>CM023862.1:20028649-20628649 GCA_013389735.1 Phaseolus lunatus | reverse complement strand
TTCAAACTTCAAAAACATTGTCATCCATAACAAAAGTCAAAAAAAAAAAAAACACTTCTGCATGATATTTAATAAGATGCATCTGTTTTTAATCACAGTGCCTTAGCACACCTTTCTAATTATTTTTCTAAGGGAATCTGACATGCGCTTCCAAATCTACTTCAACCATGTCGAGAAATAATATCATACAACAACTTCAGAGAAACTAGAATCAGATATAATCTACTCATATTAAAGATTTTGTTGCGCCAAAATGGGAAAAATCAGTTTAAAGAACTTCCACCAAAGAATTTCAACCATCTCCATGTTATAGGACTAAAACAAATAAGCAAAAGCTTCAAAAGGGTTGCTAACACTAAAAAAATACTAGGTGAATGAAAAGTAGTTATTTGAACCATGTAACAGAATGTGAATCCTATCTAACTAAATCACACGCAAGGAAAAGTAACACAATGTGAACTTGAAAAGTGTAAAAAGTTCTTACCATTCCAATCAGAATGTTATGCACCCAAATGAATCCGATGATCAGCTACTCAAACCTTGTGTAAACACGCTATAACATGACACATGAAATGTGATCACAAACAACAATTATGTATCTTAATCTTATGTAACTGGCACACCATGAAATCCAACTTCACATGTTGTCCTTATTCCTCTCACAAGATACCATATACACTTCCAACTAAAATAAAAAATCTTTAAATCCCTCGTTGTTTCTTCCCACCTTGGATTCATTGTTTGCACATGAATCTCACACATGCACTATGCCATCATGGTATCTCTTTGTTGAATCTAAATCTTGTAAATTCTTGATGCATGGGATGAGGGTTTTGACGTGATCAATCTCAGAAAGTGTCTTTAATCTTTCTCCTCCCTTCACCCTTCTTCTTCCACATCATGCATGATCATCCACAAATGATGATCCTATCATAAATCTAAAGAAATTAAGAGAAAAAAAAAATATACACGCCTTTTCTTGAATCCAAGCATCTAGCATCCACCCTATCGTCGTTGAAGAACTCATTGGTGCAACATCTGATAGAAATTTTTTGTTTTTGGCAGAATTCAATGGCTTAGAAAACTCATGCTAGTCTATATATATAATTATTGTGTGTTCTCAACTATGTCTATATATATTTCTATTTTATGATCTCATTTGAGCTACGATAAATTGTTTTATTATTTTGATAATTGAAGTGATAATAATATTAGCTTTAATATATTTACACATGTTTATTTATAAACATTTTCTTAGTTTTTTTTTTATGTTTTTATTATTTACAAACCATGATAAATTATTATATTTTAACTTTTTTACTGTACAAAGTTATATACTTGGTCGTGTTTCATTGATATGTTCATTTAAACTTCATAGATATGCCAAATTACAATTTCCAATTTAAGGAGAAAAATATTCAATTTCTATATATATCAAAATAAGAAAAATAACATAGCCATAGTTGATAGAACTTATCAAAATAATATAAATTATTTTACACTTTTATTTTTTTTATTTTGATATATAGAAATTGTATATTTTTCTGCTTATATAGAAAAATAACATAGATATAGTTGAGAACACAAAATAATTATAATTGTAAGCATGAGTTTAGAATAGGATTTAAATGTAATATTAATATTAATATTATAATAGCAAAAATTAGTATAAAAATAGAAAATGGAGTAGATTTAACCACATAGAGAAACTAGTTAGATCTCCGGTTTTCCTCGAAAAAGGATAAAGAAACATTAGTATCATTCATAGCTGTTAAGGAAAAAAAGTTAACATGCCACCGTTGCACCAATACAACAAGTGACATTTTCTAAGCCATTGAAAATTCTGCCAAAAACAAAAATTTTCTATCAGATATTCAGATTCAATTTAATGGTTGAAAAACTACCACACTGATGATGTTGCACCAATGAGTTCTTCAACGACGATGAGGGTGGATGCTAGATGCTTGGATTCAAGAAAAGGTTTCTATATTTTTTTTCTCTTAATTTCTTTAGATTTATGATAGGATCATCATTTTTGGTTGACGATGCATGATGTGGAAGAAGAACGGTAAAGAAAGGAAAAAGATCAAAGACACTTTCTGACATTGATCACGTCAAAACTCTCATCCCATGCATCAAGAATTTACAAGACATGGTGTATTTGGATTCAACAAAGGGATTCCATGATGGCATAGTGCAAGTGTGAGATTCATGTGCAAACAATGAATCCAAGGTGTGAAGAATCAACGGGGGATTCAAAGATTTTTTATGTGTCTATGTTATAACGTGTTTACGTTGTTGGGGAAGACACGCACAAGGCAATTGGGTAGAGACATCGGAGGAAAAGAGTGAGGCAGAAGCAAGATAAGAGAATAGAGGGAGATAGTTGCAGAGGAGGGGTTACATAGGTTGGATCATCTTCTTGTGAAAAGCCACGTGATTGTGAAGCCTCTTCCGCAACGCTATCCCGGGGTGACTCCCATTTTGAATCTTTCAATCTTCATACCAAGAAAAAGCCAACTCTGATATATAACACTAGCAAGTTTCTTTCAGTTAGAGATAGATACATAGACAGATTATCAAGATTCTACTCCTTGCACCCTTGGAGATTCAATATTCTCAAGTTATTTTCTCCACATCGCTTGGTAGACTGGTGATGCAATCTAAGGTTTGATAGCTGATCCTCGGATTCATTTGGGTGCATAACATTTTATTAGCAATGGTAATACCTATTTACACTTTCCAATTTCTCTGTGTTACTTTTCCTTGCCTGTGCTTTAGTTAGATAGGATTCACATTCTGTTACTTGGTTCAAATAACTACTTTTCATTCACCTAGTACTTTTTTAGTGTCAGCAACCCTTTGAAGCTTTTGCTTATTTGTTTTAGTCCCCAAGAACATGGAGATGGTTGAAATTCTTTGGTGGCAAGTTCTTTAAACTCATTTTTCCCGTTTTGGGGCTACAAAATCTTTAGTATGACTAGATTATATCTGATTCTAGTTTCTATGAAGTTGTTGTATGATATTATTTCTCGACACGGTTGAAGTAGATGTGGATGCGCATGTTGGATTCTCTTAGAAAAATAATTAGAAAGGTGTGATAAGGCACTGTGGTTAAAAACAGATGCATCTTATTAATATCATGCAGAAGTGTTTTTTGTTTTACTTTTGTTATGGATGTCAATTTGTTATGGATGACAATGTTTATGAAGTTTAAAGGGGCTTAACTAGGGAGCATGTACTATGTTGTCACGTAAAATTTGCAGCATTAGCTTTATTTATATGATTGACCTTTACTTGTAATTAACGTGGGAGCAAAGTGTGACCATGTACACAATTGATGCCAATATAAATTCAAATGAAATTCAATTATGATGATAAAAGCACTGATTATTGTTTTGAATGCAAAGGCTGGTCAACTCAATTATGTAGCTGGGTCCTTTGTTTGGGTAGAGGACCTTGAGTTAGCTTGGATAGATGGAGAAATCCAGGATTCTAAGAAAGAGGAGGTCACCATTGTCTTTAAATCGGGCACCAGGGTGAGTCTCCTCAACATTTATTAAATCCGTATATATATGTGTCAAGCACACAAAGGGAGCCAACCACATTAAAAAATGATAACAATAGAGCCAGATCAATAAACGTGAATACTCTATAGAAGAATTGTATACTCCATTTTAAGATTTATTATTTGTTAACTTAGGAAGAATTACACTCATCAATAGTTGTTTGGAAGAACCCATGCATGTACTGTATATAAAAGAAAAACAGATCCAAACATACTATGTGTTTCTTTATATGGTTCTGAATTAGCTCACTTATATGTAACAAACATACTGTGTCATGAGAAGCTGTATTGAATTTCTTAATTCTTCTCCACATATTGGTTTGTAGCTGATGATCCAAACATCGATCAAATTTAAACATGTTAACCAAAATATAACAAACATTTTCTCTTTCCAATATATGTAGTTCATTTCTCCAATTCTTTTTAGGCAATTTTGGGTGTGTGACGCATTATTGTATGGGTGAAAAGGAATATCATGGTATGTGGTAGAGTTTATTCCTTCTCAGTGCATATGACATTCACATCATGGATACTTTTTAGAAAGGAATTGTGTAGTTTGCAAGATTCTCCAGTAAGAATACTTTAGAGTTAAACCAATTCTTTTACACAGTGAGACTTCTTGAGCTTTGCCATCAGACTCCTTGAGCCTTGCCATGAGACATCATGAGCCATGCCATGAGACTTTGTGAGCCTTGCCATAAGACTTCGTGAGCCTTGCCATGAGACTTCTTGAGCATTGCCACAAGACTTCGTGAGCCTTGGCATGAGACTTCTTGAGCCTTGTCATGAGACTTCGTGAGCCTTGCCATGAGACTCTGTGAGCCTTGCCATGAGACTTCCTGAGCCTCGCGATGAGACTTCTTGAGCCTTGCCATGAGACGTCATGAGCTTTGCCATGAATCCTTGTGAGCTTTGCCATGAATCTTTGTGAGCTTTGCTATGAGACTTTGTGAGCTTTGCCATGAGACTTCGTGAGCTTTGCCATGAATCTTTGTGAGCTTTGCCATGAGACTTCATGAGCTTTGCCATGAGACTTTGTGAGCTTTGCCATGAGACTTCTTGAGCCTAGACATGAGACTTCATGAGCCTTGGCACGAGACTTCTTGAGCCTGCCAGGAGATTTCGTGAGCCTTGCCAGGGGACTTCGTGAGCATTGCCACGAGACATCTTGAGCCTTGGCATGAGACTTCGTAGGCCTTGGCATGAGACTTCTTAAGCCTTGCTATGAGACTTCTTGAGCCTTGCCATGAGACTTTGTGAGCCTTGCCATGAGACTTCGTGAGCCTTGCCATGAGACTTCGTGAGCCTTGCCATGAGACTTCTTGAGCCTTGCCATGAGATTTCTTGAGCCTTGCCATGAATCTTCTTAAGCCTTACAGGAAATTTGCCATGAGACTTTGTGAGTTTTGCCATGAATCTTCTTGAGCCTTACAGGAAATTTTCCATGAGACTTCGTGAGCTTTGCCATGAGACTTTGTGAGCTTTGCCATGAGACTTCGTGAGCCTGGCCATGAGACTTCGTGAGCCTGGCCATGAGACTTCGTGAGCCTTGCCATGAGACTTCTTGGCCTTGCCATGAGACTTCGTGAGCCTTGCCACGAGACTTTGTGAGCTTTGCCATGAGACTTCGTGAGCTTTGCCATGAGACTTCGTGAGCCTTGTGGGCCTTGCCATGAGACTTCGTGCGACTTGCCACGAGACTTCGTGAGCCTTGCCACGAGACTTCGTGAGCCATGCCACGAGACTTCGTAAGCCTTGCCACAAGACTTCGTGAGCCTTGCCACGAGACTTCGAGAGCCTTGCCACGAGACTTCTTGAGCCTTTTCATGAGACTTCTTGAGCCTTGCCATGAGACTTCTTGAGCCCTGCCATGAATCTTCTTGAGCCTTACAGGATATTTGCCATGAGACTTCGTGAGCTTTGCCATGAATCTTCGTGAGCTTTGCCTTGAGACTTCGTGAGCTTTGCCATGAGACTTTGTGAGCTTTATAGGAAAGCTAGCCATGAATCTTCTTGAACTTTATTTGAAAGCTAGCCATGAATCTTCTTGAGCTTTGTCATGAGACTTCGTGAGCTTTGTAATGAGACTTCATGAGCTTTGCCATGAGACCTTGTGAGTTTTTCCATGAGACTTTTTGAGATTATTAAAACTGTTACCATGTGCATCTGTGTTGCAGGTTGTGAGCAAATCGGCTAACTATATCCCAAAGTTCCAGAATTCCCTCCTAATGGTGTGGAAGATATGACAAGACTGGCATATCTTCATGAACCAGGAGGTCTTCAGAATTTGAAAGTTCAATTTTCCGAAAAAGAAATTTATGTAAGATGTCAAATTTGTCTTCTGCAATGAAATTACATATTCCGGATGTGCTTTGCCTTGCTTTTCTTTGACAGTAAGTACACCGAAGCTTTAACTTTTGGTGGTGGTGTTTGTTGACATACACGGGAAATATATTGATAGCTGTGAACCCTTTTCAAAGGTTACCTCATTTGTCTGAAACTAGTACCATGGCAAAGTATAAAGGTGCGGCTTTTGGTGAGCAGAGCCCACATCCTTTTGCAATTGCAAGTTCTGCATATAGGTACCTTGTTGCTGCTCTCAGTTTTCTGTGCCTCGGTTTTTGGCTTTAACCTGTTTCTATGGTTTAAACATGATTACAGGTCTAAATAATTAAGAAACAAATAAATTTGAAGCATGGAGCGTATAGTATTTGATATTTTTTATTTGTGGCTTTTGCCTCCATTTTCACTAGAAGCAATGGTTCATGGCAATTGCAAATGATATAAAATATTGAATAAGACGTGTCTGCATTCACTAACCAAGATAACTATCCACAGCAAAATGATAAACGAAGAAAGAAGCCAATCTATTTTGGTTAGTGGAGAAAGTGGTGCTGGCAAAACTGAGTACAAAGATGCTTATGCATTATCTTGCATTTTTGGGAGGGAGAGCAGCAACTGAAGGACGGTCTGTGGAGCAACAAGTTCTGGAGGTAAGAAACTACGTCTTGACCTGTATTCTGATTATATTTCTGCCTTTCAGTTTTCTTGCCCAACCACAGGTTTTTCCAAGCTCACTGGGCCAGATATTAATCTTGTTCACAGTACTATGATTGTAAGTTTAGTGATACATTTTTGAGAAATATAATCTTGGATGTTATTACTTATTGTGCATGTTATTCACACTTGTGCAGTCCAATCCAGTTTTAGAAGCATTTGGCAATGTAAAGACAGTTAGGAATAATAATTCTAGGTACCAAATGTGTTGTCCAGTAATATTTTTTTTTTCCATTGCAATTTCCTCTGCACCCTCTTTGCCTAAATTTATTTAAAGTCTGTCCTAAGCTTCCATAGTATAATTTCAGTCGTTTTGGTAAGTTTGTGGAGATTCAGTTTTATCAAAAGGGGACAATTTCAGGAGCTGCTATCAGAACATATTTGCTGGAACGATCCCGTCTTTGTCAAGTTTCTGATCCTGAGAGAAACTATCATTGATTTTATATGCTTTATTCTGCACCAAAAGAGGTACATGATTCTTCCTTTTGGATAATAAATTTTGGTCTATAAAATTTAAGATCTGCTTCCATGATATGCAAAAATTTGCTTAATAACATTAAGATCTTCTTCCAATAAAATGATGTATGAGCAATGATCCATCGTGGCTTTGATGCCTCTAGCAATTGAATAAAGTCAGAGTTATGGTTAGGGTTTCGCAGACGCATAAGCCTCCAGATTTGGAATTCATATATCAACTTGAAGGATAATTTCTGAATGTAATTACTTGATGATAAAAATGTGCAAAGGTACGCATTACATAGACAAGAAAGTATAAATAGTTTACCAATGTAAAAATACATAGGGTAAAAAACAATATGATTTGATTTCTCTTAATTAGAGTGTAATTAGTGGAGGAATTTCACAGTGCTTTGCATAAATGAAGTGCTCTTGTTTTTTAGAGATATGGGAAGAGAGTAGACTGGCTTTGCTCCTTATGTGTAAAACACAGTCAGCAATGTCGGAGGTGGAATAGGTAATGTGATAATATGGTTCATGGTTGTTTTGGTACAATGATGACAAAGAGGATTAAATTTTATAAACTCAAACTATCCAATTCCCTCATCACTATCTTGATCCAAGTATCTTACAAGATTCATGGTTTTATTACAAAAGTTCATGAGCATTCTCTACATGCATATGAGAATTTGTTATTATTTGAGTTTTCCCATGTCTAGGATGCTGGAAAATACAAATTGGGAGATCCAAGAAAATTCCATTACCTTAATCAATCAAATTGCATTGAGATGGATGGGCTGGATGATTCTAAGGAGTACCTTGCAACTAAGAGAGCTATGGAGGTTGTTGAGATCAGCTCAGATGAGCAGGTACCCCTCAGTAACATTCCCATTGGAGAGTGCGTGTGTATGTTTCTTCTTTTTTTCTTTTTATTGTTTTCATAGAAAAATTTGCCATCCCTCATCTCAGGGTGCTATATTTCGAATAGTAGCCGCAGTACTTCATTTAGGAAACATTGAGTTTGTTAAGGGAGCGGAAGAGGAGTTGGATTCCTCTCAGCCCAAGGATGAAAAATCCTTTTACCACCTAAAAATAGCAGCAGAACTTTTGATGTAAGTGAAGTCGTCCATTTATTTGTTGTTTCTTACGAAGATTATTCCTCGAGGCTATTGCATCTATATGGTTATTTCTTTGTTTGTGGAAGGTGTTATGAGAAGTCCCTCGAAGATTCTTTCTGCAAACGTGTTATGGTGACTCGTGGTGACACCATAACAAAATCACTTTATCCAAATTCGGCAGCTCTCAGCAGAGATGCATTGGCTAAATTCAGGTCACTTATCAAACTGACTTTTTCCTTGATAAAAATAAAGACTATGTTGTTCCGGAGCATGCTGCTCTACTCAGTACTTCAAAGTGCTCATTTGTTTCAGGGTTGTTTCCACCTTCACCTGAGGAAACTACAAAATCAACAAAGTTCTCTTCTATAGCCACTCGGTTTAAGGTCTGTTTTGTTTTGCCAAGCCTATAATGCAAATTATCTGCCTTATATTTATTGGTACTATTCTTGATGCATGTTTTACGAAGCTGCAACTTCAATCTTTGCTTGAAACACTAAACGGTATCGAGCCTCACTATATTTGTTGTTTAAAGCCAAATAATCTTCTGAAGCCAGGGATATTCGAGAACAGTAATGTGTTGCAGCAGCTTCGATTTGGAGTAAGTTCAATGCAATTTTGACTGTGTTCTCTTGTCTGACATGAGTATTCTGGCCAAGTGACTTGAGACTTTGTTAATGCCATTCACAGGGAGTAATGGAGGCGATTTGGATAAGTTCTGCCGGATATCCCACTAGAAAGAACTTTGATGAATTTGTTCAGTGGTTTACCATCCTGGAACCTTTGGTTCTGAAAGCATGGTATTTTCATCCATTTCCATTTTCTGTTTTGCTTTTTCCAGTCGTCTTATATGAATCTGATTGTGGAGCCTTTGAAACCGAATAACAATAACCATATATTCATAGCCCTGATGGGATGATGCAAGAGGCTTCTAGATAGAGCAAACCTTAAAGACTATCAATTTATCCAACCGGAGTTTCTGTTGATCTCAGTTGAACATTTACATTGCTTGCTGGTTACATGGAAAGTAGTTAATGCTACCTTGCTTCCAATACATGTTACATTAACATGGATTAGAAATTTAAATGCTTTTGGAGATTTTCTTTTTTCCTCTTACATGGTTTAAGTAACACCATGGAGAAAACAGGAGTTGTTCCAGCTAGTACAAACAAAGTTAACTACTATTTCATCAATGTGATTGTGTGATTGCTGGATTTAAGATCTTAGCATAAAAGGAAAGAAAATAAAACTCTTGCTGACTGAACTATTCCCATTGCAGATTGGAAAGACAAAAGTGTTTGAGAGCAGGTCAAATGGCAGAACTAGAAGCATGTCGTGCTGAGGTCTTGGGAAAGTCTGCAAGTGTTATTCAGAGAAAAGTCCGCACGTTTCTCTGTCGAAAACGATACATCATATTGAAGTTGTCTGCCATAGAACTTCAAAGGGTTGCAAAAGGTGTCATTTATATGAATCCTTTAGGACTGTTTGCAGTGCTTTACTATGTAATCAATGAAAGACTATTACGTGTTGATTGTACATTTCTGTTCTCTGAATTTTATGCAGGACAACTTGCTCGACATCAGTTTGAATGCATGAGGAGAGAAGCTGCTTCTATGAAAATTCAGAAAGATTTCCGAATGTATATTTCCAGAAATGCTTATAAAACTACATATGCCTCATCTATTTATATTCAAACAGGCATGCGAACGGATGGCTGCTAGAAATGATCTTAGATTCAGGAGACGGACAAAAGCTGTAATTATTATTCAGGTAGGATAGAGGAGCGTTTTCTTCTTAGTTAAAGAGGACTACTATCTGAAACATTACCTTTGTTTTCTTTCAATCATGGGTATTAAGATGCAAACTTTTTACCCTCCACTAGCACCATAATGGAAGGAACTTTGTTTACTGGACTCCCCATCAGATATTGGTTCCTAATTTTGAAATTAGTTTCTCTGTTAACAAGATGTTCAACAGAAATGTGTGTCTTTTACTTATCCTTTCTTTCTATGTAATATGTTTTTAATATTTTATAAATGACAGAACAAATCCCTAAGGTTAAAGCATTGAAAAGTGTTAGAGCAGTTGTTTGTCTCAATAGTAATCATATATTCATACTATATGATATTTGGTGCGTTATACATAAAACATGATTAATTTATTGTGCTTTTGTTCTTATCACAGGGTCGATACAGATGTCATTCGACTCGTACTTATTTCCGGAACTAAAGAAAGCAGCAATCTTTGCACAGTGTTCCTGGAGGAGAACAATGGCACGGAGAGAACTTCGAAAGCTCCCTCTTCCGCCTTGATTACTTTACTTCATTCTTCAAACATTAGAGAACTGCAAGTGTTTTTCATTTGAAAAGTAACTGCCATTCTTAAACATTTTGATTATTTTGAGAAATTGATCAGTTTTGTTATCATGAATTTCTTTATATCACTATTGTCTACTATTATATGCTGCTTTTTCTCTTAGATTATATAATTTTGTAAGAAGTCAGTTATATGGCTATTCTTTGTATTATCTCATGCTATTATAGATAAGGCTTGAGACCAAATTTACTTACTAGATGTAACTAACAACATATATACTGTTGGGTACATATAAAGCACTGACAACACTGCAACTTTCAAATTCCTTATTCTCTGTCTTTCGGTTTCCTCTCTATGCAGTAAACCAGTTAGCACCAACTAATTTAACTATGTATCCATTGGAAATGATTTTTATTGTTTGGAAAGTGTTATTTTCTCCCTTTAAATACGAAAATGTAGTGTTATATCTATTTTACATGTGTATAAGTTTGCTACAAAGGTTTTGTATATGAAGTTTTGTTATTTCTTTAAATAATTGAAAAATATCTAAATTTTAACTTACTGCAGGCTGCCAAGGAAGCTAAGGTACTTGAAGAGCCGAAAAACAATCTGGAAAAGCAAGTCAAAGAATTAACTTCATGTTTAGAAGAAGAAAAAAAAGACAATGAGGGTAATTTATTTACAGTAAATGAAAATGTAGAAGCATGACAAAGTTTCTTCATGCCTACTATTGCTAACTTGGTTATTTTACCTATAAACTACTGTTTTAATTGTATTGTTTCACCTTGACATTCTAAATGTTTCTTTTCATTGTGATATTGAGGAAGCCAAGACACGGGAAAATGAAAAACTACAGCATGCTTTGCAAGAGAAGAAGCTTCAATTCCAATAACTTAAGGAAGTTAAGCAAAAGGAAACTGAAAAACTGCAGCATGATTTGAAAGAGATGGAGCTTCAGTTCCAAGAAATTAAGGAAGCCAAGATACAGGAAACTGAAAAACTACAATGTGCTTTGAAAGAGATGGAGCTTCAGTTCCAAGAAACTAAGGAAGCGCTCATTCAGGAACAAGAAGCTAAGGAAGCGCTCATCCAGGAACAAGAAGATGCCAAGAAAGTAGCTGAGCAAACTCCAAGTATACAGGAGAATTCTGTTAATGATGTTGACAATGAATTGATCAATAAGCTTACAGCAGAAAATGATCAACTCAAGGTAAGCATTGCATAAAAAGTGTTTGATTGCGAGGTGTGGCATAGTATCCAAAGTTATCATTATTCTATATTCTTTACAGGAACTGGTTAATTCTTTGGAAAAGAAAACTGTACAGGAGATACCTGTTAATGTTACTAACAAAGAGATGATCAATAAACTTACTTTAGAAAATGAACATCTCAAGGTATAAATTAAATAATAAGTGTTTGAAATTTATACATTGTCATTATTATTATTATTATCATTATCATTTTTTTTTCTCCTTTATAGGAACAGATTAATTCATTGGAAAAGAAAAGTGTACAAGAGTTCCCGGTTAACGATACTGACAATGAGTTGATCAGTAAACTTGCTTCAGAAAATGAACATTTTAAGGTATAAATTGTGGTGCCACTACAGTTGGGGTGTAAACAACATAGTGATGCCCTAGCATTCTCATTTCTATTAAAAAGAAGTGTTTGAAATTTACGTTGTATCATCATTATTATTGTTATTGAAGTGTCAGATATGCATTATAAGGAATATTAGATTCTCTCCTTGGTTTGATATGCTGCCTACTTATGAAGTAGACTTGAAGAAAAAGTATCCGACATGGAAACTGAGAATCAAGTTTTGCGGCAGCAAACCTTGTTGAGTTCATCATCCAGAAGAATGTCAGGGAAGTTTTCACCTGCTGCAGTTCCGGTAAATACAAGATCATTGATTATTAAGTTATGTTGTTGGTACTCTTAGGGTCTGTTTTGGTCCTAACTCCTATGTAATTGTATTATTAGTTGTCTATACACACCTTGAGAACAATTTGGAAAATTTCAATTAAACCAAGTTAATGAGTAATGTGAATTAATAATCTTTGTCGTAACAGTCACTGACTATCATCCTTGTTTACCCTTACTGAGATTATACTAATGCCTTTTTTTGCTCTTGCTACTGCAGCCTGCAGAATATGGTCATCAGGTAATCAGGGCTTATATTTGAAAGTCCTTTTACTTTTCTTGTAATTTATGCATTTTCTTTGTATCAAGAAAGAAAAGTTTATTTTCTATAGGGACAGCAGACTTCTGTGCCTGCAAAAACTTCTGGTTTAGAAGATAGTAAAGTAAGGAGATCTCTTATGGAGAGACATCAAGTATGCTTTTGTAGAATAATTGTTCCTTAATAATATATTTAATTTATACTTTTATGTACTTCTTTAGAATTTATTCAGATTGTCTTTTTGTTTGATTTCCTTGTGTATAGGAGAGTGTAGATATTTTTTTTCATGTGTGACAAAAGATCTTGGGTTCTCTGAAGGAAAACCTGTTGCAGCATTTAGCCTTTACAATTGTCTGCTACATTGGAAATCTTTTGAAGCAGGAAAAACAAGCATATTTGATCGTCTTATTCAGATTATTGGTTCTGAATAGAGGTAAATTTCTATTTACTAAAACTATTTTTGCATCTGTTTGTTAACACCTACACAAAGCGAATGATATTCAAAATACTAATGATTTGTAGTACTGAAAATAATTTGTTGTTGGCTTTCCAATTCAGAGCACTGTGATTACAGCTTGATTGTTACTCCAAAGCTTTAAAGATAGAGGACCTCTGATGCTAGAGGCATAGTTTAGTAAATTTGTTGACAGTCTTGAAAACTCAAAAGATTTGCCATGAGACTTCGTGAGCGTTGCCATGAGACTTCGTGAGCCTTGCCAGGACACTTCTTGATCCTTGCCATGACACTTCTTTAGCCTTGCCATGAATCTTCTAGAGCATTACAAGAAATTTGCCATAAGACTTCTTGAGCCGTACAAGAAATTTTCCATGAATTTTCTTGAGCCTTACAAGAATCTTGCCATGAGACTGCATGAGCTTTGCCATGAATCTCAGTGAGGTTTGCCACGAATCTTTTTGAGCTTTGCCATGATACTTCGTGAGCCTTACAAAGAGACTTCGGGAGCCTTCCCATGAGACTTCGAGAGCCTTGCCATGAGACTTAGTAAGCCCTGCAATGAGACTTCGCGAACCTTGCCATGATGAGACTTTGTGAACCTTGCCATGATGAGACTTCTTGAGCCTTGCCATGAGACTTCTTGAGTCTTTCCATAAGACTTCTTGAGCCTTGCCATGAATCTTCTTAAGCCTTACAGGAAATTTGCCATGAATCTTTGCCATGAATCTTCTTGAGCCTTACAGGAAATTTGCCGTGAGACTTTGTGAGATTTGTCATGAATCTTTGTGACCATTGCATGAGACTTCGTGATCTTTGCCGTGAATCTTTGTGAGGTTTGCCATGAGACTTTGTGAGCTTTGCCATGAATCTTCTTGAGCCTTACAGGAAATTTGACATGAATCTTTGCCATGAATCTTCTTGAGCCTTATAGGAAATTTGCCATAAATCTTTATGAGCTTTGCCATGAGACTTCTTGAGTCTTTCCATAAGACTTCTTGAGCCTTGCCATGAATCTTCTTAAGCCTTATAGAAAATTTGTCATGAATCTTCTTAAGCCTTACAGGAAATTTGCAATCAATCTTTCCCATGAATCTTTTTGAGCCTAACAGGAAATTTGCCATGAGACTTTGTGAGCTTTGCCATGAATCTTTGTGACCATTGCCATGAGACTTCGAGAGCTTTGCCATGAATCTTTGTGAGGTTTTCCATGAGACTTTGTGAGCTTTGCCATGAATCTTCTTGAGCCTTACAAGAAATTTGACATGAATCTTTTTGAGCTTTTCCATGAGACTTTGAGAGCCTTGCAATGAGACTTCGTGAACCTTGCCATGATGAGACTTCTTGAGCCTTGCCATGAGACTTCTTGAGTCTTTCCATAAGACTTCTTGAGCCTTGCCATGAATCTTCTTAAGCCTTACAGGAAATTTGTCATAAATCTTCTTAAGCCTTACAGGAAATTTGCCATGAAGCTTTGCATTGAACCTTCTTGAGCCTTACAGGAAATTTGCCATGAGACTTTGTGAGCTTTGCCATGAATCTTTGTGACCATTGCCATGAGACTTCGAGAGCTTTGCCATGAATCTTTGTGAGGTTTTCCATGAGACTTTGTGAGCTTTGCCATGAATCTTCTTGAGCCTTACAAGAAATTTGACATGAATCTTTTTGAGCTTTTCCATGAGACTTTGAGAGCCTTGCAATGAGACTTCGTGAACCTTGCCATGATGAGACTTCTTGAGCCTTGCCATGAGACTTCTTGAGTCTTTCCATAAGACTTCTTGAGCCTTGCCATGAATCTTCTTAAGCCTTACAGGAAATTTGTCATAAATCTTCTTAAGCCTTACAGGAAATTTGCCATGAAGCTTTGCATTGAACCTTCTTGAGCCTTACAGGAAATTTGCCATGAGACTTTGTGAGCTTTGCCATGAATCTTTGTGACCATTGCCATGAGACTTCGTGAGCTTTGCCATGAATCTTTGTGACCATTGCTATGAATCTTTGTGAGGTTTGCCATGAGACTTTGTAAGCTTTGCCATGATTCTTCTTGAGCCTTACAGGAAATTTGACATGAATATTTGCCATGAATCTTCTTGAGCCTTATAGGAAATTTGCCATAAATCTTTGTGAGCTTTGCCATGAGAATTCGGGAGCTTTGCCATGAGACTTCTTGAACTTTGCCATGAGACTTCTTGGGTTTTGCCATGAGACTTAGTGAGTGTTGCCATGAGACTTCGTGAGCCTTGTCAGGACACTTCTTGATCCTTGCCATGAGACTTCTTGAACCTTGCCATGAATCTTCTTGAGCTTTATAAGAAATTTGCCATGAGACTTTCTGAGCATTACAAGAAATTTTCCATGAATTTTCTAGAGCCTTACAGGAATCTTGCCATAAGACTGCGTGAGCTTTGCCATGAATCTTTGTGAGGTTTGCCACGAATCTTTTTGAGCTTTTCCATGAGACTTCATGAGCCTTGCAATTAGAATTCGGGAGCCTTGTCATGAGACTTCGATGCCCTGCCATGAGACTTAGTAAGCCTTGTAATGAGACTTTGTGAACCTTGCCATAATGAGACTTCTTAAGCCTTGCCATGAGACTTCTTTATTCATTCCATAATACTTCTTGAGCCTTGCCATGAATCCTCTCAAGCCTTACAGGAAATTTACCATGAATCTTCTTAAGCCTTATAGGAAGTTTCCCATGAATCTTTGCCATGAATCTTCTTGAGCTTTACAAGAAATTTTTCAATGAGACTTTGTGAGCTTTGCCATGAATCTTTGTGACCATTGCTATGAGACTTCGTGAGCTTTGCCATGAATCTTTATGAGGTTTGCCATGAGACCTTTTGAGCTTTGTCATGAATCTTCTTGAGCCTTACAGGAAATTTGACATGAATCTTTGCCATGAATCTTCTTGAGCCTTATAGGAAATTTTCCATAAATCTTTGTGAGCTTTGCCATGAGACTTCGTGAGCTTTTCCATGAGAATTCTTGAGCTTTGCCATGAGACTTCTTGAGCTTTGCCATGAGACTTCGTGAGCGTTGCCATGAGACTTCGTGAGCCTTGCCAGGACACTTCTTGATCCTTGCCATGAGACTTCTTAAGCCTTGCCATGTATTAAAGGAAAAGAAAGAATAGGGTAAATCCCTTGTGTATATTGAACACATAGGGTTATGTTTATATAAGAAAAATAAACATATGGGCTAAGCCCATTACATAAATATGAAATATAAAACAATAACTATAATATCTCATAATATCTAATAATATCTAACACTCCCCCTCAAGCTGGTGCATATAGATCATATGTACCCAGCTTGTTACAAATGTAATCAATCCTAGGCCCCCGTAAGGATTTAGTAAAAATATCTGCTAATTGATTATTTGAATTAACAAACTCAGTCTTGATATCTCCCGATATAATCTTTTCTCGAATGAAATGACAATCAATCTCAATATGTTTGGTCCTTTCATGAAAAACTGGATTTGAGCTAATATGAAGAGCAGCCTGATTATCACATATAAGTGTCATTTGAGGGACCTCTCCAAATTGCAATTCTTTAAGTAACTGTTTAAGCCAAATAAGCTCACAAGTAGCTGAGGCCATAGCTCTATATTCTGCCTCTGCACTAGATCTGGCCACAACACTTTGTTTCTTGCTTTTCCAAGAGATCAAGTTATCACCAATGGAGACACAATAACCAGAAGTTGATGTTCTATCAGATGGAGATCCTGCCCAATCAGCATCTGAATAACAAACGACTTTAGTATGGTTATTATGACCATATAACAAACCTTTTCCAGGAGAACCTTTAATGTACTTCAGTATACGAATGACTGCATTCCAATGATCTTCACATGGAGAATTAAGAAATTGACTCACCACACTGACTGCAAAAGAAATATCAGGACGAGTAACAGTGAGATAGTTCAATTTTCCAACTAATCGCCTGTACTTCTCAGGATCTGAAAGAGGCTCCCCCTGATTGGGTAGAAGCTTGACATTGGGATCCATGGGAGTATCAATAGATTTCGAATTCATCAACCCAATTTCCTCCAAAATATCTAATGCATATTTCCTTTGAGAGATAACAATACCATTATCGGATTGTGCTACCTCAATCCCCAAGAAATATCTGAGTTTGCCAAGATCTTTGGTTTGAAAGTGTTGACAAAGGTGTTGTTTTACTTGTGAGATGCCATGGTGATCACTGCCTGTAAGAACAATGTCATCAACATATACTACAAGATAAATACACCCAGCACTCGAGTGACGATAAAAAACTGAATGATCTGCTTCACTGCGAGTCATACCAAACTGTTGAACAACATTACTAAATTTTCCAAACCATTCCCTAGGAGACTGCTTGAGGCCATATAAGGATTTGCGAAGACGACATACCAATCCAGAAGACTCCCCCTGAGCAACAAAACCGGGAGGTTGCTCCATATAAATTTCTTCCTGCAAATCCCCATTAAGAAAGGCATTTTTTACATCCAGTTGATAAAGAGGCCATTGTTGAAGAGCAGCCATAGCTATGAATAAGCGAACAGAAGCCATCTTTGCCACTGGAGAAAAAGTATCACCATAGTCTAAACCAAAAATTTGGGTATAACCCTTAACCACAAGACGAGCTTTGAGACGATCAATAGTACCATCAGGACCAACTTTGATAGCAAAAATCCACCTGCAACCAACAACAGATTTTCTAGATGGTAAAGGAACAAGTTCCCAAGTTCCATTATTCTGAAGCGCATTCATTTCATCAAGCATGGCCTGACGCTAACTAGGATGAGCTAAGGCATCACCTACAGATTTTGGAATAGATACAGAAGAAATAGACGAAAGACAAGTATAAAAGGGTTGAGATAGTCTATGATAACTCAAAGCAGTATAATGTGGAGAGGGATTACGGGTAGCACGTATACCTTTTCGGATAGCAATAGGAAGATCAGGTTCAACTATCGGAGGTTCAACTATCGGAGCCGGAGGGGGATGAGGCGTTGGCACTAGAAGAGAGTCATCTGATGGACGATGAGACGTTTGACGACGACTATACACCTGAAGAGTTGGTGGCGGTGGTGAATCTTGAGGTGCACTAGGTACAACAAGAGGGATATTAACTTGATTAGATGAAGACATAGAAGGAGAAAGACAAGACTTAAAGTAAAGGGAAGATTCACTGAAGGTGACATCTGCTGAAATAAAATAACGATTTAGAGAAGGTGAGAAACATTTATATCCTTTTTGTGATCTAGTGAACCCTAAAAAGACACATTTGTGTGATTTAGGAGATAATTTATCAAGACCAGGACTAAAATTATGAACAAAGCATGTGGACCCAAAAACTTTGGGAGGTAAAGAGTGGAGAGGGTCATGTGGAAATAAAATAGAATGAGGAATTTTGTTATTTAAAACTGAAGATGGCATTCGATTAATGAGATAACATGCACTAAGAACAGCATCACCCCAAAAACGCTGAGGAACATCACCATGGATTAAAATAGTACGAGTTGTTTCAACAAGATGTCTATTCTTGCGCTCAGCTACCCCATTTTGTTGAGGTGTATAAGCACATGAAGTTTGATGAAGAATACCATGAGAAGCCATAAAATTTTTAAAAGAATGAGAAAGATACTCACGTCCATTATCACTACGCAAAATGCGAATGGAAATTCCAAATTGATTTTTAATTTCATTGTAAAATAGTTGAAATATAGAAAACAACTCAGAACGATTTTTCATTAAAAACACCCAAGTACATCTTGAATAATCATCAATAAAGGTAACAAAATACTGAAATCATAAATTAGACTTAATACGACTTGGTCCCCAAATGTCAGAGTGAACTAAGGCAAAAGGAGATGAAGCACGTTGTGAGACACTACTAGGAAAAGAACTACGAATGTGTTTCCCTAACTGACACGACTCACATGATAAACTAGACACATTAGACAAACTTGGAACAAGCTGCTGCATCTTGGCAAGACTAGGATGACCCAATCGAGCATGAATGAGAGATGGAGAATCCATAATCGCGCCAACATGGGCAGAGATCTGTAGGTGATAAAGTCCATGAGACTCACATCCGGTGCCAATCATCCGTCCCGAGCTCCGGTCCTGTACAAAAACAGAATCTTGGTAAAAGAAATAACACAATCAAGGGAACGAGTGAGACGACTAATGGATAATAAGTTAAATGGAGACCCAGGGACATAAAGAACATTATCAATAGATAAAGAAGGAAAAAGGTTAATAGTACCAACACCATGTGATGGTACCTTATATCCGTTGGCCATGGTAACTGAAGGTAAATAACCCGTAGTAGATAGGGAAGAGAAAAAAGATTTATTACCAGTAATGTGATCTGTGGCACCTGAATCTAGAACCCAAGGGCCAACGGAAGTAGAGTGAGTGAGGCCAACAAAAGATGTACCTGAATGTGCAACAGAAGCTGTGGAACTAGAGTTCTGACGATCCTCATACCATTTAAGAAATTCATTGAAAATAGCAGGCTGGCCTGGGGTATCAATTGAAGTATGGTCCACAGTAGAAGGTTGCACAGTAGCACTTTGAGCAACCGCAATAGATTTAGGAGGACGACCATGTAAAGCATAACATCTGTCAATTTTGTGTCCAAGTTTGCCGCAATGGTCACACTTGTGACGCCCTTTGCCCGGCTTGTGAGGACGAGTACGATCATTATGCTGAGAGACTAAAGCAGAAGAGTCATCTACATGAGATGTTAATTCAGTGGTGTGTTTACTTGGCACACGCAGAAGTGTAGAACAAGTGGAAGTAAAATTGGGTACGATAGGGGATCCCAAAATTTGATCACGAACATGAGAATAATCATCAGGAAGACCATGTAAACCCAATAACATGAAGAACTTGGATCGTTGTTCTAGTTCTTGAGAAGGAGTGGAGGCAGGAGGTAATAACTCATTAAAATCATGAAGAAGAGCATGAAGTTTACCTAGATATTCTGCCATTGTACCATCAAGACGTTTGAGAGCAACAATTGTGAGGAGATTTTGACACACACCATAAAGACGTTGAGTATCATTGGTGTATAATAATTTTGCTTGTTCCCAAACTTCTGAACAAGTCTCATAGGTACGAAAAATTTGTTTTAAAGATGAATGAATGGTAGATTTGATAACAATGCATAATTGAGCATCAATTTTCAACCAACGGAAAACCTCATTTTCAGCAACATTAGGACGAGTAAGATGATCAACATAACCTTGACTCTTAAGCCATAATTTAATATCTGAGGCCCACGTATCATAATTGGTTCCATCCAATTTGTCAATGGAGAGATGAACATTGACATAATTAGTATAAATAGACGGATCCGGCATTATGACAGCAGAAGGAGTCACAGTGGCAGTGGCAGCGGAAGAAGTCACAGTGGCAGTGGCAGCGGAAGAAGTCATAGTGGCAGCAGAAGCGGAAGAAGCCATATAGGACAAAAATTAAATCCAGTCACCAGTCAATTGGCGGCAGCAGCTATTTCGACGGCGGTTCCGGCGGCGGCTCCGGTGAGATTCCGGCGGCGGCTCCGGCGAGATTCCGGCGGCGGCTCCGGCGAGATTCCGGCGGCGGCTCCGGTGAGGCGGCAGCGGTGGCAGTTCTGGCAAGGCGATGGGGCGGTGGCTGGAAAATTCCAGTGAACAGTGGGTTCACCAATAAAATTTGAACCCTAACCTTATGTTCTAGATACCATATTAAAGGAAAAGAAAGAATAGGGTAAATCCCTTGTGTATATTGAACACATAGGGTTATGTTTATATAAGAAAAATAAACATATGGGCTAAGCCCATTACATAAATATGAAATATAAAACAATAACTATAATATCTCATAATATCTAATAATATCTAATAATATCTAACACCATGAATCTTCTTGAGCTGTATAAGAAATTTGCCATGAGACTGCTTGAGCCTTACAAGAAATTTTCCATTAATTTTCTTGAGCCTTACAGGAATCTTGCCATGAGACTGCGTGAGCTTTGCCATGAATCTCTGTGAGGTTTGCCACGAATATTTTTGAGCTTTGCCATGAGACATCGTGAGCCTCGCAATGAGACTTCGGGAGCCTTGCCGTGAGACTTCGAAAGGCTTGTCGTGAAACTTAGTAAGCCCTGCAATGAGACTTCGTGAGCCTTGCCATGATGAGACTTCTTGAGCCTTGCCATGAGACTTCTTGAGTCTTTCCATAAGACTTCTTGAGCCTTTCCATGATTCTTCATAAGCCTTACATGAAATTTTCCATGAATCTTCTTAAGCCTTACAAGAAATTTGCCATGAATCTTCTTAAGCCTTACAAGATATTTGCCATGAGACTTAGTGAGCTTTGCCATGAATCTTTGTGACCATTGCCGTGAGACTTCGTGAGCTTTGCCATGAATCTTTGTGAGGTTTGCCATGAGACTTTTTAAGCTTTGCCATGATTCTTCTTGAGCCTTACACGAAATTTGACATGAATCTTTGCCATGAATCTTCTTGAGCCTTATAGGAAATTTGCCATAATTCTTTGTGAGCTTTGCCATCAGACTTCGTGAGCTTTGCCATGAGAGTTCTTAAGCTTTGACATGAGACTTCTTGAGCTTTTCCATGAGACTTCTTCAGCTTTGCCATCAGACTTAGTGAGCGTTGCCATGAGACTTCGTGAGCCTTGCCAGGACACTTCTTGATCCTTGCCATGAGACTTCTTGAGCCTTTCCATGAATGTTCTTGAGCTTTACAAGAAATTTGCCATGATACTGCTTGAGCCTTACAAGAAATTTTCCATTAATTTTCTTAAGCCTTACAGAAATCTTGTCATGAGACTACGTGAGCTTTGCCATGAATCTCTATGAGGTTTGCCACGAATTTTTTTGAGCTTTGCCATGAGACTTCGTGAGCCTTGCAATGAGACTTTGGGAGCCTTGCCATGAGACTTCGAAAGGCTTGCCGTGAGACATAGTAAGCCCTTTAATGAGACTTCGTGAGCCTTGCCATGATGAGACTTCCTGACCCTTGCCATGAGACTTCTTGAGTCTTTCCATAGGACTTCTTGAGCCTTCCATGAATCTTCTTAAGCCTTACAGGAAATTTGTCATGAATCTTCTTAAGCCTTACAGGAAATTTGCCATGAATCTCTGCCATGAATCTTCTTGAGCCTTACAGGAAATATGCCATGAGACTTTGTGAGCTTTGCCATGAATCTTTGTGAGGTTTGCCATAAGACTTTTTTAGCTTTGCCATGATTCTTCTTGAGCCTTACAGGAAATTTGACATGAATCTTTGCCATGAATCTTCTTGAGCCTTATAGGAAATTTGCCATAAATCTTTGTGAGCTTTGCCATGAGACTTCTTAAGCTTTGCCATGAGACTTCTTGAGCTTTTCCATGAGACTTCTTAAGATTTTCCATGAGACTTAGTGAGCGTTCCCATGAGACTTCGTGAGCCTTGCCAGGACACTTCTTGATCCTTGCCATGAGACTTCTTGAGCGTTGCCATGAATCTTCTTAACCTTTACAAGAAATTTGCCATGAGACTGCTTGAGCCTTACAAGAAATTTTTCATTAATTTTCTTGAGCCTTACAGGAATCTTATCATGAGACTGTGTGAGCTTTGCCATGAATCTCTGTGAGGTTTGCCACGAATCTTTTTTAGCTTTGCCATGAGACATCATGAGCCTTGCAATGAGACTTCGGGAGCTTTGCAATGAGACTTCGAAAGGCTTGCCGTGAGACTTAGTAAGCCCTGCAATGAGACTTCGTGAACCTTGCCATGATGACACTTCTTGACCCTTGCCATGAGACTTCTTGAGTCTTTCCATAAGACCTCTTGGGCCTTGCCATGAATCTTCTTAAGCCTTATAGGAAATTTGCCACGAATCTTTTTAAGCCTTACAATAAATTTGCCATGAATCTTTGCCACGAATCTTCTTAAGCCTTACAGGAAATTTTCCATGACACTTAGTGAGCTTTGCCATGAATCTTTGTGACCATTGCCATGAGACTTCATGATCTTTGCCATGAATCTTTGTGAGGTTTTCCATGAGACTTTGTGAGCTTTTCCATGAATCTTCTTGAGCCTTACAGGAAATTTGACATGAATCTGTGCCATGAATCCTCTTGAGCCTTATAGGAAATTTGCCATAAATCTTTATGAGTTTTGCATTGATACTTCGTGAGCTTTGCCATGAGACTTCTTGATCTTTGCCATGAGACTTCTTGAGCTTTTCCATGAGACTTCTTGAGCGTTGCCGTAAGACTTCGTGAGCCTTGCCAGGACACTTCTTGATCCTTGCCATGAGACTTTTTGAGCCTTGCCATGAATCTTCTTGAGCTTTACAGGAAATTTGCCATGAAACTACTTGAGCCTTACAAGAAATTTTCCATTAATTTTCTTGAGTCTTACAGGAATCTTTCCATGAGACTGAGTGAGCTTTGCCATAAATCTCTGTGAGGTTTGCCACGAATCTTTTTGAACTTTGCCATGAGACATCGTGAGCCTTGCAATGAGACTTCGGGAGCCTTGCCATGAGACTTTGAGAGGCTTGTCGTGAGACTTAGTAAGCCTTACAATGAGACTTCGTGAACCTTGCCATGATGAGACTTCTTGAGCCTTGCCATGAGACTTCTTAAGTCTTTCCATAAGACTTCTTGAGCCTTGCCATGAATCTTCTTAAGCCTAACAGGAAATTTTCCAAGAATCTTCTTAAGCCTTACAGCAAAATTTGCCATGAATCTTTGCAATGAATCTTCTTAAAGCCTTATAGGAAATTTGCCATGAGACTTAGTGAGCTATGCCATGAATCTTCGTGACCATTGCCATGAGACTTCGTGATCTTTTCCATGAATCTTTGTGAGGTTTGCCATGAGACTTTGTGAGCTTTGCCAAGATTCTTCTTGAGCCTTACAGGAAATTTGACATGAATCTTTGTCGTGAATCTTCTTGAGCCTTATAGGAAATTTCCATAAATCTTTGTGAGCTTTTCTATGAGACTTTGTGAGCTTTGCCATGAGACTTCTTCAACTTTGCCATGAGACTTCGTGAGCATTGCCATGAGAATTCCTGAGCCTTGCCAGGACACTTCTTGATCCTTGCCATGAGACTTCTTGAGCCTTGCCATAAATATTCTTGAGCTTTACAAGAAATTTGCCATGAGACTACTGGAGCCTTACAAGAAATTTTCCATTAATTTTCTTGAACCTTACAGGAATCCTGCCATGAGACTAAGTGAGCTTTGCCATGAATCTCTGTGAGGCTTGCCACGAATCTTTTTGAGCTTTGCCATGAGACATCATGAGCCTTGCAATGAGACTTCGGGAGCCTTGCCATGAGACTTCGAGAGGCTTGTTGTGAGACTTAGTAACCCTGCAATGAGACTTCGTGAACCTTGCCATGATGAGACTTCTTGAGCCTTGCCATGAGACTTCTTGAGTCTTTCCATAAGACTTCTTGAGCTTTGCCATGAATCTTCATATGCCTTACAGGAAATTTTCCCAAAATCTTCTTAAGCCTTACAGCAAAATTTGCCATGAATCTTTGCCATGAATCTTCTTAACACCTTACAGGAAATTTACCATGAGATTTAGTGAGCTTTGCCATGAATCTTTGTGACCATTGCCATGAGACTTCGTGATCTTTGCCATGAATCTTTGTGAGGTTTGTCATGAGACTTTATGAGCTTTGCCATGATTCTTCTTGAGCCTTACAGGAAATTTGACATGAATCTTCGCCATGAATCTTCTTGAGCCTTATAGGAAGTTTACCATAAATCTTTGTGAGCTTTTCCATGAGACTTCATGAGCTTTGCCATGAGACTTCTTGAACTTTGCCATCAGACTTCGTGAGCATTGCCATGAGACTTCGTGAGCCTTGCCAGGACACTTCTTGATCCTTGCCATGAGACTTCTTGAGCCTTGCCATGAATCTTCTTGAGCTTTACAAGAAATTGGCCATGAGACTTCTTGAGCCTTACAAGAAATTTTCCATGAATTTTCTTGAGCATTACAGGAATCTTGCCATGAGACTGTGTGAGCTTTGCCATGAATCTTTGTGAGCTTAGCCACGAATCATTTTGAGCTTTGCCATGAGACTTTGTGAGCCTTGCAATGAGACTTTATGAACCTTGCCATGAAACTTCGAGAGCCTTGCCATGAAACTTACTAAGCCTTGCAATGAGACTTCGTTAACCTTGCCATGATGAGACTTCTTGAGCCTTGCCATGAGACTTCTTGAGTCTTTCCATAAGACTTCTTGAGCCTTGCCATGAATCTTTTTCAGCCTTATAGGAAATTTGCCATGAATCTTCTTAAGCCTTACAGGAAATTTGCCATGAGACTTTGTGAGCTTTGCCATGAATCTTTGTGACCTTTGCCATGAGACTTCATGAACTTTGCCATGAGACTTCTTGAGCTTTGCCATGATACTTCTTGACCTTTGCCATGAGACTTCTTGAGCCTTACAAGAAATTTTTCATGACTTTTCTTGAGCCTTAGAGGAATCTTGCCATGAGACTGCGTGAGCTTTGCCATGAATCCTGTGAGGTTTGCCACGAATCTTTTTTAGCTTTGCCATGAGACTTCGTGAGCCTTGCAATGAGACTTCGAGAGCCTTGCCATGAGACTTCGAGAGCCTTGCCATGAGACTTAGTAAGCATTGCAATGAGTCTTTGTGAGCCTTGCCATGGTGAGACTTCTTGAGCCTTGCCATGAGACTTCTTGAGTCTTTCCATAAGACTTCTTGAGCCTTGCCATGAATCTTGTTAAGGCTTACAGGAAATTTGCCATGAATCTTCTTAAGCCTTACAGGAAATTTGCCGTGAATCTTTCCCATGAATCTTCTTGAGCCTTACAAGAAATTTGCCATGAATCTTTGTGACAATTTCCATGAGACTTCGTGAGCTTTGCCATGAATCTTTGTGAGGTTTGCCATTAGACTTTGTGAGCTTTGCCATGAATCTTCTTGAGCCTTACAGGAAATTTGATATGAATCTTTGCCATGAATCTTCTTGAGCCTTATAGGAAATTTGCCATAAATCTTTGTGAGTTTTGCCATGAGTCTTCGTGAGCTTTTCCATGATACTTTGTGAGCTTTTCCATGAGACTTCTTGAGCTTTTCCATGAGACTTCGTGAGCTTTGCCATGAGACTTCGTGAGCGTTGCCATGAGACTTCATGAGCCTTGCCAGTACACTTCTTGATCCTTGCCATGAGACTTCTTGAGCCTTGCCATGAATCTTCTTGAGCTTTACAAGAAATTTGCCATGAAACTTCTTGAGCCTTAGAAGAAATTAGTCATGAATCTTTGCCATGAATCTTCTTGAGCCTTACAAGAATCTTGCCATGAGACTGTGTGAGCTTTGCCATGAATCTCTGTGAGGTCTGCCACAAATCTTTTTGAGTTTTGCCATGAGACTTCGTGAACCTTGTAATGAGACTTCGGGATCCTTGCAATGAAACTTCGGGAGCCTTGCCATGAGACTTTGAGAGCCTTGCAATGAGACTTCATGAGCCTTGCAACGAGACTTCATGAACCTTGCCATGATGAGACTTCTTGAGCCTTGCCATTAGACTTCTTGAGCCTTGCCATGAATCTTCTTGAGCTTTACAAGAAATTTGCCATGAAACTTCTTGAGCCTTAGAAGAAATTAGTCATGAATCTTTGCCATGAATCTTCTTGAGCCTTCCAAGAATCTTGCCGTGAGACTGCGTGAGTTTTACCATGAGACTTCGTGAGCCTTGCAATGAGACTTCGAGAGCCTTGCAATGAGACTTTGGGAGCCTTGCCATGACACTTCAAGAGCCTTGCAATGAGACTTCGTGAACCTTTCCATGATGATACTTCTTTAGCCTTGCCATGAGACTTCTTGAGTCTTTCCATAAGACTTCTTGAGCCTTGCCATAAATCTTGGTATGCCTTACAGGAAATTTGCCATGAATCTTCTTGAGCCTTACAGGATATTTGTCATGAGACTTCTTGAGCTTTCCCATGAATCTTTGTGACCATTGCCATGAGACTTCGTGAGCTTTGCCATGAATCTTTGTGAGGTTTGCCATTAGACTTTGTGAGCTTTGCCATGAATCTTCTTGAGCCTTACAGGAAATTTGACATGAATCTTTACCATGAATCTTCTTGAGCCTTATAGGAAATTTGCCATAAATCTTAGTGAGCTTTGCCATGAGATTTCGTGAGCTTTTCCATGAGACTTCGTGAGCTTTGCCATGAGACTTCTTGAGCTTTTCCATGAGACTTCTTGAGCTTTGCCATGAGACTTCGTGAGCTTTGCCATGAGACTTCGTGAGCGTTGCCATGAGACTTCATGAGCCTTGCCAGTACACTTCTTGATCCTTGCCATGAGACTTCTTGAGCCTTGCCATGAATCTTCTTGAGCTTTACAAGAAATTTGCCATGAAACTTCTTGAGCCTTAGAAGAAATTAGTCATGAATCTTTGCCATGAATCTTCTTGAGCCTTACAAGAATCTTGCCATGAGACTGTGTGAGCTTTGCCATGAATCTCTGTGAGGTCTGCCACAAATCTTTTTGAGTTTTGCCATGAGACTTCGTGAACCTTGTAATGAGACTTCGGGATCCTTGCAATGAAACTTCGGGAGCCTTGCCATGAGACTTTGAGAGCCTTGCAATGAGACTTCATGAGCCTTGCAACGAGACTTCATGAACCTTGCCATGATGAGACTTCTTGAGCCTTGCCATTAGACTTCTTGAGCCTTGCCATGAATCTTCTTGAGCTTTACAAGAAATTTGCCATGAAACTTCTTGAGCCTTAGAAGAAATTAGTCATGAATCTTTGCCATGAATCTTCTTGAGCCTTACAAGAATCTTGCCATGAGACTGTGTGAGCTTTGCCATGAATCTCTGTGAGGTCTGCCACAAATCTTTTTGAGTTTTGCCATGAGACTTCGTGAACCTTGTAATGAGACTTCGGGATCCTTGCAATGAAACTTCGGGAGCCTTGCCATGAGACTTCGAGAGCCTTGCAATGAGACTTCATGAGCCTTGCAATGAGACTTCATGAACCTTGCCATGATGAGACTTCTTGAGCCTTGCCATTAGACTTCTTGAGTCTTTCCAGAAGACTTCTTGAGCCTTGCCATGAATCTTGTTAAGCCTTATAGGAAATTTGCCATGAATCTTTTTAAGTCTTACAGGAAATTTGTCAAGAATCTTCTTGAGCCTTTCAGGAAATTTGCCATGAGACTTCGTGAGCTTTGCCACGAGACTTCTTGAGCTTTATTGTAAAGCTACCCATGAATCTTCTTGAGCTTTTTCATGAGACTTTATGAGCTTTCCCTTTAGACTTTGCGAGCTTTGCCATGAGACTTGCCATGAATCTTCTTGAGCCTTGCCATGAATCTTCTTGAACGCACTAAATGTAAATGTTTTATTTTTTTTCTTTCTTTTTCATCATTTCGTTATTTGTGTTTCTCATAGGCTTGGTCTCATCCCTTTGACTAGCATTTGTTTGTGTTCATTGCTATCAAACAACTTTCTTCTTTGAAAATGTATGGAGCTCTTTTTGCTACGTCTAGATGTTGATTTGCTTGTGTTCATTCCTTTTTAGGTCTTGATTTTCTTGTGTTCATTCCTTTTTAGGTCTTGATTTGTTTGTGTTCATTCCTTTTTAGGTGTTGATTTGTATGTGTTCATTCTCTTTAGCATGTCAAGACTGCAAGAATGGTTAAGGATTAAAATTTAGAAGTGTTTGGAACGACCAATAATTTAGGATAACCTAATTTCATATTTGTTTCCTCTCTGTGTGATTTCTTGAGATTTGATCACGAAGCATAAGGATTGAATTGTCATTTGTTTTTATGATGTCTCTCTTTGTTTTGAATGTCTTATTGTCTCTATACTTCAACTTTATGAGTCGTTGTAGCCTTCCTGATCTTGAAGCTTTAGGTTTTGGTATCCACACATACTTTTGTCTTTATATGGGATTGGCTATTTGAATTCCTCTGGTTTTTGAATTCCTTCAATTCATTACTTTATCTTATCCTTTCTTAAATTCTCGGTCTTTATTACCGATATCTATTTGAATTTAAATATAATTCTTAAATTTTTTATGTCTAGGTGTTGATTCGTTTGTGTCCACTCCTTTTTAGCATAGAAGACTGGTTGAGGATTAAAATCTGCAAGTATACACGAAAAACAAGCTATCGGATGTGAGGTAGGATATCTAAACACTGGAAGGAGATGCTTGATTCTGTAGGTTATCCATACTCTTTGATGACAGATGTCTACTTGAGTTTGGATATAGTTATTTATTTAATGATAGAGATCTATCATATGTAACTATTTATCTGTTTGTGTTAGTTTCTTTTCAATAGGGGATTCTGGTTGAGGATTAAAAAACATAAATTTGAATATTATTCTTGTCTGATTATTGAAATCTGTCAAATCTAGCTGTTTGATCTGTGAATATGTTGATTCTTTTTCAGCACATTAAAGGTTAATCATAATACAATGGGAAGATGGCTCCCCTTTATTTGAAACTTTGTAGATTGTGAGGTAGGATGTGCAAACACTTGCCAGGGGATTTGTGAAGCTTTAGGTTTTGTTACCCTTACATTTCTTATATCTTTATTTGTGACAGACCAAACTTCTTGTTTGGATTCTAATTTTTGGTTTGATTCATTGCTAACCTTGTAGTGTGACAGCCAGTTCTTGTATTGTGGGTGTTTGTAACAAGCACTACCAGACTATTAGAGGTCCTGTAATTTGGGGAGGATTTTTCTGGCGGAGTTTCTAAACACTTAATATGAAGTACTGAATTAACAGTGAAAAAAATCATGGCCATTAAATTTTTATGTTTCTTGTTCTGTTCAGCCATTTCACTTGTCAATGAGCTCTTGCTTCTTTCTCTATTACCTCATGCATCTTTTTTTGCATTTTTTACTCTTTTTGTTTAAGTTGTCCATTTCTAAGTAATTTAGGCTTCTCATAGCATTTACGAGTCCTGGATTCATAGTGAAATTTTACCCTTTTACATGGTGCAATTAAAATTAAGGAGAGAATTATTGATCTATAGTTTTATAGTACTGAATTGATTTTGGATTTGCTTAGGTGTAGCAAATTTGGAAGGTCATTTTCTTAGTGATTACTTCATTTACTAAATTATCAATAGCATTGGACAATTTGATTTTATAGTGTTTTGTTTGCTACAATGACAAATGAATTTTGCATTCTATTGTTTTTAGCAGTTTTGGGTTACATTCTAAATATGACATATGATGACCTTTTTAAGAAAATTAGTTTTCTCAAATCGCCATGAGACTTCTTGAGCTTTGCCAAGAGACTTCTTGTTGCCAAGAGACTTCTTGTTGCCAAGAGACTTCTTGAGCTTTACAAAGAGACTTTTTGAGCTTTGTCATGAGACTTCTTGAGCTTTGCCATGAGACTTCTTGAGTTTTGCCATGAGGCTTCGTGAGCTTTGCCATGAGACTTCGTGAGCCTTGTCATGAGACTTCTTGAACCTTGCCATGAGACTTTTTGAGCCTTGCCATGAATCTTCTTGAGCTTTACAGGAAATTAGTCATGAGACTTCTTGAGCCTTTCCATGAATCTTCTTGAGCCTTACAGGAAATTTGCCATGAGACTGTGTGTGCTTTGCCATGAATCTTTATGAGCTTTACCACGAGTATTCGTGAGCTTTGCCACGAATCTTTGTGAGCCTTGCCATGAGACTTCTTGAGCCTTGCCATGAGACTTCTTGAGCCTTTCCATGAATCTTCTTGAGCATTACAGGAAATTTGCCATGAATCTTTGCCATGAACCTTCTTGAGCCTTACAGGAAATTTGCCATGAGACTTCTTAAGCTTTGCCATGAATCTTCTTGAGCCATGCAGGAAATTTGCCATGAATCTTTGTGAGCTTTGCCATGAGACTTCGTGAGCTTTATAGGAAAGCTAGCCATGAATCTTCTTGAAGTTTGCCATAAGACTTTGTGAGCTTTGCCATGAGACTTCTTGAACTTTGCCATGAATCTGCTTGAGCCTTACAGGAAAGCTAAACAATGAAGCTAAGCAATAAAGTGTGGTGTAGGATGTAAAAATGATGGGTGGAAATTCTGGGATCTGTGAAGCTAAATGTTTCTTTCACCTGGACATTGTTGTGTTTATCTGAATTAATTTTTAACTGGCTCAACTTGGTTGTTTGATTATAATCTTGGTTGTAACTTGTTGGTTTGATTATATAATTTTGGTTGTGTTTTGATGGTGTATGGTTCTTAGAGGCATTGTGGGATGAGCATGGGACAAGTGTGGTTGGGCTTTACTCTTTGATTTGATGGTTTGCTTCTTGGTTTGAAAAGTTCTACTATTTAATTTTGATGACTTCTCTGCACAATTCTCTAATATAAGTCTTTGGTTCTTTTAAGAGTTTTCCAAAACCTTTAGATTCATTATTCTTGATCACCAAACATATGGGTTAAGTTGTAAACTTGTTTGGAATTTTTGCATGTAATACCCCCCGGAGCCTAGACAAGAATGTCTCTTTCTATGAGTGACAACAATGTCTCTTATGCTGAAATTTTTGAAATCAATATAATAATAATCCTAAAATTGAAATTGTTTAAATGCTTCACTTTTGTTTCAACAATCTCCGTGTGTTTCTTGTTCGTCGAGTTTTGAAATTTGCATTTATTTGTTTGCAACACATTGAGTCTTTATTTCAGGTTTCTCTTTCAAATTGTTAACTCAACCAATGATGGAATATAGTGGGAGGCTAACATGTCAGATCAACCAGTTATAGATTTTTTTTTTCTTTTTTTCCTTCATTGTTTATTGAGTTGAGTGTTTTCAAAATATTTTTGTAACCACTTGAGTCTTTTGACTCGTATCTTTGGCATGGAAAACAATTTTTTATTTTAACTTTTATAAAATTTTTATGATTAAGCAGTAATGACTAATTAAAATTCCATTGCTAATTTATGCTTTGTTACTTCTAATGCAGGGCTACAGATAATCAGGTAATATACACGAGAACAATTTATGCAATTATTAGAAACCTCAAATTCTAACTATCACTCAAACATCAAGAATTCTCGAACCTTCCTTTAAAACAATTTTTAATTATAGTTAAAACTCATTTCTTTTTCAATAATGAAATAATTATATATTCAATGAAAAAGACTTATCCTGCCACTCATGCCTCTGTTATATTGGCTTTCTTATTTTTATTTTATTGAAATAATCTATCTCTTTCCTATAACCTCTTGTAAGAACAGATCCATGAGTGCATCGTGAATGAGATTAAATACATTAACAACTTGTTTCACTTTCTAGTAACTTTCATTATGATATATAATGGATTCATCAAGAAAATAGTGTAGTTACTCGAGTTTCGTCTACTTTCACTCATTGCATTCTATTTGTATTTATCTTATTTTATTTATAAATTTGATAATGTATAAAAAAAGTTTGTACATTTTATTTAATTATTTTAGGTTGAACGTCAAGATAATACTAATATTGGACATGAGAAAGATTTATGATTGATTGAAGAAATGTAGAAATTAAGAGATTTTCTAACTCTAATTAGTTGTAATGACTACAACTTCTACTATTTTTGCATACATTGGAGTATGTAACTTGAACATTTGAAATATGAATATTATATACATTGTTCTTAAATTATAAATATGGTCTAAATGTGTAATTACGTTTTAAATCAATTTGAAAATGTTGCATATTGCTTAATTTTATAAATTAAGATATATTTCATAATTTATCACGTTAAAAAAGTGTTTTCTAAAAGTATATACAAGATGTAAATAAATATTGTCTAAAAAGACAAATAGACAACAAGTAAATTAGTGTTGCCTAAACATTATGACAAAAAAATGTTACCTATTTTATTAATATGCAACACTAAAAATATGTTGCCTATTCTATATTCTATTAGTATGTAACAGTGAAAATGTGTTGTCTAAAAGACATACAATATATAAATAAGTGTTGCCTAAAGAAATAGACAACATGTAAATAAGCGTTGCCTTTACCAATGACAACATTTCACAATATTAGTGTTGCCTAAACATTACAATAAAAAACATTGCCTAAAAGGTTTTCCAAAAATGTTGTCTATTATACAAATATAAGACAACAGCTACAAAAAAACGTTGTCTAAACCTAAATCCACGAATGTATATTCCACGCTTGAAAAAGCGTTGCCTAAAGTTAAGACAACGCTTTTCCTACTTTGAGCAACGTTTTTTAGATGTTGTCTAAGGTAAAAAATGATGAAGTGTCGGCTAAAGGGCAAGGACGTCCCGTCATACGAGACCAATCATGTGATGGTGGAACGTCGTTAGTAAGAAAAGTTGAATGAGAGGTTTCTGACTTTGCGTTCAATGGTACTTTTTGTAGTCAGAATGGACAAGGCATCCATTCTGAGAGACACCATTGAATACATAAAACAGCTAAGCGAGAAGATTGAGAGCCTGGAGGCATGTGAGCGACACCTGGGGAAGTGGGGAAGAGGAGGATGAGGGAGGAGGAGGTTTCGATCATAGAGAACGATGCACTGTTGGAGGTGGAGTGTGTGCATAGGGAAGGGTTGTTGCTGGATGTGATGACAATGATGAGGGAGTTAGGGGTGGAAGTGATGATGGTGCAATCGTGGGTTGGGGATGATGGAGTGTTTGTGGCAGAGAAGAGGGCCAAAGTCAAGGAAAATGGTAAAGGGAAAAAGACTATTGTGGGGCAATTGCTTCCTGCACCCCCACATTTTTCTTCCTGCACCCCCACAATTTCAAATATACCAAAATTAACCTTGACCTATGATTTTGAAAAGGGACACCGTGAATCCTTTTGCAGTGTTCGTCTTCATCTTCACCACTGAATAGCAAGAGCTGCGAAGGGTGTTTGTCATTGTTTGGAGCAAGTTCGAAGAGTAGTCAACGTTGCCGAAGTATTGGTTGGAGTGTAGAGGTAATCATTAAGTTCTTTTTAGAAGCTTGCGGTGGTTATGGGATTTGAAGGTTACCGGATATCGGGATCCGGTAATGTATTCTGGATCCAGTTATCTGGAATTGTGAAACATGTGTATTCGTTTGGGGGGGTGTTCCGGATTGCTGAATCCGGAAGTGTAAATTGACTTCCGGATTGGTGCATCCGGAAGTGTTTATTTGTGTTCCGGATTTCTGAATCCAGAAGTCTAAATTGACTTACGGATTGGTGGATCCGGAAGTATTTTTTTGTGTTATGGATTCCTGAATCCGGAATGCATAACTTGCATTATGGATTTATGAATCCGAAATTGCTTTTTTGTGTTATGGATTCTTCAATCCGGAATGGTCTTATTGAATTATGGATTGTTGGATCCGAAATGATTTTTTTGACTTATGGAATCATCGATCTGAAATGAAATGATTTAGTTTGAATTTTTTATTTTTATTTGTAGAAGCATGGACAGTAGTGAAGAATTTGAACAAGAATTATATGATGGGGTGAATGTGTGGGATGATGATGATATTGAGAAATCATCATGCAAATTCAAGACATATGAATGTAGTGATGCGTTTACTACAGATGAGGTAAAGTGAAGTTTGTAAAGTATGTTTAAGTTGTCTGTTAATTAGGAAATGAAATAATTTGTTATGATAACTTTTGTAGGTATTTCATAGTCGGGATGAGCTGCTAAAGTGGGTTAGAAAAGTTGCGTTTGAGTTTGGTTTTGTTATTGTGATGTTGAGATCTGATACTTCAACTGGCCAACGAGGAAGGAAGACATTTGTATTATTAGGTTGTGAGAGAGGAGGTAAATATAGACGATATAAGAAGGATTTACAGGTTACTGAGAGTGGAACTAGGAAATGTGGTTGTCCTTTCAGATTACGAGGGTATCCAGTAAAAAGTGGTGAAGGATGGATATTGAAATTAATTTGTGGATCTCATAATCATGAATTGGGAAATACATTGGTTGGTCATCCATATGCTGGTAGATTCACATGTGCTGAGAAGTCAATGCTTATGGACATGACAGATAGTTCAGTGAAGCCTAGAAATATTTTGCTAACAATGAAAGACCATAATGAGAAAAATGTGAGCACAATAAAGCAAGTTTATAATGCACGATATATGTACAAAAAATCTGTACGAGGTGATAGAACTGAAATGCAACAATTGATGATGTTACTTGAGCGAGATATGTATGTCCATTGGTGTAAGTTTGAAGAAGGGACGAATGTTGTGCAAGATTTATTTTGGACACACCCTGATTCAGTGAAGCTATTGAATGCCTTTAACATTGTATTGATGATGGACAGTACGTATAAAACTAATAGGTATAGGATGCCCTTGTTTGAAGTTGTTGGTGTAACCTCAACGGGATTGACCTTCAGTGCTGCATTTATGTTACTCGCATCAGAACGACGTCATAACTTTGTATGGGCACTTGAGAAGCTGAAAGGTTTGTTTTTTAGAGTTGATTCATACCCAAAGGTTGTGGTTAGTGATAGAGATATTGCTCTAATGAATGTAATAAATGTTGTGTTTCCTGAAGCTGCTAATTTGTTATGTCGTTTTCACATTGATAAAAATGTTAAAGCAAAATGTAAAATGATTGTTCATCCAAAAGAGGCATGGGATCAAGTGATGGAATCTTGGGGAGCAATTGTTGATTGTGAAAATGTAGAGTCCTATGAACATCGTGTGGAGGCACTTAATGTTGTTTGTTCACCATGGCCTATATTTACTGAATATGTGATTAGTACTTGGTTAAATCCACATAAAGAAAAGTTTGTTAAGGCTTGGACGGATAAAGTCATGCATTTAGGCAACACGACAAGTAACAGGGTTGAGGCTGCACATTGGAGTTTAAAAAGGATCCTTGAGACGTCAATGGGAGACTTATGCTGTTGTTGGGATTCCATTAATAAGATGATCATCTTGCAACATAATGCAATTAAATCTTCATTTGAAAAGAGTTTGCATGTAGTGAGTCATGTCTTCAATGTAACAAGATATAAGAAATTAGTTGGCTTCGTATCGAAATATGCCTTGCAGTATATTGCAGAAGAGAGTGATCGAGTTGAATATGTTGGTTTAGATAAATCTCGTTGTGGGTGCACCATTAGATCTACTCATGGTCTTCCTTGTGCTTGTGAATTGGCTTCCTTTGGTGTGGGTAGCATACCATTGCAGTCAGTGCATTTCATTTGGACACGATTAAGCTTTTTAGATATTGCAAGTGCTGATACTTCACAAGAGTTGTCCATCAAAGAAGAGTGGGTTGTCATCATGAATCGGTTTAATGAGGTTGACATCGCGGGTAAGATTAATATCAAAGCCAAACTGCGTGAGATTGCATATCCAGATAAAACATCTTTGTGTCCACCTAGGGAGAAAGTGAAAACAAAAGGTGCACAAAAAGGGCGTCAGAGTAAATTTAGTAGATCAACGAAACGAATTCCTTCTTACTTTGAACATGTGGATGCCATTATTTCACAACATGATAGTTCATCTAGTTTGAAATGTAGCAAGGGATTTATTTCGGAGACTCCACCGACCAAATCAATACCAATGCTAGAACAATTTCTGGTGGGAATTCATCCTTACATTGTTGATATTGTTGATGTTAAGGCTGACGGTCATTGTGGCTATCGTGCGGTTGGTGCATTATTGGGTATGGGGGAGGAGTCCTGGCCCATTGTACGTATGACCTTGCATAAAGAACTTTGTCAATGGCGTCACGAATATATTGATTTGTTTGGCGGGGATGAACGATATGAATTTTTGAAAAATTCACTTCTAGTTGATGATATGGTAATTGTATTCATTCTTAACGATGTTATTAATTGTAAAATGGTGTATGAGTTGGATTAACTTCTTAAATTTTCTTTTTTTTTTGCAAATAAGTACAGATAAGTGGATGACAATACCGGATATGGGATACGTTATTGCGAATCGATATAATGTGATTGTTGTTTGTTTATCTCTTAAACAATCATTCACTATTTTTCCATTAAGATCCCAACCTCCAACAAATTTTAAACATCACCGTATCATCTGTATTGGACATGTTAATGGAAATCATTTTGTTCAGGTTTGTTAAACTTCATTGTTAATGAATTTTACGGCTCATACAAAAACATAATTAATGACATTGCTTACATTTTTTAACAGGTTCAGTTGCAAGAAGGTTGCCCGATTCCACCAACAGATATTTTATGGTCTACTCATTCTTATCCAATTGCCAAAACTTGGTGTTCATATTATACTAGTCGGATGCAAATGTTTACACAAATTATGTCCATTAGGCGACATTTCTAGTTGTAATTGCATTCATAAATGACTATGTTAACATTCTGACTATTATAAATTCGGAAGTACTCATTGTTTAATTTCATAACCAAAGTGTTCATTCATCAAATTCAAAAATAATCCCAAACTAATCATAACAACAACTAAGTTTTTCTTAACAAAAATACAAATCATAATAACAACTAAAATCATCATCATCATCGTCCCTGTCGTCGTCTGCGGATATACACAGACATGTCCTCGGTGGCTGATCGGGCTAGCATCAAGGCTGTCTGTGTTCCTTCCCATGCAGGTAAATCCTCGGATAGATGACCATCATCTATAATCAACTGCAAGGTGGATGCTATTCTTCGACAAAGACCCTACAATTATAAACAAATTAGATTGATTGCAATTGAGCAGGTATTATTTAAATAAGCAAGCAATAAGTTCTTACCACTTCGGGATGCTCAGAGATAGTATCATTCCTTTCCTGACGTCCTCCATAAGGGGTAATCACCGGAGGTCGATTATCCTCAGGCATCTGGATGATATATGGGTGCGATATAGATCGGAACCACTCGAAATATGCAGGAACACAGGTTCCAACATCAGCTGCTAATACTGCATCCTGTACGAGGTTAGCATTATAATCTAACCATCGATGGTCGATCTCAGATGTCGATGGATCGCCATGATGAACGGTGGCTGGGTGACTAGGGATAGACTGTATATATCCAAATTGTCTGAGTACACGTTCAGGCAAATGCATCTGCCTACAAGCCCTCAACCGAATGTACCCTGAAAATAATGAAATCAACTCAAAAGGACGCACCGCTCTATGCTCTTCATACGGAATCCATTCAACAGCACTTACACAAAGGCTATCTAATTGCATCCGAACTGAGGCAAGTGCGGACGACCTACTCCCGACCACATATTTCATACACCGCGGCTGGTCCTCAACATAGTCATCCCGAAACTGTCGGTGCCCAATACTCGGAAAGTGCTCATATATCCACGATGAAAATAACGTCACATACCCAGCTAACTGTCTAGTAGTTGCATAGCAACCATCTCCCAACTGCTCATACATGTGGGTCAAAGCAGCTGCTGCCCACGAGTATCCTCCGGTCTGCCTTAAATCTACAAATAATCCCAAGTACGATACACTAACCGAAGTAGCACTCTTATCTGCAAAGATGGTGCAACCTACTAAGTGTAGCAAATATGCCTGTGCAGCCACAGTCCATTGTCTCCTGTTACATGCGTCCTCATACATCTCCCTCAACCAGCTTAGACGCACATGTCCACCCCGACAATGACGAGTCTCAGCAGCTGCTACTCCCCGATCTACACGAAGTGAATCAACAAGCAAATCGGTCGCCGCAGTTGAATCCAAGCTCGGATATGTGTAGAATTGTCCCATAATTGGGAGGTGCAACAAGTTCGACACATCATCCAATGTGATGGTCATCTCACCTACAGGCAGATGAAAGGAATTTGTCTCTGGGTGCCACCTTTCTACAAAGGCACACAACAATCCTTTGTCTACCATGTCATAGCTTGCCCCCACAAGTGCAGCTAAACCTGACAACTCCACTGCAGGTAGTATCCGAGGATGAGGAGCACCCATCTTATTCATTTTTCGGCCATGAGACACCAATTTTAACTCTCCTCGGTCCTAATTTAACCAACCAAAATCATATCAAATATACAATTTAATGAACAAAACTCATATCAAATTAACAATGAACAAGTATCATATTACAACATATTTACTTACCACACCATTCCATAATTGCATAGCCAGATGGTCTTCATAATTTGTCAACAATGTCCCATCCCGTGGACCTCCGGGATAACCTTCACCTTCTACATCAGCTGCGTTTTCATCCTCCATGTCCACCTCCATTTGGGGTTCAGCTTCTTCAGGTTCAACATCTTCTGCATCTTCATGTTCAACATGTTCATCTTCATTAACGTGTCTTCTTCTTCTTCTAACAGAGGCTGTGGGACGTAGACGATCACCTTGTGAACCTCCTCCCCTAGTCTTCACCATTTCTGTTCAATTACACCATTCAAGTTAAACCAAATTACAAACTAATGAATTAGTGCATACTAACCGAACCCAACAACTCCTCTACTTCGATATCATATAATTCTACTTTACTAATTTTAGCCAACACAAACATGAAATAATCCCAAGTACTAGGAAATTAGCATTTCCAAACAAAAATTCAAAAATACTACTGGATTCCCAAATCTGGAATGTTACCGGATTCCCAAATCCGGAAGGTTTCCGGATTCCCAAATCCGGAAGGTTTCCGGATTCCCCAATCCGGGAGGTTACCGGATCCCGCAATGCGGGAGGTTACCGGATCCCCCAATCCGGAACGTTACCGGATCCTCATATCCGGTAGATTACCGGATGTTCATTTCCGGGAAGTTCCCGGATTCACAAATCCAGAATGTTTCATTTTTACCCGATTCTGCAATTTGGAATGGAGATATACACTTACGGAAACCAAAATCCAAGAGAAAACCGGATTTGCAAATCCAAAAGCATAAAATTGACTTACCTTATTCAATAACACTCTAAACCACAAGAGAGAAGTGTGAAATTTGGGTGGAGAAGCCTTTCAACACCAAAGCACCGCTGCCAATGAAGGAGGAAGAAGCTGCTGCCCAAAGCCCTTCAATTTAGTTTCAGCTTTTAGGGTTTTATTAGGTTAAGGGTGGTTTAGGGATTTTAAAAATTAATAAGGGTAATTTTGTCTTTACATACAAATGTGGGGGTGCAGGAAGAAAAATGTGGGGGTGCAGGAAGCAATTGCCCTATTGTGGATGTAAAGAATGCCCTAAACCAGATTATAGCCCATCATATACCCCACCATGACCCATACACACTGGCTTCCAGTGATCATTTTTAACCATGCATTTGGACTTGAATGGTGTGAGTATCTGTCAACTGAATAAGTTTGTGTACAAATTTAATTCATTACATACTTGGTTAACTGAATATCATGGACTTTTTTATCTTTTTCAAGTTAATTGTAATAGTTTCTCATTTGAATTGCAAATTCCTTGTATGAAGTGCAGCCACGAGGCAGCTCCAGAAAGTTCGGTAGAGTTTATTTCACATTGACATATTGAAGGTATGAATAACAGAATTATCTTTTACCACATTTTTTTAACCTTAGAAATTAAATACATATACTACAAAATTTACAATAATTGAAACACTCTACTTAATTGAGTGAACTATCCTTTGTATCACATATCTTAATAAAAGTGAAATCAAGAGTTTGGTGAACTTTGAAAGAGATTTTAATTGTATAGCTTCCACTAAAAAGCATTGGATATTTTAGAGAAATTTAAGGGCATGTGAAAACCCCAATAGGGTTTAATCTCAAAGAACTAATCACAATGATTTTATTATCAAATTTCACTCTTTAAAGGATAAATGGATAAGAATGCTTTTTCTATCATTAAATTAAAGAAAACTGACAGAAAAAAGTAAATAATAACTTATTGTACATGTATATGAATAATATCATTAAATCAAGTTTCAATATTTAGCTGAACACCCAACTCTAAGAACAACTAAGCAAAGCACATATCCATTTTACCCCACACAATACAAGTTACCCTAGTACCTTCCATTATCAGCAGGACAAAAAGCTGAACTTTTCATGAATGGGGAAGTAATAACTCAAAAGAATAAAGACCTTAAAATCATTTCAAGGACAAACTAAACTAGAATCAAGAAAGAAAGAATAAAGCACACAAGAAGTTAATATGGTTCAATTAAAATATTAATGAATTTTAATTTACATCTACAGAAATTTACTATAAAACAAGTTCCTCTTTCACTAACAGTTATAGATAAAACTTTAGATATTACAATTCAATCATTACTCTCTCAAATTCACATCGAGAGCTCGCTCAGACCAATCAACCAATAAACCTCGATGCATTTTACACAAGGTGCCTACTACATATAGAAAACAATTATAACTTATTCTATGAATCACTCCAACATAATACGTGACACATTTTTCACACTAATACAATTAATTAAAGCGTAGACAACCTATAAGAGAATAGACACTTCTAGTTCTAGTTGGCATCAGATGGTCTGCACCAGACAGTCTTCATAGACAGGTACATCAGATGCTTCTCACTGCATGATCCACAAAGTAGAAACTAGGAAACCTTAAAGAGACTTGTTTATTGAGCCACCAATAATCCTTGATTCACCATAAATATATTCCTCCCCCCAATCTTTTACTTATGTTGTCACCATTCATCGGTGTACAATAAGAAACTAATGTCCAAGTACAAGCAAGAAGAACAAATAATACTTACTACAAAAATAAATAGCTAAATAAGCACACTATAAAATAACCATAGAGAAGGAGCAACAAAGAAATGAAAAAAAACATTGCCAAGTTTCTTCCATTCCAACTTCAAAAGCATAAATCAACATTGAGAAACAGAAGTAAGGTTAACAAAAGCAAAAATAAAGCATCTAAGGAACCAAATTTCAAGATGAAAAACAAAAAGTAGAGGATATCAATGTTCTATCTCATAGAAGCACAATGTTCAAAGTTTTTTATGAGTTGTATGAGGACTTCTCCATAAAATAGAATGTACATGGACTAAATATGGTATGTAAAGAACTAAAATGAATTATTTTTAAATATAAGGACTGAAAGGTCAAACATGGACAACTATAGGGTCTAAGTGAGTAATTAAACCTTAATTTTTTTCTCATAGTATAACACTACTGACCTGCAGAAACTTACATGCTAAGTTTGAATGATAATCAATTGATAAACTAGGTTTATCCTCTTCAACGTTGGGGAGTTGGGAGTGCTCAAGTTGCATAGATATCTAAGAAACAAACATGTGCACAATAACAATATTAGGAAGAAAAAAAACTAAATGGATCCAACTAGTGTTTGTTTCCCTCCTTAAGGCTATATGAGAACTTTTGAAAACACAAATATTAACTTAAATGTGCTTCTGCAATCACAAAGCAGAACATGACTAATATTAGATTAGTCACATGCTGCAGAACATGGTTTATACAGCAAGATTGAAACTTAAAATTATTAAGAATAGAAGTATTAAAAAAGACAAACCATTTTATATGGCAAACTCTGTTTTTTGAACTCATTGACATTACTATCCTCAAATGACACCCCCATAACTACTGCCGATTCCATTTTGGAGCCACATCATCACTGTTCACCTAAGACCAATCATGGCTTGACATTAATATTTATCTTAGCAATGAGTTTGGTAAAAAATAGCATCGCCACTTCTGTTGATAGAGGCTACATGAAGCAGAATAGCACAGTCCAGATTGAAGATAGCATGGTTTACATCACAAAGTAACTCAGAATAGATCGGAAATTTACAAATTATAATAGATACCCTCTCTTTCTGATAAAGTAACTTTGGCTCCCTTTTCAAAAATCAATTCTAAGGACTCGCAAAGTGACTTGCCAAAAATGATAAAAGCATAATATATATTGCATACAAAAACAATATCTAACTGACAATTTTAATTACAAAATTTAGAAAGTGGCAAAAGCATGATGTGAAACAGGACATTTTAAGTTGAATCACATGTAATAAGATTAACCCATCCATACAGTATAAAGAAAACTGCCCATTTGGTGGCTCTGAAGCTAGATCCCTACACATATGACATTACAGTATGGGGGAAAAGGCAAAAAAGGAAACAAAATCGGAAACCCGTCTTGAGGAAGGCTACACTCTCTATAAAACAAACATCTTATTACATCACCCATGTCATTTGGGCTCTTTTGGAAAATGCATCTTGATTAGTGCAGGAAGTTCTGCTAACTCAACCTGAGGTTTCCCCAACAAAATACTTTTTAATTTATCATCACAGTTGATCACATTCTTGTTGTACGGATCCTGCTCAATTAAACAAGCAACTCATCTTAATCAATCCATGGGAGCTGAATATCAATATATCAAAATAAATGACCCCAACCCATAAAAGACCAGAGCCAACTTGACAACTGGATACCCTCATTTTACAAACTTATAACTTACATTTTTATAGAATCACAAATTTAGTAGTTATAAAAGATTATATAACAGTTCAAAAACGTCAGAATGAGATCTATATTTTGGAATAATATGTAGATAGTGAATAGCATAGCTCAAACAAGATACGCAGCACAAACTAGAGATTTCGTGTTTTGCCTAACCCATGTATACAAGTGCACAGTTTTGCTAAGTACTACTTTACAATTAAAGCTTCGAGGAAGCATATCTTAGCCAAATATAGAGCTGTGTTTGGATTTATGTAAAATAATGAAATAGAGTAAAAATGAACAAAGTAATATTAAGTTCCATTTTTTGCATTGTTTAACATAGGATGAAATGGAGTGAAACATAAAAGAATGCATTCCATTCGATCAAATACTCCTTTCTTTCTTCCATTTCAATTTGGGGGGATAGAATCACACTCTTTTTTCCATTCCGTTATAAAATTACCCAAACAATAGAATGATAACTTTATTCAAATCCATTTCATTCCCCCATTACATGTTCAAAACTGGGCTAGGTGTATCAATATTGAATTACTCAACTACCTTATAAAGGTCTCATTCCTATAGTTTACAGTTTCTACTTCCCACCTCTTTTAATCACTGCCACTCCAAAAGGGAAGGCAATATTTATTTCAAAAACAAAACTCCTTGAATTGTTTAAAAAACCCTTAGCTCAAAAGCCATATCTGAACTCTAACTCTTCGACATTAATCCATTAACAAACAATTTACATAATTCTATCATCACAGGTAACCTTAACATTAATTTTCCAAACTTCAAAAGCGAGGCAAAATCCAACTCCCAACAAGATAGAATTGAACTTAACTTCAACAAAAACATCAATATTTAAAGAAAAGAGGGGGAACCTGCAGATTTTTGGTTTTGATGTAGGACCAAACGCACATGAAACAGCCCAAACGGGAAATCTGAGACTGACCCACGAATTCTCTGAGCGTGGATGGAAGGTTGACGAGGTCAATCAAGTTGGCAAGCTTCTTAGGGTTGTCAGTGATGGCTTTCTTGATGCCCTGAGGAAGCATTTTTGTTTTGAACCCCTGAAATTTAACGCCTATGCGGAGTTGGGCACCGATCAAAAACTAAGCTTGACGAGGAAATAGAGGACTAGTGTGGTTGGAGTTTGGAGGGCATTGTCACGGCAAAACCTTTATTCCCAAAAGGTTTAAGGTATTTTAATTTAAGTTAGGCTTAGCAATTGATTTAATTAGTATGCTTTATTACAAATTTATCTTTATCTTTTAAAAAACATAATTAAATATTAAATATTATGTATTATGTATTTTTTTAAAATTTAGATTAATTAAAACTACTAGTAATATAATCTGATATTGTTAAATAATTAATTTTGGAAGAAAATTCGAGAAAAAACAATTTAAATATAAAATTTTGAATATATGTAAAAATTATAAATTTATATATAAAAATAATATATTTTAATATTTTAATTAAAAAATATTTTTTATTAAATGTGGATAATATTATTATATTTATAATTATAATTATTATTATATAATTTATTTAATATAAATAATTATATATTTTTTATTAAAATTTTATTTTATTTTATTAAAATATTTATGATAGTTATATCTTTTTCTTCTCTTTTTCATAAAACTGTGGATCCAAATAAGAGATATTCTCTAAAATCTTTGTCGCTAAATAATATATCCATAGAAACAAATCCCAGATTAATGATTTGATGATTATTTTTTTTTAAGTATTTTTAATGTAATCTTTTTTATTTAAGTAGCATATTAAAATCTTATTTTTTGGTAACAATAGGACTAATATCCAATTCAATTCAAAATCAATAAAAAACAATAAAATTTAAATTTTTTAAAATTAGGTTTTTTAGATTTTTTTAGGTAATTGGATTCACTCTCCAACATCCATTCAACAACGAATATAATTTTAATATTTATATTTAAATATTCTTTTATAATTAAAATCTATAATGAATATTAACACCTTTTAAATAATGTTGTTTAATGATTTTAATTTTCATAATCTTCTTAATAGTTGTAATTTTTTTATCAAATTTATTTTTAATTTAATGTTAATCTTCTCAATAAGTTGTTAACATATAATAACAATATTACAAAATGTCCTTAACATATAATAATATTATTATGTCATTAACATATTATTATGTCATTTCCTATTTTTTTTACTAACTATTTATAGCTTTATTTTCTTCCATTCCATTGTCACACAAAATAACAAATATTAATATATAAGTGCATAAAACTAGTAACCTATTTTTTATAATTCTTATAATATATTATGTTATTATAATAATTTTTGTAAAATTATCTATTATTTATCTTTTTATAATTATGTAAATCTATTATTTATATAAATAATTAATATTAATATATTAATACTTTTTATATAAAATTTATCTATATTAATTTAATATAATAAAACTAATTTATATTAAAATCGTACCAAAATACCACGATTTCAATTAAAAAAAATAATTTAATCAAAATATTAATATATTAATACTTTTTATATAAAATTTATATATATATTAATTTTAGTATAAATATAACTTCTACTATAATATGACTTATTTTTTATAAACTAAATTGGCAAAATCCAAATAATTTTTATAAATTTATCAATTTTAATAATAGATATAAAAAAATTTACTATGAAAAAAAAAAAAAAACCCTTATTAACGATGTTGCTGTTCATTATATATTTCTTGAATCCTACTGAATATACCATAGTTTGGCATATTGTGGGTGCAGGGTTGCTTGATCATGTATAGATGCATTTTGCTCTGGTGGGTGTGATAACACTGATAAGGTATGAAAGCTCAACAATGGACTGTGGAAGATGACTGCTTCCCTGTTCTTAAGGATTGGGTTGCTCCGGCACCCAATTTATGGCTACCTGAATCTACTAGCAAGACCTATTGTTTGGAGGGTCTCATCGTCTCTGATATGTTACTTCTTTGTTCATGATGATTACCAAATGATGCTATTTAAAATAAAAACAAACAAAATGCTTTACTAATTTCTAATCCAATTTAAAGAGCGTGCAGGTGGCAATTGGGAGTGACACATTATAATGAAAGAAAATAAATAAAATAAGATTGATCAAAAGGAGCCTATGGTTTTTCCAAGCAACCAAAGAACTAAGGAGAGTTGAATGCCAAATATTGTGTGGAGGGTACTCCTGTCCAACATGAATCCATATACAGTAATCCCTGCCCTGTTATTCTCAAAGTAGTTTACTGCAAAAACAGGTCAGAAGCATGTATATGAGTGAAAAAATATTGATGATAATCATCATATCATGATTCAATAAATAGTACAGTCCTTTCATTAAGGAAAAAAAAAATATTACTTCACAACTTCTTGGGTTACATGTATGGTAGGATGAATAAGCCTCTTATTTTCTTATAGTTTTACCTTAATTCATTAAAACCTAAAGTAAACAATAGCTTAATGATGATTAGGTATGGCATAGGTTACGTGCTTGTCGGAGAAACTAATTAAGTAATGTAATATATGAGTGATTGATACATTGGCATTCCATATTGTAAACTAATTAAAGTATTATGTCAACGCGCTAACAGGTAACACAGTTTATCAACTATCATGCGTTGTGTTGTTTTCATTACGTGTTTGATGTTCTTCATTTGATTTTAATCCTTCTGTTTAGTAATGTACATTAGTGGGAGTAAAACAATTTTACACCATCATCTAATTATATATTATCATTCCTATAAATTTTTAAATAATTATTATAAGAAGTAACAAATTTATCATAAATATATACTTTTTCTAATTTTTGCTCTAATACTGGTTGAAATTTATTCAAAACAAAAATTTTCAAACTCCTCTATCCAGATTTTCAACCAATAATAATGATAATAAAAATATTAGAAAGAGTCTTACTAAAAGCTCTACTCAATCCTTATATATGTACTTTTGTTATTGTTTCCATTCGAATTGAAATTTATCTTAATTTATGTTATTTTTAATGTAAACTTATATTATATGAATTATCAATATAAATCTCTAATTTTAGTTAAAAAGTAATAATAAAAAATACCTAAAATACCACATCTAAATTGTATTCTTATAGGTTCATATTTTAAAGGTGATTTCTTACTCGGTTTCTCAATAACAGATAGAAAATATAATAAGGTGGGAGAAAAGAAGTTACCAAGAGCTTGTCTCTTCTGATATGAGATGGTGCTGTAAGCATAAGATGGGATGAACTTAGTAGTATCAATTTCATCTTCTTCATCTCCTGCATCTGATTCCCCATCAGTTCCCACATTAGGAAACACTGTTTCATGGGAACTCTGAGGAGCCATTGGGGTCTCACCATCTGTCAGCACTCCATCAAAAGAATCCAACGTAGCACACACATGCCACTTGGCAGCAAGTCCTGTGATCGCTTGTGCTTTGTGTGTTATCTTTGTGGCACTACGCAACAATATGCACAGCGCAGAAAGTAGCGTCACTGAGCACAACTGCACAAGAATAAAACCCATAAGAAGTTAGTTTTTCTTAATAATTTTATTGGTACAAAATACACAGTATTTTAAAAAATTAACTGATTATTTATAATGATTTTTTTCTTAATAATCATGCTTTTTCATTACGGTGCTTGAACACGACAGACCAAAGTTTCACTTGGTAATGAATTGTTATAAATGTTTGGGTCCTATTTGGTTTCCCTGATTGGGTAGATTACTAAATGTTTTGGTCCTATTTGGTTTCCCTGATTTGGTAGATTACTAAATGTTTTGGTCCCTTTTATTAGTCCTTTTCAGTATTATTTTATGATCTAGATATGTGAAGGAACAAGGAATCAACAATACGGTAATGACTAACTTTACCAAAGGAACATGGAAGAAGTTCCAATTTAATCAAATAGGATACGTCTTCGTCACACTTCAAATGGTTTCCATCATATAATTTTTTATTTGTAGATTTAAGAAATTTCATATCTACAGCTAAGAGATAGGCACGTATGAGTAAGTTTTTAAAACTATTAAAAGAAAGATAATAAACAAAATAGGTAAACGATCACGATATGGTTAATTTAATCATAATGAAAAAATGTATATAATTTCTGAAAACATAAAGAATAAAACTTAACAACTAAATTAATTATTTACCCAAACAAAATATATAACATTGATTAATAGTAGTATAAAATAGTTTTATATTTGTATTTAATAATATCATTACATATTATGAGTATAACATTAATTACAATAATACATTAAAATTAAACTCTTAAAACAAAAATAACAGTGGAAGCGTATATACTCACCAAAGTAGTAATAGTTATGACGAGTTATCACTAAATGATTTATTTTACATAATGGATAATTTTTTTAAAATAAGTTATATATTCAATAAATGTTTTTAGTTTACTTGCATTTCTAGTTTCTTACCTATTTATTAATTATACAATTTTACCTTTTGAAGTTTTTTTTTTTTTTCAGAACAACCTTCACATGTTTTAACAGTATTAATGATACTTTTTTTAAGCATTATGAATTTGTGATTTTAGTCTATTATATTTCAATTGTGTCAAACTTTTTTAAATATTATATTTAGGTAACTTTAGTAGTCCATTTATTTTGTTGAAAACTATTAAGGCGGTGTTAGTAACTAATGATGTGTTTGAAAGAGTAAAAGATAATTACAACCTAAAAATCTAATTAACTTAATTTGAACTTTGAAAAACTAAGATCCTACGTAACTGATATTTGAAATATTTAATTCACATGATCAAAATTTAAAATTGAAAAATCATATAATTATGATGCTAAAAAGATGAAAAGTAGAATTTTTTTTTTTTTATTTAGAGAAATTAGAAGGGAAGGGACATACCGCAAGTTCACCGGCCATGTATATGTTCATAGAACGTGAATGCTTGGTTGTGACCAGGAGGCTTGCGAACTGGCTTCCAGTGACCAATACGAGGGCGAGTAGAATAAACGCGCGGAACCTGTGGCTTATGATTCGCAGGTGCCTTCTGATCCTAAGGTGCTCCGACATCACCGACGCCACGTCTGAGTCCACGTGGAAGAACCCCGCGAAGTCGCGCAGTCGGAGGATTTGCAGATGGCAGATCAGACGGAACAGAACGCATACCAGAAAAATCACTGTGATACGGTACAGCCACGAAGACAGTTCCAATATACACGCCACTGCATCGCTCACGTACACGTTCCCCAGAAACGGGATCTGTGAGGCTCCAGATGCATACCACCATATCTTATATGCACACTCCACCACAAAACACGGACCCACAAACACCGAAAGGATCTTCAGTGATCTCTGTAAAAAAAAAGTTAATTGAAAATTACAGATTTTGGTGTGTGCTATTTATCATTTAATGATTCTTTTTTAATTAGAAGTTAAGTATACTAAAATTAATAGTTTTTAAAAAATTGTATCTATTATAGAGTTTTGGAAAAGGGTGTGAAAGAAAGTTTCTCTGGCACTCTTCTTGTGTGCATATAAATATTGATCTAATTGTCGAATATTATTGTGTGGGAAGCATAATGTAGTGTAAAAGAAAGTTCAAGAGAAAAGAATGCACTTTGAAAACAACAGTTGATGTGTGTCTTTTCTCCTCTCTTTCTTCTTTAATTGAGATTACTGTATAGATTGTTCTAGATTTAGATACTTTAAGAGATAGGTATATAAGATTACACAGCAATTTTTCATCTAAACAATAAATAGGAACTGAACAATTACTATTTCATAAAATTTCGGAATATCATATAATAGTTTCTTTCACTAAGATTAATATAATTGTCTATCAATTTTTCTAATCTAGAAGATTATGTGTCTTCTTGAAGCTAGAATAATTAATTAACTTTCCAACTGTTTCCTTTTGTCAATATTTTTAATCTAGTACATATCTTTTCAACTTGAGGAACTTCAGATGATGAGGTTTTAATAATTAAGACTTAAAGCTGTTATTTCCTTGCATCAAAGTTCAATCGAAAATCATTATTTTTCAAGCTGTGATGTTGAAGTTTCACAATTCTGTCTAAAAAAAGTTCCACCATCATCAATATATTCTGATGGTTGGGCATGGATCTAAACTACGGGACCAATCCAAATTTCCACTAAGAGCCGAAATCAAAATCTCCGAACCGTAAAACAACAAAAACAAAAGAGACATGTTCCTGTTTCCTCAACTTAGTTAAGATAAACAAGGAAAATATCACTTATCGTGTAAATAATCACGTGACATTATGATCATTTAAAGAAATAAAATTTTATAATTATAAAAAAAATAATATGATGAGTATTAATCGATTATATGAATTAAGTGAAATGTCAAGTTATTATTGCTTAAAACATAAGTGACCCAAAAAAAACATGAGTGACTTATAACTAAATAAAAATCATCATTGTAAATAACATACATAATTAATAAAATAGTTATACATCATTAAAAAATAAAGAAATTTTAGTGCATACATATCTAAGTTCGTGGAAAGCTTTACTTATAAAACAATAGCACCAATTTACATATTAATTTTTTTCATATTAATTTTACATCAAGTAACAACGATTTAGTTACCGTGAAAAAACGGTATAAAGCAGCTATGAAATTGGATCAATTTTTTTTTTGTTTTTGTTTAGTCAAACTCAAAGATAGTAAAAATGGCATAATTTTTTTCCCTTTCAGAAAGTAGTACTTTTTAGTTAACAGTGTGTTTGTAAAATTATAACAATTAAATAAAATATATAACATTTTTTTATAAATTCTAAATAATATTTTTTTAATAGTTACATGTTAAGAAAAAAAAAATTACAAAAGCCATTATGGGACAAATTGTGTCTCATACAAGTTGAGAACTGAATTACAAAAAAAGGCGGAATAAAAGGCTTGATGGAAATTATAGGAATATTTGGGGTGTCTTTGATTATGAGTTTATTTTAAAAAAATAGTTTTTATACTATTTTTGTTTATCCTTGCAAGAAAATAACAATTTTAAATAAAAAAGTAAGTAATTTTCTAAATCTTTTGATAGAAAACTAGCAGATGAACATCCAAACTTGATGATCCAAATATAGATAAAAAGAGACAAAAACAATGTCCACTAATAATGTTAATAACAAATTATCCAACATATTATTTTTTTAAAAATATTAAAAATATATAATTAAAAATAAAAAACACACTAAATAAGAACTAAGATTTATAATAGTTTATAATTAATTTTAATAAATAATAAAAATGTTCAATGATTATTTATTTTGAAAAACATCTAAGAACAAAAAAAGTACAGTAAAAGCGTTTTCAGAAGAAGAAATTAGTTTCTAGATGCTTCAGAATCAGATTCATTCATCGTAATGCAAACAAAAGCATATTTCGAATACACAGAGCAGGTATTTTCCAAAAAAAATCATGAAAAACAGCTCAGAAACAAGAAATGCAGAAAGCAACAGTTAACAGAATGAAGTTTGAAATAATTAAGAATTGTGAATTAATGTGTAAATAGTATCGGGAATAGATAATAATAACAATTAATTAGTTAAAAAAGAAAGAGGAAGTAATTAACGACGGAGAGAGTGATTAGATGACATACATTGAGCTGCGCCATGTAGTTGGTTCTCACAGTTTCGCTCTCATCGCAGAGCTTGTCGAAGAAGAGGAACCTTCGGAGACCATACTTCCGGACGAAGCCAGCGAGACAGAGGAAGGAGAGGGCGGCGACGGTGGTCAGAGAGACCTGCACAACGCCGTCGTAGGGCCGAGAGTGGTGGCCGTCGCAGTCCGGACAGGCCAGGAGGAAGTGCGAGGCCGCGGGGACAACCACGGCTAGGAGGAGGAAAACGGACCAGGAGAGCGCCGCCGTGAAGGCGTTGGACTGATCGACGCACATCCACCGCAGGTAGGAGCGGAACGTGTGGAACTCATCGTTGACGTGCGACACGCTGCGGTTGTACTTGCCGCGGCGGTCCAAGAGCGCCGTAGCGGCGGTGTCGCTCATCGGAAGTAGTTATTTTGTCTGTTTGTGGCGTTGAGAATTGGGAACATGAGAGAGCAGAATAAATAGCTTCGTTCGCTGGAGTTCAACTCAGGGGTTTTTATACGCCAATTTTCGGAATCGACAGAACAAAACAAAGGTAGGAAAGTAATAATTTTTTAGATCTTATCTGTATTTTCTTGAATTAAAGTTTTTTTTTTTTTGTAGTTTATGTAACTCTTTCATATAGATTTGTATTATACAACTTACTAAGTAAATCTGGAAATGAAAATTGAACCATTTGAATTGCTAACAATTTTAAATTATTCAATTTTTAAAATATTCAGTTAGGATAAAACAATAAATTTATTGATTTTTTATTTAAATAGAATATTAATGAAAAATAACTGTTACAAACTTCATTTGAAAAATAATTTCAATGGTGTAGATAAAAAAAAAAAAACCTTGGTTGCAATGGGTTGAAAAATAGTCTTGATAATTTTAGTCACGAAAACTCTTGTTAACGTTAATTGAGAAATAATATTAAAAGATGTCATTGTAAACATGATCAAAAGACAATCCTACCTTACATTAATTAAAAATAATCTTAATTTATTAGTTTATGTTAAAAAATATTATAAAATTGACATCAGTCAAAAATTAATACCATTAATTTTAACAAAAAAAAAAAACACTACTTAACATAGGTAAAAAAATAACACTGGTAACCAAAACATAATCTTGACGATGATGAGAAATATTAACTATTAATTAACTTTAACCAGAAAAAAAATTTAAACCTAAAACAATAAAAAAAAAAAAACTAATGTCGAGTTCATAACATTAGGATGACACGAGCAAATAATATCTTGACTATTGTTAAACTAAAAATATATATATGACAAAGGAAAAAAAAAGAAAAAAATTGAAAATTTTCAAATTCTTATAATAAAATTTAAAATTATTTAATTTTAAGTAATTTAATTATTTTTATAAATCATTAAAATTTCATTTATTTAAAATTCTATTTAAAAACAACATACTTTATTATAAAGCATTTCAATTTTTTTATAAAAAAAATATTTTCTATCCAAACATAATATAAATCATAAATGTGATAAAAGGGTATTGCCCTGGCTGATTATGTAGCTGCCATTTTATATGCATGAATTGCATATTCATAATTCAATCTCTACACACTAAAACATATTAAACAGACTCATATATTAAATGTTGGTAATTTTTATTTTAGAGATATACATAGTAAATTATATAGTTGACATTTTAAGAATATTATAAATATTTGTATACAAGATTAGGAAGATTATTCCCTAAGATTAGTTTTAAGATTAATGAAATGAGATGATGTGGGTTTGAGAATGTAGGTTTGAGACATGCTAATTACTTTCCCTGAATCATCGGAAAGACACAAATTTTGTAGTGAAAAACTCATAAGCAACCAGCTGGTGGTAGGACCAGCACATGGGAGGAGTAGAGTAAGTGTGAGGAGAACCAATGCAATGCACCCATTTGGATACAAACATTGATACGTGTAAGCTGAGATTCCTTGTTGAACAAACCATGAAATCACAAGCAATAAACTAAGCAATGAAGTTGAAACTTGGATCAAGCTCATTTGCAAGATTTGCATCTTTTGGATCCATTCTACCAAAGTTATTTCTAATGTAAATAATTGGTTGGTATAGTGCCACATGAGAGCCGTTTTGTGATTGTCAACTGGGCTGGTCTCAAAGTGGTTGTGCTGACCAGACACATAAATTGGCAGCTACCATAACTTCATCATATGCTTTTACATTGTCTAATACTCTAGTTTACTTGCTAATACCCTTTCAATTTGGTAGAGAAAATCTGAATTATGTTGGGAAGGTATTCGTAGTTTGTCTCGTCATACGGTTGTTGATCTTAGTTAATTATACCGTAATTTGTTTCGTTACACGATTGTTGATGTTAGTTAATTATATCGTGAGATCTTTGATTTTTGGTTAGTGAAGGTGGATAGCTGTAAAATATATTCTGATGTTTAAGTTAGAACTTAGTATGAAGTAAGTGAGAATAATAAATACTCTTCAATGTCTAGTTTTATCTTGATTGGTGTTTACATTTATAGGATCATGATGTGTTAAAAAATGTTTATTGAGTCTATAAAAGTCATGTCATCCAAAGAATATTCAGTTAATAATCTTTATCAAGGAGTCTCGGTGTCATATAATACAAAATACATTTCACACAATTTATCCTGACTAGAATTTTTGGGTATGATTAAGGTTTGGATTGGAGATTAACTTTATAATCAATCCAAAACATCCAAGCTTTTTGGAGATATATCAAGATTTGGTTGAAAAGTAAAATATCTAATTACAATATTTAAAAATTACATTGTTTAGATTTAATATTCTTTTCACCTCTTTGTTCTTGAAGAAAACCTACTACTACACCAAATCTAAGATATGATGGGGATTGTTGCTCAAGGTTAAACTCTGGACTACTTTGCTGGTTACTCTTGTGCCATGTGGATGAATTATTTCCTTGTAACTTGTATGTTTGGAGTATGATAATAGTTTCTATAATAAATATTAGTTAACTTTAAAGTTAATTAATAATAGCCGTGTAATTATACGAGAATAGCAAAATCTAGGTATAATTGTATTGTAGCCAAGTAAAGTGGTATTATAAAGATTTCTTAAAAACAGTTATGGATAATCTTTGCTCTGAACTTTTTCACTTGTACGTTTTCTTTAATTTGAAAGTGAGATGAATAGACAAAAGATTTACCATATTTTCATTATTAATCCCTTGCAATTTCAAGCTGCAATCCATAAAATTTGAAATTTCAATTTTATCTTTCTAAAAATAAATTAATAGTGGTAGACATTGATGTATTAGTGTTGGAGCACCTGGGTACTTTGTGAAGCTTGAGTCCTTGGTGGCTGGTGGGGACCCCATTCCTAGACCACAGTATTACATCTTCCTCCTCTTTCTTTTTTATCCTCAAATCCATAGTATCACTGCTGGGCACCCACAACTGAAAGGATTGGGACTAGGATTCTTCACTTACAATTTTTAAACTTTTCAAAATTTTATTCAAGAACCAAATAATAAATTTTGCAATAACATGGATTATTAAGGAAGAGTAATGGTCTCAACCAATCACTAAAACTTATAGGTTTCTTTCAATCACTGCTTAAAAGTTCACTTAGACACACTAAATATATTGGAATCATTTTAATTTGATAGCAAAATAACAACTATCAGTTATATTCATGAAATTTATAAACCCTAAACCTTAAATCATGAAATATGAAAGGTTATATTCATGAAATTTATAAACCCTAAACTTTAAATCATGAAATATGAAAGGTCATATTCATGAAATCCATGAATATGTTTGGAACACTCATCCCAAAAAATAGTATCAATACATACTCATAACGATCATATCTAGATTTATAGGTTTCATTCTATACATCTTCATTCTTCACTTAAATTATAGACAACAAGGTCTCATATTTATTGATGTTTCATGCAACTTTATGTATCAAACTATCATTCCTCAACAACATCGTTTAATTAGATTTCTCATCTTTCTTCTTTGCAAACAATATCAATGTTCTTCACGAAAATATACTTGACCGGATAAACTATTTTCTCTATCCAAGTCTCTAATTTTATTTCTTTTTAGTTTTACTACTCAACACTAGCCATTTTATAAGATATCATTGATAGTAGTCTCGCTAAGCACCAAATCAAATTTCTACTTCTATTTTAAAAAGTGACTCTAACACTTCTTTTGGAAGCACATATATAAATCTTTATACTGTTGATATACTGTTTATCTGCATTCATAATTGATCTCTATCTAGAACCAAATTATGAAACAACTTCAACCTAGAACTCACTTTACAGTTATTGTGCAACTATTCACTCCATATTCTTCTAATTTATTAATATCACTTTTTATTCAATACAAACTAAAAACAATGTAATTGACATAGAGTCAATTCATCCAATAGATTATACTTAGATTATTCTTTAAGGTAGATATCTCAAATTCACTTAAAATTTGTGTCCATCAATAACAACAAAATATCTATCATATATAAAAATGTTACACCAAAAGAAATGTTATTGTAAAACTATTAACCTAAATAGCAACTTCAAAATCTACAAACACATATAATATATTAAAACATATTACACTAGAATCAAACATATGTTCAATATCAAATTACACACTATATAAAAATAATCGTTGAAAATATGTCTTCAAAATGTATTCTAACTTTTAGAATTAAGATAGAAAATCATCTTGATTTAATTATGAATGTGCAGCATCACCACTTTATCAAGATTCTTTCTTTCTTATTACTCTTATCTTCATTTATTCTAATTATTTAATTATAATATAAACATAATTTCAAAACATATTTTTGAACTTTCAACTAAAAACTTTTAGTTGTCTTTAAAGTAGACATAAATAAATATCTGCACACACAAAAATAACCCTTTACACTACGATTATCCTAAGGATGAACAAATCTAATACCATAAATGTAACACCCCAAAAATTTACTATACACTATACTATACACTCATTACAAAGCTTCTTGTAATCTAATTTCATTCCAATACTTGTATATTCAAAAACTATATAAACCTGACATGGATATATACATCAAGGATATTCAACCCATCCCTGCTCAATCTAAAATATTCCCGCTCAAGTTGAAAAAGGTTTTTTTTTTTTTCTTTTTCTTGTCTCATTAATGAATTTGATTCTTTAGCAAATTTTTTTTTTTTTTGCTTGAGCGACAATAGGGATAAAGACAAGTTTGAGTGCATGGTTATTTTTGCTTGAGCAAGAATTGGTTTTCTTGAGCAAAAATATCATAAAATCAATTACTGCAATAATACAAAGTTGTATCTCAAAACCAATTCAAGAGGGTTGACATCTGGTGTTGTTTTCACTTGAGCTAAAGCAGGATTGGATACAAGTTTAAGTGTAGGGCTAACTTGAGCGAACATTTGCAACAATACAAACTTATTTTTAAAATTGTATCCTTAAATCAATTTAACAATTACAAGTATCAAATATAACACAAAAGTAATAGCACACAACTAAATTACTATTAATGTTGGAAGCACTTTGCAGTGGATAGGACTCGAACCCAAGTCCCAAATTAATATTGGAATTAATATTAATATTGGAAACAAACTGCAGCAGGCAGGATTCGAACACAAGTCCTTCCAGTCACCAGAGAAGCTTTAATCACTAAACCAGACAAGTTCTTCTGTCGTATTACGATTTTTATTATACTTATTATTAGTTATAATAGTAATATTAATGTTAATAATATAAATTATATTAATATTAATGTTAATAATATAAATTATATTAATATTAATGTTAATAATATAAATTATATTAATATTAATGTTAATAATATAAATTATATTAATATTAATGTTAATAATATAAATTATCTTAATATTAATGTTAATATATAAATTATATTAATATTAATGTTAATAATATAAATTCTATTAATATTAATATTCATAATCTAAATTATATTATTATATTAATATAATTATTAATATAATTAATATTCCTATTACTATTTATATTATTAACACTATATTACTATTATTAACATTATATTAATATTATTAATATTATTAATATTTTTAATATTCTCTTCCTCTTATATTAATATTCTTCCTCTCCTTCCTCCTCTTCCTCTTCCCCCTCTTCCTCTCTTCCTCCTCCTTCCTCCTTCTTCTTCTTCCTAATCCTTATTCCTCTTCCCATATTCCTCCTAATCCTCTTAAATATTCCTAATATTCCTAACATTAATAATATTCATAATATTAATAATATTATAAATATTATTAATATTCATAATATTATTAATATTATTAACAATAATAATATTAATAACAATAACAATAATAATATTAATAACAATAATAATATTAATAATAATAATAATATTAATAACAATCTTAAAATAATAATAATTATAATAAAAATCATAATATTGTAAAAGAATTTGTCTGGTGTAGTGGTTAAGGGTTCTTTTGTTACTGAAGAAACCTGACTTCGATTAAAATTTGAAATAGACGAAGTATGAAAAGGAAATAGAAAAGAAAGGGGAGAAAATATTTGAATGAGAAAGAGAAGAAAAAAAAAGGTGAGAGTGGGAAAGGGGTTACAAGGTTACAATTATCCCAATAACAAAATAAATTTCCTAAAAAATTATGTTATGTAGAAAAAAATTAAGAAATAATTCTTTTATCTTCTCTTTCATGTGTCAAGTGAAATTAGCACATATGAGATCTTATATAACTTTGATCATATTTATATTTTTACCATGAAATTGTTTTAATTGAAAATCTAAAACTCTAACTGACTAGACCTTAAAGATATATATATTTTTATTTATACTAAATTAGATTCTAAACTAAAACTGAATTATGTATATATTTTGTAGTTGCAATACATAAAAAATATATTGTGAATGTTAACTAAAAATATTGTGAATTTTGACTAAGGGAGTTCTTAAAAAATATGATAAAGAGACATAAAGTTAGGAGTCAACTTGTTTGTTTTTCTTACAGTAAGTCTAGAATAAAAAAATACTCACTAACAAATGAATTTAAAGGTGTTCTTCTTTTATATTATTAAAGTTATTCTTCTTTTATATGTATCAAATTTTTGCCCACTAAAAATTGTTTTCAACATTCTGTATATTTTGAAAAATGGACTCACAGTCACTAATAGAAGTGATGAAAAATACCTTAAATTTATATAATATATTTATTAAAGAATCACCATTATTTTATAAAAAAAATTAATTGTTTTAAAATAAACAAAAAATCGATTGAATTTAATACAACATATGCCTATTTATAATAGAAGTTCTTTTTTTATAAATTATTTTTAGAATTTATGCTATTAATTATTGGTGAGATTAAAGAATCTTTCCCTCAAAAATAAATAAAATAAAACTTCAGCTTGATTAAAATATATATATATATATATATATATATATAAACTAATAATATAATTTGAAAAACATAAAAATAAGATGAATCATACTTTAAAATCTGAAATACCAATAAAAAAAAGTCACATGCTCTAGAAAGAACTCATACTGTCTTATTATAATAAAACTAATGTGGAAAATATTTTAAAAAACATTAGTTAAAGAAATAACTCTTGAAAGATTCTCTGCGCTTTGTCTAATTATATGATGTTTGCTTTGTCGAATTGAAGAACACAAGAGTTATTAAGAATTATTAATAGGTGATCAATGATAAATTATGTAAATAAAGCAAGCTTTTATTTGGGCTTTGTCATGTTTGGGTTTTCTTTTCTTTTTGGCACTTTTGGGCTACTTGTTTCTAAGCCCACCTTTTTGCTTTTTGCATTTTATATACCCGCTTCTCCTTTTTGTAATATACACAATTTCTCAGTTTCTCTCTCATACGTCTCACATTATCTTCTTCCTTTACTTTCTTTGAGTTTCTTGCCCAGGGCTCCTCTCTGTTCTGTTTCTTCTGCACTGTGCTTTGCCTTTTTCCTTCAATTGTTCTCGCTTCAGCAGGATTAATCAACAAACATTGAGGAATCACCATCGTATTAATCAATGTGCGTTTATGGGATTGAAGAAGGTAAGAATTATTTGTAGATTCATTTACACTTCTATGGGAGTTGAAGATCATTTACTCCGAATGTGATTCTTTGTGATGACGGCGAGTTTTGAATCTTTTGATCAGATTCCTTTATCCCTTTTCTACTAGTGGTTGGGTCTTGAGATTTGTTTTTTCTATGGATGAAATGGAAAACATAATAGTTCAGAAAGGCCAATTGATCAAGTATTCTTTTAGTCTTCTTTCTATTATTTAATTTATCTGGTATTTGATCACCGAAAATAAGGATTGGATTATGATTTGTTTATCTGCAGTGGTGTTTGGATTAGTTGTGTGACGTCCAAGTCTTTTTAGTCTTTATCTGCATCTTCGTCTTTATCACTTTTCTATACTTGTTTTTATTAAGAGCTTAGTTTGTTTTCTTGAATTTTTGACTGCACAAGTAATTCGTTTCTTGAATTTTTGGGCTGTACATGGAAGACACAATGGATGTGAAGTATTATGTTCTGTTACTCTTGTGTTTTCTTTTGCGTTTATTCGTGATTGATTATTTGGTTTCTTAGCTTAACTTGGTGTTGGTGTCGGTAATTCAGTTATTTTATTTGTGAAGCTAAATGTTTCTTTCGCCTGGACATTGTTGGTTTGATTAAAATCTTGGTTGTATTTTTGATGGTGTATGGTTCATAATAGGCATTTTGTGGGATGAGGACGGGACAACTGCGGTTGGCTTTTACTCTTTTGATTTGATGGTTTACTCCTTGGTTTTGAACAGTTCTACTAGACAATTTTGATGCTTTTCTGGATAATCCTCTAATAGGTCTTTGGCTCTTGTATAGTTTTCCAAAACCTTTCAATTCATACCAAACAAGAAATGAGAACTTGTTTGGAATTGTTCCATGTAATCTCTTGCGAGCCTATTATGAGTGACATCAATGTCTGAGCCTATTATGAGTGACAGCAATGTCCGAGCCTATTATGAATTTATGAGTGACAGCAATGTCTGAGCCTAGTATGAGTGACAGCAATGTCTGAGCCTATTACGAGTGACAACAATGTTTGAGCCTATTATGAGAGACAACAATGTCTCTTTGGTGGAAATTTTTGAAATCTGATCCCGAAACAGCAATGTCTGAGAGCCTATTATGAGTGACAGCAATGTCTAAGCCTATTAGGAGTGACAGCAATGTCTAAGCCTATTATGAGTGACAACAATGTCTCTTTGGTGGAAATTTTTGAAATCTGATCCTGAAACTATTTTAAATGCTTCACTTTAATCTCCATTTGGGTTTCTCGTTCGTCCAGTTTTGAAATTTGCACTTATTTGTTTGCAGCACATTGAGCTTTATTTGAGATTTATAACTCAACCAGTGATGGAATATAGTGGGACGGCTAACATGTCTGAACAACCAGTGATAGGTTTGTTTTTTTTTTTTTTTCTTTTGTTTCCCTCATTGTTTATTGAGTTGAGTGTTTTTGAAATATTTCTGTAACCACTTGGGCTTGAAAGTCAACGTTATGACATGGCGGTAGATAATTGGACTTCTTTTATTAGTTATCCTAAACCTTTCAGTTCATTTTTTTTTTCATATTTGTTCTATTTGGACAAGAAGTGTCTGCGATAAAGATAATGGAGTTTTAGAGGTGAATTTGTCAATTTCAGTCAGAACGGACTCTGGACAGGAATTGTATTTTGGAGGTGAATTTGTTAATTTTAGTCAGAATGAACGACTCTTGTTGATTGAGCTGTTTGCATTAGCTTATAACAACACATGATCCAATCTTAAGTCGGGTGTTTTCGGAAAGTTTTGTGTCACAAACTTATTATTAGGAATGAGACTACGGCTACCTTGGTTTTATCTGATAATTCTGGACTTGCTATCTTCTTCTATGGGTTTTGGTTTGGTTTCAATTTTCAGTAAAGTGTGGTAAGCTGGCTGTATCAGATTTCCTTGTTTGTACATCAGGAATTGAACCAATGTTAAGGCATTAAGTTTCTATAGTTAGAGTAGTATGAGACAACTTTGTTTCTCTGAAATTTGGGAAGTTACTCTTTAGTATTGCATGGTAGTTCTTTTATACGATGTACAATATCCAGTTTTATTTGAATATTTTTTTAACAACAATGCTTTTGGAAAGGATTTGTTTGAGCGCTACCATCGGCAAGTTCAACTTGAAATGGCAACAACTCGTAATAGCCTACTTTCTTCTATGAGGTTCCACCTTTTATTTACTTCCAAGGACTGATCACCAACATTAGTATTGAATTGTGAATTGGTTTTCTACAGTGGTTTATGATTGGATTAGACTTGTCAAGCCTTTATTGAGTGTCTCCATTGGTTTCTGAATTTAATAATGTCTAATATTTTCTAAAATTCCTCCTCTAGAACGAGTGTTTTTAGTTTTCTTGAATTTTTTCTCCTTACAGGTAACACGAGCAATGGATGTGACAGGACATTTAGAAGCATGGGGAACAATTGAAGCCTTAGGCTGTATTACCCTTACATTTTCTCTTGTGTTCATTCCAGACTAGCTATTTGAATGCAATTTTTATTTGGTGACAGAGATCTATCAAAATAAAAAGATTGGGTTAGAATTTCCTCTCTATTTGATTTTTTCGGAGTCGATCACCAAACATTAGGATTTTCCTTTGTCAATTGTTTCTCTGCAGTGGTGTTTGCATTATGTTTCATGCTATGTCTCATTGATCATGTTGTGAATCTCTTTATTTTGAATTTGTGTTATTGTTTGTATACTTCATCCTTTTTAGCAACACAAGCAACGATTGTGAGGTAGAATGTAGACACTTTGGCATGAGATCCAGCGAAGCTTTATGTTTTTACCCTTGAATTTTGTTGGGCATTTATACATGACTGGCTAAATTTATTTGGATTTTCTGTTTTTTTTTTTTTGGATTCTCGTGCCTATGCTTTTGGTAACCTTCTAATGTGGAAGTTTTTATGGGTGTTGGTAACAGGCTTTACAAGAGTTTCAAAGGATCAGTGATTTAAGAGGTGATTAAATGAAAATCCCGGTTAATAATAGCTTTTCAGGGGGCCTATTCTCTTAATTGTGTCTTGCAGTGAACTGTTCAAATTTATTCATTTGCAAAAGGCCGAATGAAATTTTTGTGTGATCAATTCTCCATTCATTGTTCAAGTACCAACATAATTTGATGATCTCTTATCATTTACCCTGAATTCTTCATTGGTATTTTTGATAGGGTAGGGCTTGGGCAGAGTCAGAAGTCTTATGGGTTTTTGGATTAGGAATTGTTCAACTACTAACAGTGTGTACAAGTTTGAAATATATGATGTGTTTGTCAGATATTTTCCAGGTGTGTATATAAATATATTTAGTTGCTAGTTTTATTTCGTCTTGTGCTTTACAGGGAGGCAATGGATTTGTGTCATAGGTTTGGGAAACATGGAGATCCTGTGAAACTTTAGGTTTTTTTTATCTTTTGCATTCATTATATGTTTTCTGGTTATTATTCTCTGGATAATCTTGTAGAGTGGGATTTCATGCCTAATTGTTACATGCACTATAAGAGTTTAGAGGTATGAGATGATTGTGTTGTTGACCCTTTGACTCTGTTTATTTGATACATACAAAAGTATAGTATTTCTTCTAATTGAAAATCATCTTCAACACAGCGGTGAGTCCTTTGAAAAGTCTCTTCTAATTAAAAATCATCTTAAACACAGTGGTAAGTCCATGGAAATGTTATTTTAATTAATTAGTAGTATGCAGCGTGCTGAGTCTTCATTTGAGATTTCTCTTTCATATTGAATCAGTCATGATATTGGGACAGCTAGCATCTTTGCACACTGAAGATTAATTTACTCGATGATGAGCTTCTGAATTTGATCCAGAAACAAATTGTATGTATTTTATATTGTGTGCAGTATAGTGTTAGAATTGTGGGACAGCTTATGTAACGTACATGATTTGGTGATGTATGTCTGGTTTTGGGATCTTGTATTTTTTTTTCTATTCTATTTTATATTGAGTGTTTAATGTCATCATAATTGTTCTCTGTTACTTCCACTTGGTCTTTCCAGGGAAGACATACCATGGATGTTTCTTTGGTCGTGGAGGCAATGGTGGTGGATGATTTGACTTCTTGCTACTCTTGTTTCTTCTATTTATATTTGATGTTGATTCTTGCTCGATGCGATGAATTAAAACAATTAGAACGGCTAACAAGTCAGGGTTACTTTTTTCTAACAAATCCAGGAGTTGGTTGAACTGTTTGCATTCATCCCTTTTCAGCATTTGCCAATTGAGTATTAAAAATCATAACAGTTTAGACTGTCTTACAACTTGGGATAATGTTGCCTTTGGTTGTCTTCCTTGCTTTCCATATCAGGAATTGTTTCAATCTAAAAGGCATTGGTTTCTGGAGTGGAGTAGCATGAGAAAACTTTGTTGCTCTGCAAATTGGAGAATTACTCTTGGTACTTTCTTTATATAAGTATTTTTGGATTTTAATTGTATATCCTTCTTGTTAACAATCCTTTTGGAGAATAAGATTTCTTTGAGCACTATTGTCTGCATGAAGCTGAATATTAAACGTGAAAGGCTATTTAACTTTGTGCTGGAGTTGATCACGGAACATTAAGATTTGAATTTTGATTTGTTTCTCTACAGCAGGGTTTGGTTTTGTTTTATGTGATGACCTTATCGAGCCTTTTATGAGCGACTACGACTCTATCGGTTTTTAAATTCTTGAATAGTTCAACTTATCTTTTCTTAAATTCTTAGTTTTTTTATTTATTTCTTGAAGTTATTAATTAATCTCATCCTTTCTTAAATCCTTGGTCTTTATTATCGACTTAGTTTGCTATGTTTAGGTGTTGATTTGTTTGTGTTCATTTCTTTTTAGCATGTTGAGACTGCAAGAATGGTTGAGGATTAAAATCTGAAAGTGTTTAGAACGACCAATACTTTAGGATAACCTAATTTCTTATGAGTTTCCTCTCTATTTGATTTCTTGAGATTTGATCGCGAAGCATAAGGATTGAATTGTCAATATTTTTCTGTGCATTGATGTTTGGGTTATGTTTCATCTCATATCTCATCGAGCTTGTTGAGTGTTGATCTCTGTCTTTGTTTTGAATGTCTTATTGTCTCTATACTTCAACTTTTTCTTTAATGTTGATTCTTACTTGATGCTATTTATTAAAACGGTTAACAAGTAGGGATTATTATTTTATTTCTGAAAATTAAAGCATTCATCCCTTTTCAGCATTTGCCGACTGAGTATTAGTTGGTCACCTTTATGCTGGAAAAATTAAACGGAGCATTTCATGCCTATTGACATGATTAATAGCTTAGTGAAGCTAACAAATATATTACTTTGAAAGGGTACAATAAGGGCAATGTCAAGAAAATTAGGCAAGTGTAGAATGCTAGATATGCATATAAGAGATCACAAGGAGGATTCAAAATTAAAATGCAGTAGTTAATGATGTTGTTAGAGTATAATAATTATATTCATTGGAGTCAGCGTAACGAGTTTACACAGGTTGTGTCTTGCAATCATCCGGATTATGCGATTAACAATGTGGTAATATAGACAACCAATCTTGCCCTGCTCAACGAAGTGCATGTATTTAATTGTACATGCAGATCTAGTGCCACACTTGTAACAAGGTGGTTGACAAAGTACAATCACCTATCATCTATAACAACTACAACACCTTCTTCAAATGACTTGGCACAAGCTTCTATTTGTGCCAACAAACTTTTACAAAATTGAAATTACAGTTATCCAAAATACTTGCTCTACATCTTTTAGATTTCTCCAAACCCTTTGTTGTAGAAACAAATGCATCCCAAGTGACAATAGGAGTCATGCTCAGCCAAGACGGTCATCCCCTTTCATTTTTCAGTAAGAAGATGTGCACATGCCTCCAAGCTTCCTCAATTTATGCACGTTAAATGTATGCAATAACAAAAATAATGAAAAAATGGCATCAATATTTATTGGGCCAACATTTCAAGATTTCAAGATATATATAGTTTAGAGAAGTTTACACACCCTTTTATCTAAAAAGATTCAAATCCTAGAAAATAAAAAATGGATGCTCAAATTACAAGGATATGATTTTGAAATTTTGTATCGATTTGGAAAACAAAATGTGGTTGTAGATGCTTTCTCAAGACAAGTTGTAGCTAATCCAGTGCTTTTACTATCCATCTCCTCACCAATTTCATGGTTGTTTCAAGAGTTGCAAAATTTCTTCTTCATGGCAGAAGGAATCCAGCTAGTTAACTCAAGTGATTTTATAACATACTTACCTTCATCGGTGGGTCACACGGTCATCTGTGTAATTTGGGATTGCCTAACCAAGTATGCACACTTCTTGGCGCTACCCACACACTTCACGACTCCAAATCTGGCCAAATGGTTTTCTATGAAAATTTGGCGCCTTCATGGACTAGTGAAAACAATTGTCTCTGACCGTGACTCCCTCTTCGTTAGTACCTTTTGGAGACCGTTGTTGAAAGCACAAGGAACAAAATCAAAATATAGTTCATCCTACCATCCACAAATCAACGATCAAACCGAAGTGCTCAATAGGGGATTGGAGGCTTACTTGCAGTGTTTCGCAGGGGATCATCCCAAAACGTGGTACCGGTACCTTTATCTAATCGAGCTATGGCACAACACCACTTTCCACTCGGTCATAGGGACCTCCCCTTTCCAAGCTCTTTACGATCGACTGTCACCCACCATGGTAGATATGCTACACCTTCCGTGAACGGGAATCACCTTCTCAAAACTACTCTAGTAACACACCATCATCCTCCACACAAGCTTCGACTTTCCCAATCCTCTTGAGTTCATCTCGATTTTCACATGTCCCTCCTCCATTCTTTCAGAACTCTAAAAGCTCTCGGGCACTCTAACTCTCCCATGAAATCCAACTAAGTACATTCCTCTAATAAAGTTAGTTAGAGGAAGTTAGAGTGATGAAGTTGATGCGTGACACTACTTGAGTGGGAGTGGGAATGGGAGTGAAAGCAAGAAGATGGAACAAAATGTTGGTGAAGAATGAAAGCGAGACTTACTGTTTGAGAAAAAAATGAGTGGGAGTGTGTTGGTGGAGGAAAACCATTGTGAGCAAGGAAGAAAATTACTATGACATGTATTACATTAACACATATAAAATATATTTACTATTGATGGGTGGAACAAAATCGTCATTGAATATATTTTTTTTAGTAGTGTGTGTTTTGAATATGATAAATTCAACCGACATTGTAAATTGGATATTGCTTATATGATTTATATTGTGAAATTTGAAAAAATATTTTGGATTAACCAATCTAGAATAAATGTAATTATTATTAATATTCTAAATATGACTTTCTAGAAACTTGATATGAATTATGTAATTTAAAAACATTTTCAACGAAAAAATTTGGTAAGAATGTTAAATTTTTATGTTACGGTAATATGAATTAAGATGCCAAAATTCAATTTTGGATATTTAGATTGCTGAATCCATAATTGGTATGATCAATAATAGGTTTTTTTTTATGTTTTTATTGATTGTGGTTTTTTGAATTAAGTAGCCTAAAGTGTCACAAATATGGAGTGATAGAGAATCAAAAGAGAAGAGGAATGATTTATGTTCCCATGGTGGGATATAATTAAACATAAAAACTCAATTTCAATTTTATAACGTAATTTATAGTGATTAATCTTATGAATTTTCATTTTTCTTGTCAATATTTTTCTTCAAACTGAAATCAAAATTATCTTTTTTATTTTATTTTTTATTAGTTGGTATAAGAGCCTTGACTCCTAATATTCAGTAAAAGATTGACTTTTAATTTTTTTTATTTCTTTTAAAAAATTAAACTTATCACTCTAAGAAAATAATTAATAACAACTAATTTTAGAGAAAAAAAATTAGTTATTAATAAACTAAAAATATTAATATTTAAAGTAGTTTCTATTATTAATAAAAATTTATAAATTAGTTTCTAAATTAATAAATAATATTACCTTTTAATTTGTGCGACATATCATTTATTGATAATTTTGTTGGATAAATGGAGATGAAGTTTAAAGAGAACTTTGAGGAGAAGAAATAGAAAAGTATATATAAAAAGAGAATGCTTGACTATTATTGAAAATATATATGGTAATTGTGATGAGAGAGAGCTTGAGGATAAGAAAATTAAAGGATTGGAAGGTGGTATTATAACATAAGTATTAGCTGGTATTTAATTAATTTTATTAATATAACTTTATTTTATATCATTTGTTAATTAATTTGTGTCGACATTTTTTATTTGTAAGAACAAGTAAGTGTGTGAATTAATTAAAAAGTAATAATTAAATTAATATATGTTAATCTTATTTTATTTAATTTTGTGTTTAATTTATTTCTAAGAATTGGGTAGTTATAGATTTTATTAGAGAGTGAAACTAATATTTATGAGTAGGGGATATTGAAAGAGTTGGGTGAGTTTATAAGATGAAAGGGCTGCCAATAGTAATCTTTTACCTTTATTTAATTCCCTAAAACAATCATTATAGTTCTTCTCTTTCATTTTTTTTTCTTCATGATTTTCTCCTTTTTCTCTCTAAAATTTCAATCTCTCTTCTTCATTTTGGTAATTTAAGTTCTCCAACTACTAAAGAGAAAGTATTGAGCATCAAATTGGGTTCTCTGAGTAAGATACATGGACTTTATCATGTAGTAGAGAGGATGGTGATGGTGGTGTGGAATTAAAAGACATGGTGGATGTAAAATTTTGGGATGAAGCAAAGCTCAATACATATATTTATATTGTGTTGTACAAGTGTCCAACATCAACAAAATCATTTATAAAAAGAGGTGGGGTTTGAGTAATCATATGGTGGTGCCAATAGTTATCCCTGTATAGTGGCCCAAATTCAAAAGTAACACTGTGTCTTCCTGCAACTCCATAGCTATTTCTGGCACCTCTACTTCTTAAAATACCAAAATTATGCTTTATTTTATTAATGTCTTTTATTCTATAAATGGTGATTGGAATGTATTTTTTTAAGAAAAATTATTTCGGATTGTAAAATTTAGAAGATATTTATGAATTCAGAAATATTTTCTGAATTTTACAATTTAGGATGTTTAAATTAAAAAAAAAAATTGGATTATAAAATCTGAAAAATATTTCAAAGTTAAAAATATATTTCAAATTTTATAATCCAACATGTATTTGTATTACTAAACCTATAAGTAGCTTCAATATTCTACAATCCGAGTAAATAAAACAAAATGTATTTCATCCTATATGTGTAAATAAAACAAAATGTATTTCAGATTATAAAATTTGAAAGATATTTTCGAGTTTTACAATAAAAATATATTCTTTTGAGAAGAAAATAGTCTTTTCAGTTGACCTATGAGATGTGAGATGGAGGTACAATATGATATGGATATATTGCAATCCAAAGCCCAATGATAGTCTAAACTTTGAAAAGCTTTAAAATCTCAGCCTTGGCAAACTCTTATTCTCTTGCCTTATCATCTTTTACGAAAGGTGTAATTAACTTTTTAATTATAAATTATATGTGTATTTTATTTAATTAGTTTCACGAGTTTTAACCAATTTTCTTAATTAAAAACACATAAATTTTTTATTTAATTAGCAATGAAATCCTTAATAAATAAATATTGACAATTCTAATTTATGCATGATATAATTTATAACCAAATTTATAAATCTAATGACATCAATTTTATCATATAAAAAGTTACATTGCTGCCTTTTAAAGGATATTAAGGCACTCGAATGAATCTTTAAAAAGTTTACATTATTGTATTTTTCAATTGAAGAATTTGATTAAACCTTTTATTAAAAAGGATTCTTAATTAAATAAAATAATAAATAATGAAAAAAGGTTAAGTAAGAATTTATTTAATGACACTACAAGAAAATAATTAAATAGAAACTAATTTTAGAGACAAAAAATAACTAGTTGCTATATAGACAAAATTAGATACTATTTTAGAGGCTAAAAAAATTATTAGTATCTAAATTAATTTCTATTATTAATAAATTATTTCTATATTGGTATCTAATTTGATATAAGATTTTAGATATCAACTTTAAAATCTAAATAATTGGTAGCTTAAACTTAAGTAACTAATTAAATACCAATTTAGAAACTAATTTAGAAACCAATAATTTTTTTAATCTCTAAAATAATATCTAACTTAGTTAATATATATAGAAACTAATAATTTTTTTTCTCTAAAATTGGTTTCTAATTAATGATTTTTTACTAGTTGGCAATGTAATGATATTTGATTCGCTTATTTCTTTTAATTACAATGTGCAATCATTTATGCTTGTGGGTGAGTTATAAGAAAAAAGCTTTTGCACAATACGCATCTTAACCCTCTTAAACTTTTAGTTTAGTTTTGTTAAGGCTTGGTTTTGAGTTCTAAAAGCCTCTAGGTAAACTTTATGGGATAGGTGTTGAAAACTTCAAATAATCAATATTAAGGGTTATATATATATATATATATATATATATATATATATATATATATATATATATATATATATATATATATATATATATATATATATATTAAACATAGTATGGATTTTGAAACTTCTACAATGACTATAAAATTATTCACTTTAGAGAATAAAGTAAAATAATTACTATTTATTAAAAATTTCTAATTAAATGTAAAAAAAAAAATTATTATATATCTAATTTTAGAAATAAAAGATAATTAATTATTATATTGACAAAATTATATATTATTTTAGAGACTAAAAAAATTATTGATATTTTTTTAGTTTTCAAAATAGTATATAATTTTGTTAATATAATAACTAATTCTTATTTTTTTAATTTTTATTTATTTATTTATTTATTTATTACTAAATTTCATATTTTCATCGATACAAATTACCATATGAATTAAAAGAATAAAAACCACCATGCTAAAGATTAATTATCTCAAACTATAGTCTATCACGATCAAATTAAATAACAAAACAAAAGACACTTTGTCTTTATTCAACAAACTTTTAATTAGTAGCAACAACAAGTTTACACTTTTTTCACCTTACACATGACCTATAAGTGACCCCTTCCTTTCCTCTACATGTTACACATTATTTTACATCTTCAATGAGTAACATCCCCACACTATTTTTGTTTTCCCTTTTCTCTATCATTATAATAACACTAATCATAATTAACAATCATAAAAGCTAGAGCCAATTAGGATTTCTTTCTCCCTAACTAGCTCAAAACATGTTTAGTTAACTAACTTACTTTCACTTTTGTTTTCTTCTTTTACCCACACTTTTTTTATCAGGTTAATCCACCCTATGAAACATTCTAAGGGAATAACCTAATATAATTTTTTTTTTAAAATGTAGGTTGAAAAGAAAGATTGCACTCCAACAATATCAACTTACACTTTTTTTTAATCAGGTTATCCAAATGTTGAATCTGAAGAACCTAATTTGAGATTTGAAAGCAATGTAAGTGAAAAAGAACGAGTCTTTTCACTTGCACCCACCAGCACCAAACCCTATCTTGCCACCTCCAAGATCATACACAACCTCGAGGGTTCTCTGTTGCACATTTCCAAAAATGGTGATATCACTATCATCACCATTTGCAGCAAAAGCCAAACAAACTTGCTTTGCACTGGCCACATAGAGTATGCCTGCCGGCTGCAACTCCACCGTGACAGAGCCACCAAACACAAAATTTATCTTCGGAATGGAAAACACCTTATACGCACTGAGATCGTAACACGTGTCGAGTATGGAGAGCTCACCCGCAGAGGGGTACTTGGACATCCCCTGGCGGAAGGCGGAGCGGAGAGCGGCGTAGGCAGTGGGAGGGAGGCGTGTGATGACGGTGCCGGAGTCGATGATGGCACCGCCAGTGGAAAAGAGGGAGGGAGTGAGAGAGAGTTTGACACCAGAGACAGTGATGGAAGCGATGTCGAGACCATAGAAGGAGGAGCTACGGGAAATGGTGGAGAAGGGGGTGTAGAGAAGGAGGCGGGAGGTGGCGCGGCCAAAGGTGAGGTGGCCGGTGGAGCTAGAGGTGGAAGGGAGGCAGTAGGAGAAGATTTTGCCATACTTTGAGGCGGTTTGTTGGACGAAAGAGATGGGGTGGCGGCCGAGGCCAATGAGACCAGCGGAGCCACCGAAGAGGCCCTGGTTGTTCTGACCACAGCCAAAGAGGAAGTTATCGATGACGTCGGTGGTGGTGACAGTGAGACGCTCACGACTGAAGTAGCCAACAGAGAAGGATTGGTCACCATACTGAATGCCATATATGCATGCTTTTGAAACAGAAGAACATCCAGGATCATTTCCTACAAATAATACAACAGACATAATCAACCATGATGTTGTGGTAAAATTTTGAAACAGCTATATAAGATTATTGAAATTTTGAGGATGTTTACCTGTGGCAGAAGAGAGTTGAGTGCAGAGTGTAGATGTGCATGTGATGTTGGAATATGATGAAGACTTTGATGGATCAAAGATTGGATCTTGTTGCTTGTAGCAAGAACGAGCACAAGGTTGACACTGAGTCCAAGTGAGATCACTACCAGTGTCAAAAATGAGTGACAAGTCCCTCTTAGGTGTTCCAAGACCAACCACCACAAAGTAGTTTCCTGACCCAATAAGGCTACCAGACTTGGCTGGTAGGTTTGCTGAATCCAATTCCTTCAAACCATCATCACCACTTAACTCCTTAGAGATTCTAGAATGAATGTATTTTACCCTTTCTTTGTCTACATTCAGAATATCACTGTGTGTAGCCTTTCTGTCACCATCATTCTGTTGGGAGCATGGCCCATATTTGTGTACCACTTCCAATGATCCTTTTCTTCTGGAATCTGCATTACAAGTAAACAATTAGAGGTGTTAAATCATTCATGCATGTTAAAGTAAATATCATTAAATTGATTTAACATTAACTACTAATCATGGGGCTTAGAAATTAGTTATGGGTACACTTGAAAATAGAAAGCCTCATAATTATGGAGTAAGAGACTAATTAAAGGTTCCAATTTTAATCGTTTTTTAATAATCAATTACATATTTATATTTTATTAACTATATAATCCTTAGCTTGGATCCATCACTATGAAAAATATTTGCCTTCAATAAATATAGTTTTGTATTTTTATTATTATTAGTTTTGTCATGGATAAATATAATTTTTCATTTTTTTTTCATTTTCACATACAAGAAAACATATTTAACTACATGTAACTTATAATTTGGTGCAAGTGTGTGTAAAAACAGGAAGCAAATTAGAATAACTTGAAAAAAAGCTGCATGTATTGGGAGTGATGTTTTGAATGTCAAAAATCTTATCTTTGGTTGGTTCAGAAGTTCTATATTAGTGGGCATATTTTATTTATATCCATGCAAAGTGTTTTGTTCTATTATTGGTTAGGTACAGCTGCACATAAAATTAAAATAGAAAAAGTGATGCCCCAGAGTTTAATTAAGATTAATTTTGTATAAATAAATAAACTTTTTTCCAATTTATAGGTATTGTGTTCACACATGTTTTCTTTTGTTGGAAATGACCAATGAAATATAGTTAAATTCTTTAAATAATTGAAGAAGTTTGTGGGTCACAAGTGCTACACGTCTAAGTAAACCTATATATGAATTATGCGATAGTTACATATTACCTAATTTTTTGGTTAATCATTTTTTTTGAGGTAGTATCCCAAATTGGTATTATTCATGCACTTATAATTGAAGCCTAACTAATTTTTCAATATATTTGCTCATGTTATATTTTTCTATTCTACTCTTAAAACCAACAATTAGTTCAATGGTTGTTGACATTTTTTTGAAATAAATGGTTAAATTAAAATAAATTCAAGTTGATATATTTTTATATAGAGGTGTTTTAATCAAAATTAGATCCAAATGAGAAATGAAATTAAATAATTGACCAAACTTTTTTGTTTTATTTTCTTTAGTCTATATTAAAATTGGAAAAACTTTTTGAGTTATAAGATTATTCCATCTCTATCATCTCATGGAGATGGTTATGCCAAAACTTTATCAATTTTCTTCACTAGTACAAAAACCTATGACTTTTTTTGAACCTTAACGTTTGACATATGGGTAGAAAGCATGATATTTTTATTGCTTTACAAGAGGGAAAATTGCCACCATTTTTCTTTTTAATTTATAAAGGGTTTGCGGATGAATGAAAGTTATTTTCTTCCTAGACTAGTAAACACAAAAGTAGAAAAATCAAAGTACAAGAATTGAGCCATGTTCTTCAAAACTTTTGGATTGTTAAAAAGGAAATTGCATGAAGTATTTCACAGTCACAAGGATAAGTATTAATAGTGATTTTGTAACCCGTGACCATATGAGTCTCATATGATAAGGTTAAGTCAAAGTCATTTCATATACGATCCGTGACAATAGACTAAACTTTGTCCCTACCAAAATAATCAAATAAGGCAAACACCACTTTCCAAAGAGTGGGAATGGTGAAGTGTATAGAACATGTTGAGTAAAACCAGGAGATAAATTGATTGAAACCTAAAAAATTAATTAGTAGAAAATTTAGATGTAAGTTGATGAATTAATTGGGTGAATTAAAAGTATATAATAAAACTAATATTGAACTAGTTGATAAGTATAGAAAGATGTATTGATCATATAACTTGAAAATTTGTCAATATGTGTATTTCCAATCACTTTTCATGTTTCCAATGATTTACCATCTTATAAAGATAATATTATTTTAGTTCTTTATTAAATGAAATGTGATTATATAAATACATTTATATTATAATATTCTTGATGGTTTTTATATTGTAAAAGAAAAATTAAAGGTTTGTGGACCTAAACCATAATATATAATGAAAATAATAATATTTTAAAAACTTCTACACTTAAATGTTGTGTAAACTAGCGTTTCAAAAAACACTTATTCTTGAAGACAAAAAATAAGTTAGATGTTGACAAAAAATACTTCAAATAATTTATCATATTAAAGTTAACGATAATAATTTTGTTTTTATTTCATAAAAAATATTGTACTATATATAGTATTAATATATAGTTTATAAAGATAAAAAAAAAAGTGTAAAAGAAAATTTTTAATAATATAATGATGCTAAAATAACAACAATTTAGGAGCTTAATTACAATTCTAAATGCTACATAAAATATCCTTTAAAAAATTCTAAAGTTTTAATTATTTTTATTTTTACATCAACCAATTACCCAGAAAGTAATTCTTTCCATGCTTTTTTTAAAATTTCATTTTTCACTTTAAACTTAAGATATTTAAATATTGGTATATTTTATATTTTTTTTAAATTTCACTTAAATAAAAAGGGCCCCTATGATATACATACATACATATATATATATATATATATATATATATATATATATATATATATATATAAGTATTCTCTAACTTATAGTTTATTATTGGATTAAAGAATATGTGAGTGAGTGGTGGGTGGCTTTTGTTTTCCTTTCTCTTCTATATTCTATCTTGAATATGTGATCATAGGGTATTGGTGGGTTCCATGTGAATATTCTGTGTCAATTATGTGATGTCAAAGCAATGACTAGTCCCACAAACCAAAGGAAAATACAGTAACAGTAACTTACCTATCACTATTAATCATTAACTTCCTCTCCCTTTCCTCCAAATTTTCCAATTTTTCAATCAAGAAATTGCAAGACTTAATTTCTCTTAACACCAAAGCAATAGAACAGAATATTTTATGTACAACATACCGTTAATATTATTATAAGAAACACATCAAACTAGTATAAAGTTGGCATCATGCATGCAGGTAAAAAATACACATTTAAAGTAGTTTAATATATAAAATAGGTGATGAAAACCATTGATTTTGGTATATATTCCATCTCTAAATCATGATAGAGACAATTATTAATTAGAAATGAGATCCACCAAAACTAATCATGTGTAAAATCAAACTCAACTTAAACAATTTTGTAGACACTTTTTCATCCTGATAATCAACCAGTTTACTCTGAATGCTATAACATAACCAAATTGTGATTATGATTAGAGAACATTATGCAGAAGCATTTAACAAACTAAATGTTTGAATGAATTTGAGGGTATGAGAGAGGAGGAAAATTGAATTGACCTTTAATGGAAGAGCTGCAAGAGGATGATGGAAGAAGAGAGTTGAGGTGAACAAGATGAAGATTGTTGCTTTCTGTATCCTCTATTGTTGCTTGAAAGGCAAAGGTCTTCTCCAAGGAAGAGAAGAAGAAGAAGAAAAACACTGCAATAGAAGAAAAGAGAAGAGAAGACATTTGAATGGCCATGGAAAGAGGTAAGAGAAGAGGATAGAAAGCTAACTTATAAAACACACTTTCACTCTGTCGTGAAGCTTTGCCCTTTATATATAGCCAATTTCTGTGAATGGGGTCTCCAATAAATTACACATTATCAATTCTTGCACGTCACTGGCAAATATGTAACAAACAACATTGTTTCATCATTAATATTCAGTAGGCTATTTCTTGTTAAATATCAATATTATTACTTATATAGAGTAGGTTGGACTGTTATACGTCTCAGTTTCTTTAAACAAAATTTTAGGTTTAATATCAATGAAAAAATATAATTAGACTAAAACATTTCACTAAAAATGATTAATTAGATTTTTAATAGTCTTAAAAAAATCATTAAATAAAAATATTTTTTTTTAAAAATAGTTATTATATTAATTAAATTAAAATTATTTTAAAGATTAAAAAAATTATTGATATTTAAAATAATTTTTATTATTAATAAAATTTAAAAATTAGTTCTTAAACTAGTATTTAATTAACTATTCAGATTTTAGCCACCAATTACATTATATTCTAAAGTTAGTATCTAAAATTTTGATAGTTAATTGACTAATAATATAAAAATTAATTTAAAAATTTTATTAATAATAAAAATTATTTTAGATATTAACAATTTTTTTAGATTTAATATCTAATTTAGTTAATTTAATAATTAATTATTTTTTATTTTAAAAATTGTTTAATAATTTTTTTACTTGACTAAAAGTTAATAAAAATTTTGTATGTAGAAAATATAAAATTTGCTTATTTTGGTTTAACTTGGTGCAGACAAAATTTGACTAGATTGAGCAGACAAAATGATTTTTATTATTTGAAGTAGCAGGCCTGCGTAATTTGTTGCCTAATTTAGATGTGATGAAGGAAATTGAGAACATTAATGTTAAGTGGGGTTGGCTGGGTAAATTTTATTGTGTTCAAACTTTGAATGTGTGTCTGGTTGAGATTAATAAATAATTTTGGTTGAAAGAGAGGAACATTAATGGTAGTCACACTTAATTATACCCATAGAGACACATACTGCTTTCAAAGGGACTAAGTAACACTCTGACCTATTCCAAATTAAATCAATCACTTTTTTTTATTTTATTGAAACACTACTTAAATTGTTGTATGAATATATATACCAATGTAATCATATTTACATCCCTAGAAATTTTATAAAATGTATACCATTGATAGTGTTGTTGGATTTTTTTTTTCAAATTTATTTATTAGATAGAATTTTTTTTTATTGTATAAATCATATCTATGAAATTTTATATTAGTATAATTTTTTTAGTAACCCATTAATATATATATATATATATATATATATACATATATATTATTTTTTAATAGAATTTTCAAAGATAGAATTTTTTAAAATGGACCTATAATGAAGATTTTATAAATAATCTATAATAGTTTATTATTTAATTTATTAGAAAAATCATCTCTAGAAAATTGTAATTCTCTCCAAAATTTTAAGATTTTAAATTCAGAAGTTATTTAATTTTATAACAAATTATATATATATATATATAATAATTAAATTATTAAATAATAATTAAATTTAAATATAAAAATAATTAATCACTGTATTAACTAAATTAAATCCTATTTTAGAGATTAATAAATTATTTGTATTTAAAGTAGTCTCTATTATTAATAAAATTTTATAAAATAATTTTTAAATTATATTTAAATTAGCTAACAAGATTTTAACTACTAATATTTTAGAAATAAGAAAACTAATAAAATTTCAAACTTCAACCAAAATCAATAATCTCACGTATCATTATTTATAACATTTTAAATTTTAACTTAGAAACAAAATCTTAGTGTAGTAACAACACCAATTAAATTTTCATATCCTATCACATCTTTATGTTCTTTGTATTTAAAATTTAACTTGTTTTAATACAAATATTTATTTCCAAATTTTAAGTCAAATCAATTATGATAAATACAATTCCAATTCAACATATCTACCACCTATCTAATCAAAATAATAACATATAATAATTCTTATTTTTAGAGTCTAACTAGTAATTCTTTGAACATGTCAGTAATCAAATTTCAAACTATCACATCTAATTTATTAAATTCATAAATAAGGCATATTATCAATCAAATTCTAAAGTTAAGAAACATAACACATTGAAAACACTGTCTAGAACAAAGTCTCAAATTCATATGCAAGACTCCTTATCAATTTAATTCATTTCCTAAATTTGTAATCTAATTTAGATTAAGATCAATATTAGTTTTCCTTATCTAGAGTTGTCTTGTTGTAACCTAAAAGATGATGAGGCTAAAATTGCTCAAATATGCTTTATATATTTTCCAATGAATCAAATCTAATAAACAATAAACAAATAAACACAAAACACCAAGTTTAGTCTAAAATAGAAACATTTCTTCACATTAAACCTAACACATGAATGTAAAGAAAAACATTTTTTCCAACCTAAATTTCACACACTTATAAAAAGAAAAACTTAAAGATTCGAGAGGAAATCGAATAAGGAAAAACTTACCTCAAATAAAGTTCTCACAAGCTTATATAGATTTGTTCACTATAAGAAAATCATTAAACATAAACTAATTTAGAAACAAAAAATATTAGTTATTATATTAATTAAATCATATATTATTTTAGAAACTAAAATATTCTATTTTAGAGATTAAAATATTAAAATAGTCTATTTTAGAAACTAAAATAATATCAAATTTAGTCAATATAGTAACTAACTATTTTTGATCTTTTACTAATTATTTTTTATATCTACAATGAAATAAATTTGTATTTAATAATTTTTTTATAGTGATTGTGAGTTATAAAAAAAGAAACTAATTAAAATTTAAGAGAAAAAAAAACTTACTCCAAATGAATTTCCCTAAAGCTAATCTAAATTTACACTAAAGCTTATCTATATTTACTCTAAACTAGATTTTGACTTAAAAACATAAAAAGAGTATAGACAATTCATTTAAATTCTAAACAAAAATTAAAATAAAATCTTAAAAAGACAAATAAAGAAATAAAAATTAAACTTGTTATTTTTCTATTTATAATATTAAAACTAAACTTAAAATATAAATATCAAATTGTATTTAACTTTAAACATTCTCTCCTAATATCCATGAAAACATGTTCTTACAAAAAGTAATAAAAATAAATCATGTTTTTTACCCATCAATAATTCTATTGCACTATACATAAGAGTAGCACTTTAATTATATAAGAGTTAAAAAATAATTTCAATCATTAAAGAACCCTATATAAGTCCTTTCTTTGTACAAACCCATACTTTGTGGTGTGGAAACTTGACTAAATTTTTTTAATTAAATAATAAAAATAATTGATGTGCACATATATAAAGGGGCACGAAAAAATTAATATTTAGAGTAATCATAATCTTCTTCTTCTTTTTAATTGATTGGGTTGCTCATATAGAAATCTATTTGTCCAACGTAGAAATCCACTATGTTCAATGGAAGTGCATCACTCGTGATTCCCCTATCTTTCTGCCTTACCTTCACGAGAATGGAGACAAAGAACACCCTATTAAATAATTAGGTTATTCAAAACTCTCATTATCATTTTGAACACAAAGGGTTTGTTAATTCTCAATTTCCATGTCCCCCACTTTTATGAACCTTCAAGGAATTGAGCTCCATAACAAAGACCTTCTTTCCTTTAATGGGTACCTTAGTGAGTTTGGAAATTAATCAAGAACATAATTAAATTAAATTAAATGGGTTGAGATTGATGAGTTTATTTGTTTTAATATGATAAAAATAATGGAAGAAACTAGTGGTTTGATCACTCAATATCACTTCATCTACGAGTGAAAATCATTATTTCAAATGTGCTCTTCTCAAGTTATACTTAGTGTGAAAATTTTCATTGAAGATGTGAAACTACAAAAAGAGAGTTAATGAGGAGGAATGAGGTTCATATTCCAAAGGAGAGTTAACATTGAAAAACACAAAAGTAAATGGAAAACTTAAAAGGAGGGTTTCATAATCTTAACTACTTGCTAAAAAGATACCCATAAAAAAACTACTTACTAAAAAGATTCTCATAATACCTGTTAATGAGAATGACACATGTTAATGTCAACGAAAGACACATCTCACTCTACAGGCCTACAATCTTTGGCTACTAAAGCTTTAAGATATATCATTCTGGTAAGATTCTATCTGATTACTTACCTATTCGATTAATTTGGTTTGGTTTTATGAAACTTTCTTCATAAGTAGTTTTACAATAGAAAAATAGAAACATTTCAGTTTAAGCAGAAATTGCACTCTATTTATATTTCTTTTAATTTTAAAATAAAGATTCAATGTTCTTATTAAAAAGTGAACTTTAAGTCTAACTCAATCTTATAAAATTGACTTATAAAATGAGGTTTACTCTCACTTATATATTATGAGAAGTCTTTGTCTATTGTCGATGTAGGATCTCCAATACATTATGTCAATGCTACCAACTCGTGTATAAGATTATATATTATGGATGGTCTAATATCGGCTTGATAGCGGGTGACCTGATAAGGCCAATAAACTCTGACTGGAATATAGACTCTAACCGACTCTTATACCATATTAAGAAGTGGACTTTAAGCCTAACTCAACCTTATAAAACTGACTTATAAGGTGATGTTTGCACCCATTTATATACTACGAAAAAACTTTATCTCTAGTTGATATGAGATCTCCAACATTTCTTATATTTGATAAATTAATTATTGGATCTTCTATTTTTAAATAAACATTCAATTTCTTTATACTTTTAATAAAAAAATATTTACCATTTTTATATTTTAATGAAATAATACTCAATTTTCTTATCTTATTTGAAAAATATTATACCTACTTAAATCTAAATAAAAATTTAAATTTAATGTTTTAAAATATAATTTTTTTTGTATGTTAAGTAAATTGGGCCTACATGGGCCTGTAGGGGGTTGTTTAGGCCTTTTGTATCTCTTTCCAGTGCCTTTATATATTGGTTCTTTGAGTCTGATGTAACAGTGTATGTTGTATCTGATAATTAATAAACACTATTTCCTTTCTTTTGGATGTGTGCGTATATACTCTTACATGGTATCAAGAGCCAATTTTTTTTCTTTCCCTCATTTTGCTAACCTATCCCTCTCTGTGTTCTTTGCTTTTTCTTCATCATGTTTGTCACCTCTTATTTTGCTTTCACTCCTTAAGATTCTACATCTTGTTCTTCTGCACAACTTTATATTTTCTCCATACTTATTTCCTTGAAGCTTGATGATGATAATTATCGTATTTAGTAACAACATATTCTTGCTCACGCTTGTAGCCTCAAACTCACTCAGTTTCTTGAAGACTCGCTTACACCTCCTCCCTTTCTCATTGCCAAAGATTCTTTCAACAATAAAGTCAATTTAGCGTTCGCTCTACATCAACAACAAGATCGTATCCTAGTTGCATGGCTCCTTGGTTCAATGACACCACTGATTTTAACCAAAACCATGGGTTTGCCTACTGCTTTTCAAATCTGGAATCAACTGCAAATTTATTATGCCTCCCAAACCCATGCAAGAATCAAGAAACTCAAGACTCAACTAAAATGTCAAATCATTACAAATCCATACCTACATATCTTCTTGATATCAAGAAGATTGTATACACCATTGCAATTACAGGTTCGCGTATCTTCAATGAAGAGCATCTTGAAGCCATTCTGAATGGTTTATCCGAAGATTAAGAATCCTTCATCACCTTTAAACCCCTACACTGTGGTAGAGATTGAGGCTCTGCATCTTGCACAGGAAGAGCATCTTGAAAAATATAAATCTCAAGAACTACATCTTGTTCACGTCAATCTTGCTTCCACTCAACGCTTATGTTTCCTCTTCAAGACCTATTTCTAGTGCAACCGCTTCTCATAATCTAAGAAATTATACAAATTTTCAACAAATTAATTTATTGATAAGTAAATTTTAACATATAAAGAAATTCATTTTAACTTTTTTTCTTTTTTTCTTCTAAAGGTGTTTAGGAAAAAGTTGCAACAGTATAATATGAAATATATATATATATATATATATATATATATATATATATATATATATATATTGATATTACTTGACTTAAAAGCTTTTGGCTTTATTTTCCCTCTTTAAGCTTATGATGGACTTCTTTTTTATTTCTTGAGTTTTGATTAATCAAATATTAGTTTTCTTTTGTGTATAGTCCTATTATAAATGTTTTTTTCTGGCACAAATATATAGTACGTGGATTAAGAAATTACAGGGGAAAAAGGAAGTCTAATTCTAAATATTAGGAGGAAGTTATAGTTAGTTGGATTCACACATGAAGCAATAGTGATATACATCAAGTCATTGACTCCATTGGATGAAAACACTTTCCTTTTTCTTTAATATTTATTATGCATTATTTGATAATTGTGTTTGAGCAATTTGATAAACAAAAGCTTTTTGAGCTTTAACTAGATGCATATTAAAATTAAACTTTAAGATTATTTTTAAGATAAACACAACTTAAAGAATCCAGTTTACTTCTTAATTCTTGCTAAAGTTCTTTCGCTAAATCCAATCATGTTGGTGCCAAGTCCATTTCATATATAGTGCATGTCTTACTTTAATAATGATAATAATAATAATAATAATGCTATTACAATATATTGTATTTTAATTGTATCTTTTAAATCTAAAAATGTTATTCCATGATCTATGTGTCACCTTTCATATTTTTTAAATGGAAATATTTTATGTATTAATTGTCGTCCACCACCAGTTAATGTAATATTTAATAAAAAAGTTTATAAAATTGGCATTCTGGAAATTTATAATGGTTAAAATGAGATTAGGTACATTGGTTAACCGTAATTAAATATGTTTTTTATTACTTATTTTTTATTAAATAACAAGGAGAGAAATTTTCACGAAAAAAATTAATAATAAAATTATTTTTGTAAAAATAAAGTCACTCAAGGAGGTGATTAAGTCCATTATCATACATACTAAGTTAATGAGGAAAACTAAATCAAAATTTGTCTCAATAGTAGAATAGAAACTACTTCAAAATAAAAAATATATATATATAATGTAAAAAATTCATATCAATAAAATTGATGCCTAATATAAAAGTTTTTTTCATATGAAAAAAACTTTCATATCATTAAAATATTATCACAATATTATAATATTATAAAAAAATATTAAATAGAAAACAATAAACTAAAAATAATTAATCATTATATTAACTAAATTAGATACTGTTTTAAAAATTAAAAAATATTAGTATCTATAAAATTTTTTATTATTAATAAATAGTTTTTAAATTTATATATAATTAACTATCAATTTTAGAATCTAAATAATTAATAATTAATTAAATACTAATTTTAAAATTATTTATTAATACTAAAATTTATTTTAGATATTAATAATTTTTTTACTTTCTAAAATAATATTACTTTAATTAATATAGTTACTATTTTTTTTTATAAAATTAATTTTTATTTAATAATTTTATTAGAGTACAATTCCCACTTAAACTTAAACTCTGTATACATGTAAAGAAATATAAACCCAAAAATTATATTTAAATACTTATCAATTTATTGACTAACTTTAAATTTTTGATTATGCAGAGTTTAAGAACAACAAAAAGAATCATATCTCTTTTCTCTCCCTCTCCATATATATATATTATTACAATAATGCAAGAAAGAAAAATATTCATGATGTATTATGACATGTAATGTATCCAAATTAAAAATGAGATAATAGTAAATGTTGAGGGTTTGTAAGAGTAGTGTGTCATGATCTACAGCAAAATGTGTGACTGGGCAGCTACTAGCAAACATGGTGTTCTGATGGGTAGGGCATAGCTGCTGGTCCTCACAAACCTTCCTCCATTCATACATATGTTTCTGCTACCTATGTTTTGGAATCTTTTCTTCCTTGTGGACCACCATCATTAGTTATTGAAAAATGTTCTTTGCTGAATTGGTGCAAATTAACCAGAATCTCTTAGAACAATATTATAATAATTGTTATTACTATGTTGATGTGATTTCTTTGGATGTTAGCCACAATATACACTTTAGTGGTGGAGTAGTGGAAGAAAGCTGGAATCTATACAAAAACCTCACATTCACATTCATAGATTGAAGGAATCAGTTGGTTTAATCAAACTTTAACCGTCTATCTATCACTTTCTTTTATTTATTTATTTATTTATTTTAAATATTTTTCCCCTATTTTTTTTTAATACAGTGGATTTTATTTTCTGTCATTATAAGAAAATTGTTGATTAGAAACTAATTTTAAATAAAAAAATAATAATTAGTTAATATAGTGATTAAATTAGAGATATTTTAAAAATTAAAAATATTTTTTATTTTTAAATTAGTTTCTATTATTGTTAAATGGTTTCTAAATTGGTATCTAATTAACTATCTAGATTTTTTTATAATTAATTTAGTTAATAATTAATTATTTTTTTTTCTAAAATTGTTTTCTAATCAATGATTTTCTTGTAATAGTGTATGTTTTTGTTTAAAATAATTATTTTTAGTATTGTGAGACTTTTTAATTACCACTATTAATAAGTTATATTTTAAATGTTATGCTATATAGTTAGCAATCCTACACTCAGTTGACTTATAGCTTATTAAACTGAAAAAACCTGAGATAAAAAAAATATTTTATAACCTAAAACCAAACAAAAAGAAAAAAACAAGATTTTCCGTGATCATTAAAGCCGTTGTTTCTATGTTAAAAGCTATTACTTTAAATATATGTTGCCTGTGATTAGAAGTTCTTAGAAAATGTTATAATAATTACGACTTTTTTTATTAGATAACTACATTTCATTCATAATAGGTTTATAGAGATAATAATATTTTATAGTATATTCATAACATAACATGTATCTAAGTACAAAGTATAACGTATATAAGTTATAAACTCCATTTTACAAGATTTAATTAAATTTAAAATTTATTTTAAAATAATATTAAAATTATTTAAATTTTATTTTGAATTTTTCATTTATTTTCGAGTTCCTATCAAATCACTTATAAAACATGTATATTTTGTAAGATTGACTTAAGTTTACTTAAAAATAATCATTTTAATTTTTTTTAAAAAAAATGTTAGAACAATAAATTTTACAATATTTTAAAAGGTTTACTAATGAAAAAATAGAAAAAAAATGAAAGAAAATGATAAACTAAACAAAACATGCAATTTAACCTGGTGGATATTTAGTAAATTATTTACCCTTTTGATTTCTATAAGGGGTTCATATATTATGTGTTTTATTATTTCCTCATACTTTTCTTCATTGTAGCTCCCACCTGTTACTCAATCTGAAAGAAACTTCTAAGAATTGATGTTAATGGCTAAAAACTTATTATCAATCAACAGCTAATAAAAGTTTTGAACAAAATGGAAAGCCACAAAAATCTTGCCGATAAAAAATAATGGAAATCAACAAAATGGATTATTAGAAGCAACAAAACGCGTGATTATCTACCTAACTTAACTTTTGATCAAAGCCAAAGAATTTATGTTGAATGTGAAGAAAACTAATTTCTAGTAACTCTTTAAGAAATAATGGCTTCTTTCTACTTAATAAAATAAATAAATATGTGAAGATTCTTAATTTTTAAGGCTTTTCTCTCTGAGTTCTTTCAAAGATGTCAAGGTGATCGAGTTTGGAATTTGGAATAATGGTGTTTGGGTGTGACAGGTAACTTGGAAAAGAAGCTTTTTTTTATAGGGAAAAACATATGATGAGTCTTTTTTTCCAGGTTTTTTAAGAGGAAGAGATGGATAAATGGATTTGTAAGGATGGGGAGTTTCCAGTTTATACGGTTAAATCTACTTATAATTGTTTAAGGAGGTCTCGAGAAGGGGAAAATGTATCTCTGTACAAAAAAATTTGGAGGTGTAAAGTTTTGCTTTCTACTCTTGTCTTTGCTTGGAGGGTGTTGGAAAATAAGATTGCCACCAAAGTTAATTTGGAAAGGTATGGGATCGCGGTCGAAAGTTTTTTGTGTATTTTTTATGGGATGGAGGAGGAATCTTGTCGTCACTTGTTTTTTGAATGCAAAACAGCTTGGAAAGTCTGGTGTCAATCATTTGCTTGGCTTGGTGTGTGTTCCACAACGAACCAATGTTAAACTTTCTTTTGTTTAGGTTGTGTAATGCCTCTGAATCAGTTAATGATGTTTGGGAAGCATTTTGGATTGTAATAGTTAGTGAGGTTTTGAAGCACATGAATAATGTCATTTTCAAAGGGGGTCTGGTCGACAATGTGAAAATGTTTGTTATGATTCAATTAAAAGTTTGGTCATGGATTACTTCTAAGTCACACTCTATTTTTTTTTCTTATTCTGATCCATTGATTTGTATGAGGCTAATTAATTGATAAATTACTTTGTTGAGTAGCACTTTAGGTGATTTTTGAAGTTAGTTAGGTGTTCTACGAGTTGTTAGATGAAAGTTTTTTTGGTGTCTTTTCCAAAAAATATCAAGATTTATTTTTCTATATAAAGATTAAACCACCATTCATACTTATTTATTTTCTGTTGTTGATAAAAAAAAATTAAATTATAGAAATGATCATTAAAATAAAATTAATGATAACATTTTAGTAATTTGTACAGTGTTTTTTATGGCTTAAAATTCAAGTAGGTTTACGAATTCAATCTTCATTATATAATAGAAATATAAATTTATAAAATACACAAATCTTAACTATCCGTAACTTTTAAATAACTTTAAACAATATTCAGTATTGATACTTTCAATTTTCGATTTTTATCATTTGATGACACTCTGATTTTTATTCTTTAAAATCTTTAATATCTAAGATTATTGTTTGGGATTTTATTTTATTATATTGAAATAATGTGATGGTTATAACAAAGATTTCTATTTATCTGTTTTACGTATGATAAAAATAAGATAAATACTAAAATATTTTTTCACTTAAAAATTAATTCAATTTCAAAGGATTTTTTATTTAGTTAAAATTCTCATGCTCATAATATAAAAATCAAATACCTTAATTTTCCAGAAAAATGTCTCCAATTTTAAATAAATACCCGTAGAAAATTTTATATAAATTTTAATCGAAATTCATTTCAATTTTTATTGGCAAAATCATTCCTTACTATGCCATAAAAAATAATTTTCATTTTGAAAATTTTCTTCCTCGACATTTCAATTTCAAACAATGACCAATTAAAATTTTAAAAAGAGCATCCAATTTTTTTATTTACGTGTCTTCCATTGTATATTTTCCATGAAAGCTACAATAGAAAGTAACATAATAGATTTTAACTTTGATCCATTTATAATTCCAATCTCAATTTTTTTATTTTTCATAATAAAATGATACATCGATGATGATGACTTTTTTTAAATAACTGCATGCCATTGATCGATTTCCATCCCCATTTTTTAAAAATTAATATATATTATTAATCGATTTTGATTATTAAGTTTGTTTTTTCAAATCAATGCGTGTTATTATTGATCGAATTTTATCATTGCTTTTTTTTTTTCCAAATCGATGCATGACACTGACCGATTTTCATTATAGATTTTATTTCCAAATCCATTAATTGATTTTCATTATTGATTTTTCTTCATTTCTTTTATTATGAATTATGGTTTTGAGTTATATATTCGTTACTTTCATCACAAAATTCTTTAGCATGCAATTAATCAATTTCACTATAAAAAAATCATTAAATATTAATTAAATTTAGAGACAAAAAATAATTAGTTACTATATTAACTAAATTAGATATTAATTTGAAAACCAAAAAATTTTTCATATTTAAAGTGATTTTTATTATTAATAAAAAATTATAAAATAATTTCTAAATTTGTATCTAAATTAACTACCTAAATTTTAACTACCAATATTTTAAATTTTAAATTAAATTAATCTTTAAAAGAGTAATGAAAATTAATTTAAAATATAAAGCAGTAAATAGTTAAAATCTTTGTAGTTAAAAGTTAGATATCAATTTAGAAATCATTTTATAAATTTTTATTGATAATAAAAACTACTTTAGATACCAATAGTTTTTTAATTTATAAAATAATCTTTAATTTAATCAAATAATAACTAATGATTTTTTAATCTAAAATTAGTTTCTATTTAATAATTTTTTTTTATATATTTTTATTCTTGAAAAAGCTTTTCAATCGTTGTAAGTCATAACTTTAAAAAGGTTTTCGTAAGAATTTGTTTTTATAAATATAGATGATAGTTTTTTAGATAAGTAATGAATGAATGCTTTAATATTTTAGGATTTTAAATAATATAATATAAAATTAAATTAAATATATTCTTTATTTATTTAAATATTTTATTTATTGAAATTTAAGAAATATCTTGAATTATATATTTTTGGAGAAGTTTTTTTTTTTTCTTTTCAAAGTAGATGACTTAAAAAGTAGTAAAATTTAGATCAGTTTGAGATGATTAAATTTTTTATTTGAGTAATTTTTTTATTTTTTTAAATATAACTAATGCTAGGTCACATGTGACATCATATGAAAAATAACATAAAATAAAAAAAAGAAAACATAAAACAAAAAACAGAAGCTCTCAAGGGTAGCCTGAACAACTACATTGAGATTTTAAATAAAAAAAAAATTAAATATAAACAAGTAGACAAACAAGAATATTTTTTTAATGTGTAGCTCCCATAAAGACAACAAAGATGAATGATTGAATCTCAAAAATCCAATCAGATTGACCGTTGTTTGCATTCAACAATGGTAATAAAATCCTATGATATTGATGCACGTCACTACCATTATTTTTTCTTTGTTTGACCTATTTTGGAGGTAATCTTATTGGCTTTTAATCAAACTTTAGGAGGACGTTCTAGTCTCTTGGGGGTTTGAACTTATCCATCGTCTTCACTTAATGATTTCTTCTTATCTATCTTTTCAGCCAACTTAGAGACCAAATTGACTTCTTCTAAGAAAATATTAGTAATCAAACTTTAGGAGGACGTCCTAGTCTCCTGAGGTTTGAACTTATCCATCATCTTCACTTAATGATTTCTTTTATCTATCTTTTCAGCCAACTTAGAGACCAAATTGGTTTCTTCTAAGAAAATATTAGTTGATGTAGATTCAACTATATTCACTGTCAACTTGGTCAGACATGACTCTTGACCTCTTGTTCATCACTTGGAAGAGATTTAAAACAATTTTGCAAGACTAAATCTTGAGAAACAAAGTTAGAAGTAACCTGTTTGGCAGCAACTAATTTAGGACTGGTTGCATTAGTTGCATATTTAAGATGAGAGAATCCTTCTAAAACACCAAAATTTTCAAAAGGAAAAGAGTCCTTTTTTTATAACAAATCATTCGATTCATACACATCTTCCAAACAGGGCGTATCAGTAAAAATATCATCTTGAGATCCTGAACCAACCCATATATCTTTAATAGATTTTTTAGACTTTTGACCAACAAGAGATCTAGCCTCCACTTGGGCAACAACAACTTCAACAAGGGCATTAAGATCAATAGCAACTCCCTCAACTTCCACCACCCCTACATCACGAACATGTACATCATATATTTGTATCTCTACCACAAAATTTTGTTTCTCTTTGACATCAACCACTTTGTTGTGAGAGACATCATTAGTTTCTTTATTTTGGCTAATCATATGTTTATACTTACAACAACAGGTTTGGAAAAAATAGTAGGTGGTTTGATTGTGTCATTGAGGCTATGAGAATGTCTTTTGCATTTAGAAATATAATACCCTATCATTTTGCATGAAGAGCAAAATCAGGTCTTTCCACCAAAATTTGTTTAGACAAAGAAGATAACATATCAATATCAACCAACACTCTAGCAAAACATTCTCTAAATTTATTCATGGTGCAATCATCAAGAGAAAGAAGAGTACCAATCATTCTTGCTATAGAGAAAATTGCTTTTGGTTGCTAATATTCCATAGGAAGACCGTAAATCCTATCCCAACATTGAGTTTGGTGAGCTTCATGGAAGATGACACAGAGTCTTTGGTCCAAGCAAAGACTCTCAAAATATCCAGATTGAGATTCCAAGACCCCACTGCTAGGACTCTTCTCATGTCTTCAAAGGTAGAAAAAGCAAATTCATAAAACCCTTTTCCCATAGGAATAATTCCCAAAGTCCCAGAGATTTTGAAGCAAGATCCAACTTTTTGCACATGTCCAGATAAGTAAGAAGAGGTTTGTCACTTTTGGATAATATTATTCTTCCATGAAGATTATTTTTACAGTCTTCAAGACCTATGAGATGTACATTTTCATCAATATGAACATGTATGCAAGGAGAAGACAACTGTGAAAGAGGATATTACAAGCATTATTCAAGGCTTGTGCAAAAGTCTTGGTTTATTTTATATATCAGCAAAAGGCTTGTGCATTTAGAAAGCTTTATTTTATATTTTTAGTTTGTTTGTTCTTGGTTTCTTGGTTTCTTTTGCATGTAGAGGTTTAGTCCATCACATGTGCGACCTCAATGAAGATAAATCTCTATTAGTATACGTTAGAAGTGATTTTTTTTTAATTAGACTTCCCTTGATTAATTTAAAACTCAAGTAATTTTTCCTTGTCTTCTAGGTGTTTTTTGTAACACTCCAAAAATTTACTACATGCTATATTATAAACTCTTTAAAGGGTTTGTACAAAGTTTATAGTAATTCCAAATATAAACTTAAATATATACATCATATATGTATAAATATGAATATTTACAAAAAAAAATTAAAAAAAATAAAAATCTTTATTCTTTTCAAAAGTTATTCTTGCACTTGTACATATACCTACTCATGTACATAGTACAAGAATTGCAGTTTATAATACAAACAAACAAGACATACAAGAGTAAGTTATTGAAAATAAATTTCTAACATATTAAGTAAAAAGAAATCATTAGATTAGTAATTCATGAAAAATTCAATATCTAAATTGTTATCTAATTAGCTACTAATTAGATACCAATTTAGAAACTATTTATCAATAATAAAAATTAATTTAGACATTAATAATTTTTGTAGTCTCTAAAATAGTATATAATTTAGTCAATATAACAACTAATTATTTTTTGTCTCTAAAATTTATTTTTATTTAATAATTTTTTAGTAGTGAAAAATGAAGATTTTTGAGGATGAATGAGTAAATTAGGTTGGAAAAATGTAACATTTTATGATAGATGAAAAATTAAGAAGGTGTGTTTTATGTGGGTTCAAACAAATCAAAATGATAAGGATTATAAAGAAAAACATTCTATTGAATTGAAGAGATGATAAACACAAATTTAGGAAAAAAAGACAGAAAGAAAAAATATATATAATGAAGGATATTTGGATGCGTTTAAAAAATGTGTCCTAAACCATGAGTGAGGGACAACTTGCATGTCATGTAATGTGTCATGTTAATTAATTAACTAGGTTATGATCAAGACTAATATAAAAAAAATATGATCAACATATAATTTTTCAAAGATTTTTTAAAATAAAAATAAAAAAGATAGTGAAAACTCTGCTAAAAAAATAGAATGATTTATAACTAATTAATTAAAAAAATAAATTGTGTATTTAATTTGAAAATTATATATATATGGTACGAATATTGTAATGTAGAAAACGATAAAGAAATGAAACGTTGAATAAAACAATAAATCGCAGCAACATTTTATAATTAGGAATGAATTAACTATATAAATAGCAGGACGGCATTAAAAAATAATCCGTACTGATTAACTAGTCTATGTAAAGCTTCTTAAGTTATTGTGGCAAGGAAATTGAAAAATATATACTTTTATTTATATTTTTATTAATTTTTAATTAAATAATTCATAGTCTTCTTAATACATCCTCCATCCAAATAGTTTTGGCTTCAACAACACTCATAAAAAAAATTAACTATTATATTATAATAACATATACTAACTTTCTAAACTATTTTATATATCAATTTTAAAATTAGATTATAAATTTAAAAATTATTTTAAATATTAATAATTATTTTAATCTTTAAAATAATGTATAATTTAATAAATATACTGATTAATTATTTTTATTTCTAAAATTAATTTTTATTTAATAATTTTTTTTAGTGTTAATCTTACTTAATTAACTTTTAATTTTAACATGTTTTTGTTGTTACATATTTTAGAACAATTAAAATATAGATTATATTTTTTTTTTATATTAGAAGAATTGAGTAATTTTAAATTTTAAATTTTCACATTTAGTTAATAGAATTATGTATAATAAAATTTGATATAATAATAATTTTATTATTATTTATATTTATTTACGTGACCTAATTTAAATTATTTAAATTCCTATCTTTAACCAAAGCAAACAGATATTTTTAAAAAATTATGTAGATAAGTTTGACCTAATCCAAACAGTAATGGAAATTATAAAATCCTAACAACCTATCTTTATCTACTTTTTTTTTTCCTATTTGAACAATTGACTCCTTAAAGACCAAATACATCAATCTGTTAGTCGATATAATCATGTAAATAATTAATCTCCTTCATATCACTCTAAACCTAACTAATATGTAATGGATGGGTTTTTATTTTTAAATTGTGTGAATTCATTTCATATTTCTTAAAATAGAAAAAAAAAAGTTTAAAATTGAACAAATCATAAATTTCAATTTTTATATTGAGCTGAAGTGAAGTCGTATTTATTATGTACAATTTTTACAATAAAATTATTAAATTAAATTAGATAAACAGTTTAGATTCTAAAATTAGTAATTAAAATTTAATAATTAATTAAATATTAATTTAAATATTAATAATTTTTTAGTTTTTAAAATAATATTTAATTTAATTAATATAATAACTAATTATATTTTATTTTTAAAATATTTTTTTTAGTGTTTAGTTATATCGAATTCCACTATATATAACTTGGTCAATTTTAAAATGATTTTTTTGGTATTTCAGAAAATATCAAATAGAATTACACTATTTGAAGGTATATGAACTGAAAAAGTAAATTTTAAAAATAAAGTAAAATTTAATGTAGGCAGATATATAACTATTTACTTATGTGGAGATCAATGAACTTTATTGCCCCAAATATTATATGATTTTATTGCGAAAAATTGAACTCATATTTCTACTGCATTATGATTATATCCACGTACAAAAATATTATTGTAGTGGCCAGACCTCGGTCGTCGAGAACAGATAGTAAAGGGTGATCAGTCATCAGTGTGTCCCCTCAGAGAGGGGTGATCAGTCATCGGTGTGTTCTCTCGGAGAAGGGTGATCGGTGTGCCTCCTCAGAGAGGGGTGATCAGTCATTAGTTTGTTCCCTCAGAGAAGAGTGATCGGTCATCAGGGTTTTCCCAAGGGTGATCAGTCATCAGTGTGTTCCCTCAGAGAAGGGTGATCAGTCCTCGGCAAACGCTAAGCTTTGGCATAAGAGATTTATCCTTAGAGTTGCATGTAATGGCACGTGAGGGGTTTAAGGGCCCGTGGGAGATTAGTTTAAATCATAAGGATGGACCCCGCAACGTGAGGGTTAACAATATGCTATGATATTCGTTCATAAAGACAATTGCTTGAAGATAGAAGGTTACCGCCATACACGCCAAAAGATTAAGAGATAAAAGATATTGTTCCTAGTAATATTTCATTGATATGCAGGTGGCGGCAGTAGCACTCCAAATATACAAAGATATGCGGTTAAAGATTACGCACGTATAACAGCATTCTCTCACTCACTAAATATTTTCCTACTAAAGATAAAGTTCCATGCAGGGAAAGTTGGTTATAAGAGATAACCTAATGACTCCCTATAAAAGGGGCTTAAGGCTCCAGGGGAAGGTAAGCAGTTTTGGAGACTATCACTCCTTTACTATACACTTGGTGTTTTTTGCCCTAATTTTGACTTGAGCATCGGAGTGCAAACAGTCGTGAGGGCGCCTATCTTTCTCTCTTTTGCAGGCAAGCTATTTTACAGTGAAAGAGGAGGAAGAAGGTGCTGACGACCGTAGAGTTTGACCAACAGCAAGTCAACCGGCAAGAACAATTATAATATATTTTATACTAATTAAAACTTTAAGACTGAGATAAGAAAACTTCAATTGGATAAATTAATGAAATTATGTAACTATTAAATTTGAAATATGGTAGTTTCTTATAATACTTTATAATAAAATTAAAATTTTCATATCGACAGTCAGTTGATAATTCCTCTTAAGATAAGCACTGATGTTTATTTTCAGAAAACTTGTATTCAGATAATATATTTAGCAAACTTTTATCATAAAGTTTTAAAGTAAACATTTGGAACATATATAAACATTTATTTATGAAAAAGTTGAAGTTAAAATATTTTTATTGTAAGAATTATTTTGAGGTTTTAATTAATTTTTGTAAGTTGTATTGTGTTATATCATTTTTATTTTAATGCTTTTTAAAAGATTTATATTTTTATTAATATTTTATTTGATTGTTAATAAAAATATAGATTTTAAAAAATAAATCTTTATTCTTATAAAATATTTATCTTATTTTTATTTTATATCAATAAAAAAATTTATATAAAATGTAGATGTTATAATCATGTCTTGAACATGGTGGTCCATAGGCCAATTCAAGGTTGCGTGAGTCGCACGTTTGTTTTTGTCCCCATTTCAACCTCAAAACAACAACCCTCACTGTCCATCACCATAGTTTCATTATTTGAGAAAACAATAGTTACAACTTTTTAGAGGATTTTTTTCTCCTAAGTTACTTACAGAAAAGAAAAATAAAAGAAATTAAATCACCTTTTTATAATTTTAAAAATAATATATATATATATATGAACTAATTTATAAAAAGGCTAATTCATTTTTTTCTTTTACAAATCCTCCTATCTTAATTACATGTTATTTCATCTTTCATTTCACCTCTTAATGAGAGGGATACCCATGATAAAAAAACAAAAGAATAAATGTTAAGTTATGAGGACAGTGGAAAAAATTATAAAAGACCAAAATTTAAAAAAAAAAATAGTTTTTTTCTTTGTTTTATTTAATTTTTAAATATTATGAATAAGTAAAATTAATATGTATAAATATTCTAAATTTTTAATAAATTAAAAATAAAAAATATATGAACATGATTTTTTAACTATGGTATTAATTAATAAATATGTGTAAATGTGACAACATGGAAAAACAAAAATAAAGAAGCACCAGGAACCTCGTCACGCACCATCCAATTTCTTTTTCTCTTTCTCTTCATATTCTCTTCTCTCTCTTCTTTCTTAATTTTCTTTCCCAATCTTCATCTATTTTAGAATCTGATCGGACCACGTTGTAGCTGGCAAGTTAAGGAACATTTCTACCCAATCAAAATTTTAAACAGAGTAAGTTCATTTTTACTCTAAAGATCTTTTATTATCTGTTTTTCACTATATTTTAGTCGTCAATCTTGGTGGGGTCAGTTGAGAAGATTAATCCTCTCAACTTATTCTAGTATATACTGAATTTCTGTTCTATTTGGATAACTTGCATTAGGCCAGTAAATCTGAAACTTATCCAGACTGTGGAGAATAAAATTCTAGAAGTTGCTTGGAAAGCAAACAATTAAGGTAAGGGAAGCTAAATTTAATTTTTTTATAGCACCCTAGACTAGAAAATTCTGGACATGGAAGGGACGTGGTCCCAATATTCAATTTCTCTTGCAGGGATGTTGTGTTTATATATTGGGTTATTTGTTTATATATTGGGTTGTTTGTTTATATATTATTTAAATTTGTGGAAATATTAGGTTTGATGATTTAGTATTTAAGTGTTGTTTTTTTATGTCAAATAGACTTTTGAATATTTTGGATTACGTTTTGAATGATATTGTATGATGGAAATGATATGGAATAGAATTCATACATTTAGGATAATGTATGGACTGATGTTTGCTGTGTATTAAGTATTGATGCCTATGTGGTAACAGAGATCTCCGAGTTTCACTGATGATCTAAGTCACATAGACTAAGATATCAAGTGGTGAGAAGCTGATGGAGGAGTTCATGCACACCGTGACATATGAGATGCACGACTTGGGTTGTATTGAACTTACCCTGACCCTTTCTATTGGATTCGCTGGTAATCTTTGGATCAGGTGTTAGTCTCTGGTGGGACTTACTTAATACGAGTCATCCAGAAGACGTTGTTTGTTGAATATCTTGGATGTGTAGATCTACGTGATTGTTTTATGTTAGGTTTTGAAAAAGATTGAATAAATGATAAATTGATCATGTAATTTGGTTTTCCCTCCTAATTTAATTGTGTATATTATAAAACTTTATTTTCACTGGCTTACCCTTGCTTTTCTTGTTGTGTTTGAACTGCGTTGACTGTACTACGTACATGAGCAGATGATCATACAGGTGTAGGAGGTCCTTGAAGGTTTTAGGATGTTTTAAACTTTATATTATAAATATTTGTATTTTATAAGCCGTAATCTTGTAATATGAATGTTTTAAAATACTCCAAGTTTGTATAGTAGTACTTGTGTTTAATAATTAGAAGTTGTTTTTTTTTTTTGTTACAGTAAGGACTTGACTTTTTTTTTATAAAGAAGTTTATGAAATAATTTACAAGTGATAATTAAATTTAATATAAATTTTTTTTTTATTTGAGTTAGGTATGTGATTTGTGTTTAAGTAAGGGTGAAAATATAAAATAAAATGTAGGAGTAGTAAATAAAATAAACTTGGCTTAAGGTGGGCATAGAACTTCCATGGATAACCTCAGAGCCTCTCGCAAGAACTTCCATTAGGATAAGCTTTTTTTTCTTCATCTTCTTCCGGTTGCATGCAAAAGTTTGATGAGGGTTGCAGAGAATTTAGCATCAACTCCATCATATGGCCATGTCCAAGCTTGCAATGATATCAGCATCGAAACAAAACATCTCTCTATTAGAAATTACATGACATACGAAGCATAATAAAATATGAAACATTACTCCATTGCATGCTTTGAGCAAAACCAAACACCAAACTATTTCCAATAAACCATGCAACATGCAACTCATACTTTCACTTGCCATTCACTTATAAGTTATAACAATGTTTATGTTACATACAAGACATGTTTGAAATTAAATATGGGCCAAATGAGGATATTTGATACTTTTGTATATAGTTTATTTTCCTTTTATAAAAATTTTTTAGGTCAATTCATGGTGACATGTCTTTATACTTTCTAAATTTCATTATTTTAGAAATGATTAATTAAGTTTTAAGATTAGCGTAAATTTAAGTTGAATTTAGTTTTTATTAGAAGTTTTGTTTTATTTGCTATATAAAATGTTTTTTTTTATTTTTATCTAAATACTTTCATATTTGATTTTGTCGTTAATAAGATGATGTGATTATTATTTTTCCGTCATCCACTCAATTAACTTGCTCACTCTCTTCTACTAAAAAAAACATATATTTTTAGGGTCAGCCAAAAGTCAACACTAACGAGTAAAAGTCGATATTAATTAGTCAATAGTGTTAGATTTACATCGTCCCTGCAACATACTATAAAATCATATGGGATATCATGTGTGGAAACGTAATAATTTCAACCAAAGATTATGATAAATTAAAGTAACAAGAAAATATGATAATGATACCAAAATTTTTAGGTGGAAAACCCCTTTAAATAGAAGTAAAAAACCATCGGCAAGAGAGCCAAAAACTTTCACTATAATGGTACTGAAAGTACAATGAATTCCTCTCAGACTAATAGATAAATAGCCCCAAAAAAAAATTCTCTCTATATGGGTTAAACACTTACACCCAAAGAGAAGAAATAGAGAGTATATGTAAGAAGAGAGAGGAAGCACGTGTGTATTGCTGTTTTTTTGTGTCTTACATTGTTTGAAGGAAACCACTATATATAGTGATTCTAGGAGACAACAATAATAAAAACAATTAATTGAGAATGGTAAGTAACCTCCCTTTGATAACAATTAATTATAAATGGTAAGTAAGCTCCCTTTGATAGTAATTAATTGTGAACGGTAAGTAACATTCCTATGATTTCATTTATGCCAAGAAAACGGAAAAAGGTGAGTCATATCCCACAATAACTAATTTTTAAATTGATTTTTAACTAAAGCATTATAGTGTCAGCTGCTACTACATTTTTATTTTAAAAAATACTTAATTTAGTGTCGACTAAGTCAACGGTAAATATAATATATTTAATATTAATTTAACTTGTGTTGGTTTGACCGATGAATTTACAAAAAATCTCATACAACGCCTTCATTCTGAGCAAAATAAAATTCAAACAAAAAATAGAAAAAAAATTTTATTAAATGAAGGAAATGAGTATGGATGAAGGAGATGAATGTGGATGAAGGAGATGAGTGTGAATGAAGAAAATAAGGATATGAGTGTGGATGAAGAATATGAATGTGGATGAAGGAGATGGATATGAGTAAAAGAGATGAATGTGGATGAAAGAAATGAGTGTGAGGAGACTTATATAAAAAAAAATGAGAGTGAAAATTTGTGAGTTGGGAGGTTTGTCATCTTTAAATCCGTGTCTTTAGATTAAAAATAATTTACGACTCTTATTCATTGTCATGAAGACGCACATATTCATAGCATATAAATTATTGTCGACTTAAATAAATATTAAAGATATATTATATTATCATTGGTATAATTGATGTTAACTTAAATAAATAATAAAATAAATAAGATTAGCGTAAACTATGATGACACTAATATTATTTATTTTTAATATTTATTTTAGTTAGTATTAGTTAAGTCGACACTAGTCTTACACTCACAAATATTTTTACTAATTAAAAAAAGTTAAAAATAGATAGAGTCGTCTTAGAGTTGGCTAAGCTAATTATACTAATTTGACACTAACACAAATATTTGTTTATTAAAAAATATTAGCATTGACTTAGAGTTGATGAAGCAGACTTTATCAATCTCTAACATTAAGTGGATGTTACTATTTGGCATCTAAATCATTTAAAAATAATTTTATGCCTATTAATTTTTCTTAAGAAAATTAACCTTTTGCATTACGTCAGAGTCGACTAAGCTAATTCTAATAATTTTTCAATTTGATTAATGCTAATATTTGGAAACTAATTTAATATTTTCTTGTAGTGTCTTTAATCTTCTCCAACTCGTCAACCAACAAAAAAATCTTAAGGTCATATCTCCACCTACTGTGGTACTTCCAATTCCACATTTGAATTCTTCATAATCTCCTCCTCAAGTGTGAAGCCTCCAGGTTGCAAAGTCCCTCTCAAAATCAAAGTGTTTTACCCACAAATCTTTGCAGTGGACATCGATTGTTGGGTTCTTCTAATGAACATATTAAGAAGAGTCAATACATAACTAGAGAAATTTGAATATGATAAGTCATAAGTCAACCTCCCTAAGAGATCTAACTTCACATTCAACCCAAAATCTTAGGATAGTAAGTTTGAATTTTTTTCCTTATATAGTGTGTGAAATTTCTAACTCCATACTTAAATTCCTCGCACTGTCCTAACACTTGAGAGTCTCACTTCACTTTCTTGTCTTTGACTTTCATGCCCTACCTGCATTCTCTGACCCTTCGATCTCCATGTTCTTATCATTGCTCTTCCAAATATATACAAACCATGTTTGAGCTTTTATAAATGTCTGGAAATCGTTTAGTGTAACAAATATTGCATATTAATTGTTGAGAAGGAAAAAAGTTTGCAAATTTAATTGGAACATTACAATTTTTTATACAGTCATCCAACCTCAAATAATTGAAAATCAATACTTTTTATGATAATTTGGTTAAGCATTATACTGAATGTTTTCTAATTAGTTTATATGGTAAAAAAAATCCCCTAACAGTGTTATGTATTGTTCATTGTGATTAAAATTTAAAATACTTTTATGCAAGTGCATGATTTTTTGTAAACACTTTTTTCACTAAACCTATCTATGCTCTTATTTCTCAGTTCCTGGTCTAAATGGCAGTACTTGGTTTCTTAATTAGAGAAGCAGAACTTATTTTAGGAATCAAAATTTATCTTTTCTAGTTTTTCTTTGATCCCTGATTGCTATTGTTGAAAGTATTTACTTGTTTGAGTTTAATTCTGATGACACTAGTTCTCTTTTTGAGTATTTCGAAATAAAAACTGTTTTCATGGATTCCATAATTGATCAAAACTGTGATGCAATGTACTGAGTAACTGTCATAGAACTATATGAATCAAACTACGCCATAGAAATTGTCAAGAACTCTGCAATGTGGTAAGGGATTGATGACTGATATTGCAAAAAAACTGGTTTTGGAGAATGAATACTCTAGTTTGCTTCATTGGTAATTTTCACCTTTAGTTTCAAATCATGTTACTTGCCTGTGTTGTTCCTTCTCCAGTCTTCTCAATGATGCATAAAACAAGAAGTGCTAATAATACACACACACATCTTCTAACAATTAAAACTGATGTTCATTAAAGATAATGTGAGTCACAAATTTTGAGATTTTTACAAAATTTCAATTAATAGAAAGAGTTTAAACATGTAAACCAAAGTTCAAGATCTCTCTTAGTGGTCTGCATGATGGTGTTGATTGAACTTCATCTGTTTGTTGCTGTGCACTTTTGGTATTGTTTACAGCTATTTTTATTTGTTGTGTTATTAACACTCTTCTATCAGTTATATGTATTCCTTCCAATTTCAACTTACATAATAGAAAAAATACTCTTTTTCACAATGATATAAAAATGTTAGTTAAATTCATGTAATTTTCTTAATGTCATGAGAAAGAACTACATTTTCTAAACTATCCTTAATCATATTTATTTGAAAACGCTGTTCAGTTTTGAACTTAAGAATACTTTTGGAAGAATGATATTAAAATAAGATTCAATTAGTTGAAATTTGTTTATTTGGTTTCATTTTCTTGCAGAATTTGACTGATGCTTGATGAATATCCGAATGAGTTTGAATGATGGTTGGAAATACAAGTTCATTTGTGATCCTAGAATTAGATGCTTCAGTCTCATCAAATTGTTATACTGAGTTTATTAACCAGTCAGAATATGTTGATGCATCTGCAGGTTGTTTCTATAATTAAAGAGGAAATTTGATTAAGTTTTCTATAACTTTTTTCCTAAATTCTTACACAAGTAGATATATTACAAGATAAATCTACATAAAATGTAAAGTATCGGATGGAGGAAGGTCAACTGTAACTTGAAACTTCCACTAAGAAATTATGTTCAATATTTTATACTATATTGGTCAATTATAAAGGCGAATTCAGATTTATCTTTTAAATTCTACAATTACATAAGAAAAAATTTTTAAAAAAATAAATTAATGAAAAATAAATAGTTAAAAATACTGTTAAACTTAATCGACCATCAATGTTGATATTACCACACATCACCACCCGTCACAAACAATCATAATTAATCATCAAACACCACTTCAAAATAAAAAAAAATAAAAATAATCGTGAGACTATCCACCAAATACAAAAATTCTAATAGGGTACAAGAACTCTAACATACACTAAGAAGGGTAGCTTAAAAACTTAAATTATGTGCTGGAAGACATTGTATTTGAACTCAAGAATGGGATCCCTTCATGATTATCATAGTTATGGGCGAAATCTATCAAAGCCTCATTTACTAATTCTTGGGCAAATTGGGTAGTGAATTCACTCGGCTAATTTTGTGCAAGTAATCCCTCACAAAATGCATAAAAAGAACATTGACCCCATTTGCTAGTGAATTCACATGTTCTTGTTGCTTTTGTTTGGATTATATTACCATATCTATTCTTGTACAGTTAATTCCACACACAATACATCAAAAGAACACCATAGTGATCTTACCTGAAACAGATTAGTGGGTGCATAACGTGATATTTTAGTACAGATGGCTTTGGATTAAAAAGACCGACATTGGAGGCTTTGAGGGACCCATAGTAAAGTTAATGGGGTTTCTTCCTCCACCAATATTTTCGTCACACATCTCATGAATATTCAAATTTCCATTTTCTCCTTCTTGAATTATATAATTTGAAATTTAAAATTATCTTTCAAATTACACAATCTTAAAAAACTTCGAGATTATTAAATCTAAAAGCTATTGACTTCAGAATTTCAAATTTCAGATTGTACATTATTGATTTCTGAATTTGTATAATCAGAAAGTCATTTTTTTACTTCAAGTAAAACTTCTAGATTACACACAAGTCTTTTTTAAAGACACTTCTAGATTGTAGAATCTAAAAATAAAAATAACTTTAAAATTATACAATCTCAAAAAGGGTAAAATAAGAACTTTCATATTTATGGAATTGTTGGACAAAATATATGGAAGTGGAGAAAGTAATGACCAAGTTAATGAGAGTCATTCAAATTTGGAGTGATGCTTATTTTATATGATACAAAATATTACTGCTATGATTTTTATTGTTGTTTTATGACACCGTAAGACCATACCAACCTCTTAAGCTTCTAAACAAGGCATGTAGAAGAGTTGAAGACACAAGGACTAGATGAAAAATGCCTGCACACATCATGCAAATTAATAATCGCATAACAATGTACAAGGTTGCATCTGAAACTGTAATGTACTAATATCTTGGTTGCGATAACATATTTTGAACCTCCTTTCCTTTTTCTCTTCATTTTTAGGTCATCAACATAAACTTAAAACACAGCTGAGTATGGAGTCCTAACTAAAACTTGAGCCATCTCTTTTCTTTTTCTTTGCTAACAACTGCATTTGAGGCAGAGGCATGAACTGCTTCGGCATCTGCCAAGGCTTTGCGGGTTTGATTTAATTTTCTCATGGCAGCGTCATACACAGCCTTCTCTTTCTTATTAACGTTCACAATTTGCTCAAGCTTTTCAACCCTCATCTTCAAATCCTTCACCTCTTCCTCATAAGCAACCAGTGCCCGTCTATCCACCTTTTTACCTTCCTCGGGACCTTTACTTTGCTGCTTCTTCATTGATCCACCGCCAAAAGCCTCACTGTGCATTGACAGCTGATTGTTTATCAATGCAAAGACATCTGATGCCGACTCCTCTTCCTCTTTTGCTGCACGATTTGCTTCTGCAAATTTCTTGTCACGTTTTCTCTTCCCACCTCGGCTCCGTTTCTTCTTGCATTCCTTGTCTTCTTTCTCTTCCCCTTTATGAGACTCAAGTGCATAATCCAAGGATTGCTGTGGTGGTAGGATCTTCACTGGTATGGGATCCAGCATTCCCTGACCCGTTACACCTAAACCCATTCCTTCTCTGTACCCCATATTAGCCATCATTCTGGAAGCTATGCCTCTAGTGTGGTTTTCCCAAGTGGCAAATTTTGCAGTTTCAGTTTGAACTCCTCTCTGTAGGTTGGTACTCTCCAGAAATCCTAAACCTTGTGATTCTTCATCCTCCTCATCGTCACTGGACTCAGATTGCTGTAAGCTGGAATCACTCTCTGAGTCACTCACTTCTGCATGCTCAGACAGTGCCATTTCTTCTGCACCAAGTTTCACAGTACTACCGTCATCTCGGAAAACAACTTGTCCAACTTCAGTCTTTTCATCCCAGGACTCGAGCTCGGCTTCTCTCCAAGTGCCTGCATTTGCAGTTGAGACTGCCCATATACTTGACCCGACAAGGGACTGCTTCCAGATTGTAGGGACAAATTTCTTAAGAGCAGACAAGTGAACATCAACTCCTGTAGATGTAGACAGAGCATACGTTATCACATATATTTTACAAAACAGGCTTGTCGAAAACAAAGGTCATCAGCTGAAACAATAAAAACTAGAGTAAATTACACTGACACCTCCGAGATTTTCACAAACTACACTGAGGCCCCAATTTTTTTAAAATTCTACACAAACCACTCCCTTATTAAAAAAACATTACCCTTACATCCCCTAATAAGGGAGACCACTATAATGGTTAAAAACAGAGGGTATCAGTGTAATTTAATTAAATCTTAGGGGGTATCGTTGTAATTTATTTTAAAAACTAACAGTAAAAAACAGGTTTTGCAGGAGTGTCCGGATCCAAACAATAAATCACAGAAATGTAACCCTTCAAATTTAACAAAAGTTAAAGAATTAAACAAATGTCAATATGTTATTGCGCCTTAAAGCATGCTCCAACAAACTTGGTAAAGTGTTTCAAAATTATTCAATGAGTGAAGTATGAATAATTTCACATAAGCTTCCACAAACATCAAGTAATTAAAACCTGGACCCCTAATTTATAAATAGGAACTACCGACCCAAATGTTAATAAGAACTTCACTCAACAAGTTATTCAACCAAGATGCTTGGGTCCGAATGTTCATTGAATATTTACACTTAAAAGTGAAAGTGGAACTAAATTTTAGTGACAGCCAATTACAAAGAGGTCTATGTGATTTCACCTCTACATAATTTTGTTCAATTTGCTCAGCAGCTTACCATGTGATAGGCGACAGCTACTACCAAATCGACATCGTTGTTGTAAAAAGAACTTGCACATCTGCACTTTGGTGTTCTAGTATTAGTACAATGACATGAAAAATAATTGATTTTATTGAAAATCTGAACCTATATTTCTGTGGAATAACAATGTTAAAGAAAACTTCGCATGAGTAGCAATTTCATATTACTTCACTTCACTCACAAATTTTATACATATAATGTTCAACATGAATGACCTTTCTTGATTTACATCATATGAGGCAATGGTAGTTGAGGATAACCCTCGAGATGGCTTGCAACTATGATGGTGGTGAGATAGGGATATGAAAGGAAGACAGAAAGAGGCACGCAAATATGTCACGTTAAAGGGCTTTGTAACTTCCAATTTTTGCTAGTTAGAAGACTCTCATTGACTGTGATTGAAACCTTAAGCAAAAAAGTTTCATTCATTATAAAAAGATTATTGTATGAAACTTGTTTGGATATATGATTTGTTTAATAAGTGAGTTCATTTTAGAAGTATGCTGTATCAATTATCTAATATTTAATCAAATGTATAATGTATCAAATCTAATACAAATTGTAAATCTTTCAATTAAAATGATTTCTTCTTAAATAGTGTAGTTAAGTTTTCAAATCACAAGAAAAAAAAGTTGAAAGCCAAAAATAGCATAAAACAGCTAGTCTCGGACTGTCTTCAGCAGTGTCAAGATGACCACCAATCTACCTTTATCACAACACTCGCTCATGATATATAACAATATGTCAAAAAGGGGTTGCTAACAAATAAATTTAAATATGAAGAGGAGAGCCTAAACTGTCCCTACATCAAATCAAATTAAGAACAATTGTCCACAACTCCACATAGCAGTGCAACTGAAACATATTATGATATGAATCTTAGGAATATGGTTTCTTTTCATCATAAAAGTTGTAGTAGCACTGGAAAAAGATTACAATACAGTGATATGATTGAGGAAAAGGAATACCAAGAACAGAAAAAGAAAATCAAAACAAAATATAGAGGCAGAAGTCCTGGCAATATGATAGAAATAATATAGGAAATTCCATTTAAAAGAAAAATCAGCAATTACTCTGATTTTTCTGTGCGTTGGTTTCAGTATTCAAGTTCAGAAACTCACATGCTAGAAGATATACATTGTGTAAGGATCAAACACTTCAAAGTATTTACTGAAAACTTCTGCTTAAACTAAGACAACATGTAGCTAATCTCATTCATGGTGTGGGGATGTTAAGAATTAAGAGGTATTGAAGACAGCAAACCTTATCATTTGCTTTTTTTTTCTGACTACAACACAAATCCAAGGAAAGTTGAAGAGATAGCTTAATGCCTGTGACATACCTTTGTTGCCTAATTTCTTAATTTTTAATTGAATTCAATCCCAGATTTGGCAAACTGTTGTTACATCAAATTCCCTTATTTTCTCATAATTAGTTATAGCAGAGGAAACATACAGGGAAGAGAAACTATACTAGTTAAAAACATAAGAATACCATAATACACTTTTTGTCACCAAGAGAAAATATAGGAATACTTGGTACAACATAATCTTACATACCAACATATTCTCAGACGTAGGAGTAAGGAATGAAACTTTTGCCACTGAATTATCCAACTGCACCACTTGACCATTGTACCAGCGCCCATTTATGTGCCGGAATCTACATTTAGATCCAACAGAATGACATTTTTCCTCCAACAGCTCTGATTCAACATCTGCGGGATCAAGAAGTTCCACTTTCTCGTCTTCAGCAAAAATATTAGTGTTATGCAGAACTGCATCCGCTTCCTGTAACAATCGTGCACGTTTTAAGTGAAAAAGTCCTTCTTCTGCATCCTTAATTGCCTGGACAAGCTCCTCATGAACCTGTGATATCAAAGAAATTCTAAGAGATTTCAGTATAAACCTAGTCTCAAATATTAAATGGTTGTGGTCAAAATCATGCGCAGGTCATACAATCATACAACTCAATGTGCTACACCAGATTCTGATGTGACCCTGGTCCCCGGAAGAACACAATTTGTGGAAAAAATTGAGAGATAAGGTGATAATTTATCTGATATAAAAATCGATACATTGATACTGAAACAGAATTCTCTGATAAACCAACAAATATATAGTTACAGTAACAACCTCAAACAAAGTACAGTTGCGTAACTGAATGTAAAGCTGTTATAACAGAAACCTGACCATCACATACACAGTAATAAGACCTCACTAGACATATGCTCTATCAATATGCTGCTATCGGAAGTAAATTGCGTGCTGACATGTAAATGTGCACTGAATCATGCGTTTTCAGTGATCTCAAAGTTCCAACAAATGCATGTTCATGAGTGAAGCAGGAGGCCAAAAAAAAACAGCCCCTATTATAGATTACACCCACCCAGTCAAGTGAGGTCAAATCTAATATTACCTTACCCCCTTGAAATAATTTTCCTTCTACTTATTATGACTCTCCTTCATAATGCAACCTTGGCTAAGCTACCGCACTATGCAACTGCAATGATTGACACAACTTTGACTGAGTTCTGGACCTCTGGGCTGTGTAAATTCAACTTGGACTGAGTTTGGGGTTTTCTAATTCCCCTGTAACTGACTATGCAGGTTTATTTGCTCAATTTCTCTGCTGTGATTTGGAGTTGTCATTCCTCACTTGTAATTTACTAGAAGCCCCAAACATAATTATATAAAATGATGTCTATATGAATTTTGAAATAGAAAATGCATAAATGCTGGTTAGGATTACGAATTCACTATGGCCTAATTATAATATATTGCTACATCAATGGAAATGACTGGGCCTTAGTTTTATGAAAATATCTCATATTTTAGGAGTCATTTGGTTGGGGAAAATATTTTTATTACGTTTCCTGTTTTCTAAAATTTATATAGGAAAAAGGTGAAAACACAAAATAAAGTTGTTTTCCCTGTTTCCTACATGGACTTCGTGAAACTGGAAAGAAACAAAGTGAAAACAAAAAACATTTTCTCAAACTAACCCCGTGTTGTCAATTTGATGGATCCAATGTAAGATCCACGAGTCTGACAACCTTGGCAACAATCTTATGGATACTAGCTCGGGACAGGACACTGTTCCACTAGAATGAACTAATTGTGTTGATTACAATGATGCAGCTCAACAGATCTTATGTAACAAACAAGATTGGAGTGCTTTCAGTATAGTATTGCTCAAATGTAACACCTGTAATATGTACAGAGCACCTATCTTCTTGCTGCTAAGAGTCTAAAGCATCAACAACTAGTTATTGCAACATTCTTACTGTATTGCAACTATCAATTATATTTTGTGTATTTTACAGTTAATATCATTTAGCCTTCTGGTCAAAGAGTACTCCTTTATTTTCAGTTACTATCATTTATCAACAAGGCACTAAATGTGAGTCTAACCTATACCAGAAAGGTCTACCAATGACAACAGAGGCATTCGCCTCACTGAACAAGGAATGCCTAAAGTCCCAATCTGGCTTCGCTTTGAGTACACTATTCCAGTTACTTAGGTTTTAAGTTTAGCATTAAAGACTCTCGGCTCTAATTGAATTGCATATGGCCAAAGTAGCAAACATTACACAGCACACCAATCCATCTTATACACATAAAACATCAATGAACTCAGCATAATTCTCTCAATCTGAAAATGCAGGTCTGAGACATAGCAATAGATTTAAGTAATGCCACAACCATTGAAATTTTAAGTGTCACAAATCTACGTATGGTAAGGATTCAAAACAGCACATATACCAAACTTCAATATTCCGCCATTTTTGCCAACAACAATATCAATTTCTACAGACCAGTAAAAAAAACCCTCAAAGATCCACACCATTTACAATTCCAAAGATGCCATGTAAGATATCTAGTAAATTTAATCAAAAACAATACAGATACCCCATTTCATTCCTAATTGTTCAAAGTATTCAATCTTTAACAGAAGCAAACAGCCCACAAGCTAAAAGTCAGAAAACCCAGCAAAATCCTTAAATTACAAAGGGATTAGGAAATGGGAAATCGAAGAGGGACAGAAATTGTCAAGGATTCTTAAAAAAAAAAATTGTTGATTGAAACAAGACAGACAGAGAGAGAGAGAGAGTGGTACCGCGAGAAGCTCAAGGTTGGTTGGATCAGAGAGGAGCGCTTGATCGATAGCAGAGAGAGAATCCCTTTGCTCTTGCAATTGAAGTTCGAGTTGGTTCTCAAGAACCCTCTCTTCTTCGCTTCCCATTGCACACCCAAATACAACCACATTATACACGGTGTTATTATAATGGAAGACAATTTGTTATTATTATATATGTTAATAAGGTGTCATTATAATACTAATTATATAAAATATTTATATAATTAGGAAAAAATATATTTTTGGAAAATTATTTTTTTTCTTATACTTTCAAATTCATGAATGTGGTCCTTTAATTATTTTTTAAAATATATAATTTTAGTTCTTTTTTATATCTAAATCTAACATTTAGTGATTGCAATATAAAGATTTAATTTTGTTTATACTAAAATTTAATGATTAAATACTTATGAGGATGGAAGTGGTTGACTTAGATCATATTGGTTCTATGAATTTTGATTCTTTTTTTTATTTTATTTTGACTTTCCTTTTGCACATTCCAAGAGAATATTACTACTTTTATTTTGTTCAAATGTGTTTATGTATTTCATGTTGTTGCTCATGTAGGCAATTTCTCAAAGAATTTCAAAAGTCAAATTCCTCAAACATAATTGAAAAAAAAAAATGACTAACAAAATAGGGGAGGATTTTGTTAACAAAATAATTTCTCCTCAAATAAGTTTCGAATTATATTTCTTATACTAATACTCTCATACCTTGATTGAACTTGTTAAGAATTATATTAAAGTGATTATATATGTTTTATTTTTAAATTTGTAATTGTTTGACAAGTTTAGTTATGTAAATTATATTGTTAAAATAGTTATTTCTGAAAATTTGATAGGTTGGACTAAATTACAGAAATAAATTATTCTATAATAGGTTGATTATTTAAATAAATTTGGGGGAAAAAATCACTTATTTCTCATGGGTTTTTCTATAGGAAACAGTTATGAAAATTTATTAAGTAAATTTGTTGGAAATATTCTTAAGTCATTTTTCATGCATTCTTTCTGTGGAAAAATATTATTGAAAAAGGTTGTGAATTTTTTCATAGATTTTTTTCGGTAACACATTTCTTATGGATCAAAAAATTCGTAAAAAACATTTCCTACAATAATATTATCCACAAAATTTTTTGTTGTGATAAATTTGTGGACAAAATAGTATTTGTCGTGAATTTTGAGTGTTTTTTACAAAATAGTAGAAAATATGTTTTTTCTTGTAGTATTTTTTTATTGTTTAACTGATGTCGGTTAAAAAATTTAAAAAATCAGAGTTAATGTTAGTTGGAAGCTATGAGTTAATGTTAGTTTAAAAAAAAATAACTATGATTTATAAATTAAAAAAATTATTAATATTTAAATTAATTTTTATTATTAATAAATAATATATAAATTAGTATCTAATTAGTTGTCAATATTATTATTTTATATTAATTAAATTAAATATCATTCATAAATTAAAAAAATTATTGGTATCTAAAGTAATTTTTTTATTATTTATAAGTTAGTGTCTAATTAGTTGTATGAGAATTTGATTAACCTAATTTCTATAAACAAATTATGAAAAAAGAAATAAGTTTTCTCCAATTTCAAATCAATTAAACACCTCAAATGACACCTTGAACTATAAAACAATTTAGAAACTATCTAAAATTCCATATGATCATTGCATAACTGATTATCTAAAATTATTTTATACTATTTCTCCATTTTTTCAACTTAATTAAATTCATTTTAAGCATTCTAAATTTATTTCAACCTAAATGGTTACATCAAAGCATTATCTTTATAATTGATTCCATTAACTTTTTCAAATCAAAATACATGTTCTTAGACATGTAAACTATCTAAAAGAAAAATACTCTAAATAAATAAGATTAGAATTTGATCAATATATTTTATTATTTACCAACTTACTGAATTAGGTTCGGATCTTAAAAGGATAAAGCAGTTGAAATTTTAGAAAAAAAAAATTAAAAAATATACTAATCTTTGGAAAATAAAATTAAAATAATTAAATATTTCTATTTATAATTTTTTAACTTAACTATTAAATATTCATTCTTCGTGTTATTAAAATCACTGCTCTTCAACATAATTTCCTCAATCCTTATAACAATAAATAACAAAAAAATAATGTAGATGAAAAACATAAGTGGAAAATGGTATTGCTCTAGCTATTTAGATGGCTTTAAGGGCAATCGAAAGTCTTACACTACAGTTTGGTGTGATTAAGACTAAGAAATTCAACAATCTTGTTTTACACAAAATTAAACTTAGTTGATAAACAAATCTTAATCGTTTTCTCAAATTTTAAGCTTGGTCAAACCATACATATATATGGCAGAAGACATTGTTGAATGGACCCGTTAGTGTTTTTTTTTTTTTCATGGACGTGGAGAATTAGAAAAACATTACTTTTTAACATATTTTTTAGATGAACAGTTATGTGATGACTTAAACTATTTTATGATAGATTAATCAACATACCGAAAATTGATTATTATATTTTAGTTGCCTAACATTATCAGAAGACCGAAATATATAGCTTGGTATTGATATGTTGAGAAAATTATTGGACAAACAAAGAACATACATACAAGTTATTCAATAGTTGGTTTGAATCAAATATAAATTTACATCAATGACAGTTTTAGAACGTGTGCCATACCATATATTGATAAATAAAAACCACAATGATGTCTATGTGAACCACCAAGTCAACTTCTTTTTATTATATATGCAAAGGAATAGTTATACTCCATTTACCAAGTTAAATATATATATATATATATAATATAAAATAGGAACAAAATCTCTTTTACTATCTAGTTCCTAGTCTTTGATTTTTTTTTTTATTGTGGGTTATCTTGATTTAATGTTTTTTCAGTCTTCTGATAGAGGTATCTATAATAAAATTCCAACGTTCAAGTCAATTAGGTATCAAAATATAAGGAGTATTTTAGATACGATATTCATTATCTTTATTAGAAAGAGTTCATCTATTTATAACCACAAATTTGAATCTCAAGATATACAGATGTTACTCAACAAAACTTAATAATCTTTTAATTGTGATTTTCGCTTAATAATTACTAATCAATATTATTCTTGAAAAACGTGTACAGGATAGACTGGGAGGCCAAATGTTCGAATGCTATCGTGTACACGATTGTTCAACCTTCCAATGAAACAAAACAAAACACACACATATTTTGTTCATGTCACAAAATATATATATATATATATATATATATATATATTTTGTGACATGAAGAAAATACATAACATATGGTGTTGGCTTATTCTTTTCCTTTCAATGTGTATGAATCCTTGAATTTGCAGCATTGCAACTATTATGAACTCCAGTGAGTTAGTTTCAGTTCCATTTCCTTTATTGGAGAACTCCATCTTTTCTATTTGTCTCTTTTTCTTCGGTCTTAGTAAATTTAATTTGATTGCAGGCTGACCCTGTCCACTTTTTTTATTTGGTCCAACACATGGTGACCCTTGAACAATTGATGTTTCACTTTTACAGTAACAAGGGTGAATATAGTGTGTGGTGCATGATTCTAGACCCATTGCCTCTTATAATAAATGCATATGGAGCCCATGATATGATGAGTAACATATTTACCATTTTTGTGACCACACTCCCCTCACCCCTTCCCAACCTTCCTAGCTATTTCACCAACACAAAAATTAGCTAAACCTTCTCAGTGGTCCAACCCCACCACCTATTCTTCACACCTTACTATTACCAAACCCTAATCACAATCAAACTCCTTTCGATTTCAAAATATTTTAGAACAGTTAGTTGGCTATTCGGATTCACCCCGACTTGAGAATGCCCGAAGTCATTTTCAAGTTGGTTTTGAACTTAGACAATTTTCATGCAAAGAATTATGAAATTTTAATTAGAAAGATTTTGAATTCTACTGATGAAAATTAACCGCGCAAACGGATTAAAAATGATTTTAAAAATATTTTATGAAAAAACAAAATCATCCTTGACAATTATCCAATTTTAGTGATTTTGAGGACTAATCGGGTTTAGTTTATATAAGTGGGATCTACAAGCACCCAATTGATTCCCACCCTTTTGGTTCAAACTAGCTGGCTAATGTGCATGTGCAATTGAGAGACTGATTTTGAATATATAAAATAATTAGATTAAATTAAAAGAACTTCGCTAATTTTTTTACCACTTTCTTTGAATGCCAAAGTAGATTAGAGCAAAAAACTAGTGGCCATACAATCACAAAGCATTTAGAGAAAGGAATATGATGGGCATCATACAATTATTCTCTTTTGGGTTTCTTCTTATTTTTATGTTGAAAACGAAGATACAAGTTGGCAAAGAAAGAAGAAAACCTGATATAAACTTAATTTACACAAGTGTAGATGGAGAAAGCACAAAGCAATAAACTAGCATTACATTATTGGTCATTATTCAGCCACAAGAAGTCATATGGCAATCCAAGGAAGCTAGCATCTTCATTGTGCTAAATTTGAGCACATTTATATACCTCAAAAAAGATAATGTTCGTGGGTGTGCTACACAACTAGACAACTCAAACAAGACAACTAGTGGCAAAGTGAGGTGCACCAAGGTGAGAATGCCCGAATGGTTTGGCTACCATGTATATGCTAGGGCTACCTTGAAAGTTCCATTTCATGTAGTTTGGGAAAGAGACAACAAAAGTTTTCACTTCTTGCAAGCCCCTTCTTCAAAAGCATCACTTCAACACAACCATAGTTTTGGACTTTTTCAAGCTTCTCCTTTAGGTGCTTAATTCATTATTTTCTAACAATTAGGAAGAAAAACTAAGATAAAACTCTTATAGAATAGGTTTAGATAAGTTAAAAAGAATCCTTTAAACTTGTATATAAACTAATTTTGACACTAGTGCATCTTTCACATATACGTTAATCAAGAAACCATGAGCTTTTTCTTGGAATTGAAGTGTTTAAAGTTATTATTGTGGTGAAGATTAAAAATCCAGAAAAAGAGAAAGCATGTCTCTTTATCTAATCATTCGCCGTCCAAAATCCAAATTACCCACCACCCTGCCAAACACCTTTGAGTGTTGTAGAAGGCACCATGATTGTTCTTTTTCATTTGCCATTGCTCTCACAATAAGAAAAAGAAACAAGAAATTATCACCATCTACCTCCCTCACCTAACAAAGTTTCTCCCCAATATCTTCGTTCTTATTTTACAAATTCAGGTTATGGAAAAAAGCTATGCCATTGTACCCTAAAAATGGCATATTTCGTGACCAATCTACCTTGTCCACCCATTTAAGTCATTCATGTATTTGGAGAAACAATGGTTGCTCTTTCAAAAGTCCCAAAAAAAAATAACTCCTTCTTTCAAAATCAATTGAACCAAAGTGCAATGGGTTAACTATCAATTGCATTCAATAGTCTCTCTCACAACACCTACAAGGAGGGAAAAATCAACATGGGCAAAAAGAATCAAGCCTTAAATAGAAACTAATCCTCTAAATGTAACGAAAGATCATTGATCATCAATGAAAACTAATTTTTGTTCTTAACTCGTATTATACATAGAGACACCATACCAACAACGTAAATTACCTCTCCTATCACTTCTTTCTTTGCCTTCTCATCAACCTCAAGATAATTTTTAACGAAAATAAAATTTAAAAAGTAAAGAAATTTAGAAGAAGAAAAATTAGAAGGTTGTGAACAACAATATCTTGAATATTTACTCACAGAAATTAAGATCATATTACCATAATCTTCATAACTGATCATCAATCATAATTTTCTTTTTCTTTTTCATTTTTCTCCGCATAGTAAAAAAAGAGGGGAAAAAGAGAAAGATAAAAAAATCAATAAAGAGAAAAAAAATTAATAATTCCTTCGACGAACCAATACATCATCATCAGAGACAAAGAACGGTGCAGAACATATCACTATCCACGCCACCGTTTGGAACATCGGCGTCCTCCAACGGCAACACGTTAAGATCAAACGGCAACGGTTCTCGCCGAAACGACGACGCCGCGTTGTCGCCGTCGCCGTCTTCCACGACGGAGGACGAAGAGTCGCAGTCGCTGCGGCAGTCCTCGGGGACTACCGGCGGCGTTCGAGGGTACCTCCGGGCGACGGCCACCGGAGTCGCCCTGGGGGCGGTGGCGCGTGGGCCGCTGAAGGACTCGACGGTGCTGCTCATGCCGCTTGAGGTGGGTTGCCGGTGATCGTGAAAGGGCTCGCCGGAACCTGCGAAATACCGATGGTCGGTGAACGGATCGGGATGGTAGAACGGCGGAGGGAGGGGGAAGTTGGTCTTCGCCTTGGGTCCCCGGAGGGTTCTCGCCGCCGCGTCGTACGCACGCGCCGCATCCTCGGCGGAGTCAAAAGTTCCGAGCCAAACCCTTGCTTTCTTCAAAGGGTCTCTGATTTCGGCGGCGAACCGGCCCCACGGCCTCTTCCGGACGCCGCGGTATTTCTGTTCTTTGAAAAACACCGGCCTTGAACCGGATTCCCCAGCGTCGCCACCACCCATGTTCAAAGTTCGAATCTTTTTCAAATTTCAAGACAACCCAGAAACCCAAACCGGCCTAGAAACGTTGAAAAATGTGAGATTGACTGAGAAAAGTTGCAGCCTTTGAGGTTTCTTTGAAGGGTGGAATGTTTCTTACAAAAGGGTCCTTTGGGTTAATGCCTTATGGGTGAGGTTTTGAGAGATTGAAAGCCAGAGAAGATTATGGTGGTGGTGATGAGATTGAGAAGATGAGAGAGAAAGATGAGAATGGGTGGTAGAGGGAGAGAGGGTTTGTGGTTGAAGGAAGGTCCCATAACAACACAAAACAAAACAACACAACTCACAACAACACCTTCTCTTCATCTTCATCTATACAAAAATATATTAATAAGATTGAGAATGGACCTCAAGAGTGTAATTTTTTCTACTTTTCTTTCTTTTCTTTCTTTTCCTTCTCCTGTGGGTTTCTCAGCTGTAGTTGTAATGTTATGACCTTTCATTCCTTTTTTTTTTAAATTAAATAAATAAATAAACCTTCCTTATCCTTTATTTTTAGAATAAACAGGGTGTGCATTCATAATTTAAAACATTTTTATTCCATCACTAATTATATATACTGTGTGTGCTATAGTTATTAATTTTTGTAATGATTATACAAAACTATAATAACAGTTTGAAATATTTTATTCACAAAACATAGAAACTTAATTTAATTTAGTTAATTGTTTAAACTTATACATCAATATTTTATATCATCCACGGATTAAAAAGCTTATGCACATAAAACATGTCATCGATGGAGTATTTCTTTTTCTTTTATTTGTCGTTTTTTTTTTTTATTTTGTGGGTTTTTAATACTTTTGGGGACACGTACTGTTCTTTTTTCTCATTTGGAGGCTATGATGTGAGGTTGTGAAATGACGAGAAGGCCTTGGTATTTGTTTGTATCATGCAAGAACGTTAAATTATATTTAATATAAAAATAGAATAAACAAAAATAGAAGAAAAGGATAAAATAAATATATATACCTAATTGGAATTCACTTGCCTTTTTATTGTTTCTTCGATATTTTTATTAGATTAATCAAATTAAATTCAGAACCACATGAATACATTTTCTAATTTGTAATTGTGGATCCTTCGTTTAACAATCTTCGATTTCTTTCTTCAGTCATGTATACCAAGTCATAAATGAATAAATTATGTTCTATGAATATAAAATACAGAGTAAAGGCAAGAATATTCTCAACCAAAAGAAGAAAATTAAGTATTTTATTGTATTTAATCATATGATTAAACAAAGATAATATGGAATGTACTAATATGGTTACAACCAGCATTTTGTATTTTTTTATTACATAACTTTTGATGTGAAGATTTTTCTTACACAAAAGTAAAGCATGCTCCTAAATCACTCATCTTTATCAAATTAAGATATCTTAATAGTATTATTACACTGTTACTGATAGGGGTTGGACCCCTCGAAGAATATTAATCTTTACCATAATAAATTACTGTTTAAATTCACACACAAAATATTGTTTAATGAAATAGAAAAGAAATTTAAACTTTTGTTTTTTTTTTTCAAATTTACCTTTGGTTATTGTGATTTTAAATTGAAAATTTAAAAATATGAAAATCTTGACCAATGTGTACTACACTTATGTCACCAAATTCTCTATTATTTTTGTATGAGTTGGAAAGGTTTTATCTTGTTGATTATGAATATTCTTTGGTCGGTGTTTGGTAGGTCTTAGTATTAGACTTCGTTTGAGGAGGAGAGGATACCTGCAAAAGATTATCATTATTTTTCAATATATGGTGGTTAAGAGTAATAAATAGTATTAAATATGTGTCTTTGCTTGTTTTGGAGCATGTATTTATAGCGTCAATCTGAACTTGTGATTGAATCTGGTTTAGCACAAGTTAATATTGACATTGGACATATATTGCATATAGTAATTACGTTAATAATTATCTTATCGATTTCGTGATATGTACTTGATTGTAGATGGTATACAACAAGGTTATTCGATAATGGACACGGAAGGTACATCCACCATACATCTTTTATCAAAAAAATCGTTATATAATATTAATAAAAAATAGTGCATTTTCTCTACTAGATTACAAAATTGATAATTTTCATAAGCAAGGTTCTATAAAAAGAAATCATTTGAAGACGTTTGATATTTACCTTGAGAAATTTATGCTCTGAGCAACATTCAGCAAAATAGGTTTTTATATATTTTAAGATTTTTTAATGGTTAGATTATTTACTGAATGTATATGTGTGACAAAGGCTACCAGGTGACATTTAAATCAAATTGTTGTGTGATATGTATATCTAACTCAAAAGATGTTAAGTTGGTTAGTAAAAGGTTTAAGAATGTTTATCTACTTGGTATGTCTAGTTTTGCATCTAAAATTATTGTCTTTTAACCAAAAAGGAGGAATTTTGACTTTGGCATAAAAGAATTGCTCATATTCACATGCATCATTTGAATAAATTGATTTTGAAAAACTAGTTGGTGGTTTACCAATAATCAAGTTTGAAAATGATCATATAAGTGAAGCATGCCAAAAGGGAAAACAAGTTAAAAATTCTTTCAAACTGAAAATTGTTGTTTCAACACAAGACCTCTTGACCTACTTCACATGGATTTATTCTGTCCTTCAAGAACTATGAGCATTGATAGAAATTTACTCAATTCAAAGTGATCATGGTGGGTGATGACTATTTTACAATAAGTGTATCGAGTCAAAAGTAATAAATTGTTCCTAAGGACGGATATCGAACCCACAAGGAATAGTTCTAAACATTCAAGTGTAACATTCACCAAATATAACAAAATGTGTAAAAGTTTGTTTGAAAGGTTTGTTTGTATCATGAATTTGTAAGAAATTAAATAAAAGCAAAGTAAATGATTTGGATGATTCAATTGGGATTGAAGTTCAACTTCCCACTCGTTTGTATTTTCAATGAATAAAAACATACAACATTCCATCGTGAGTGATATTGATGCACATATAAAAATCATTCATATTAATTTATCACATACAAAATTATTAAGAATGTCTCCTAATTATCGATTCCTCGCATATTTATAACTAAAATCTAATCATTACAAACAGGTGTTATAAAGCAATGAACATTTCAAATTTATTCCTAGCATTCAAATATGTTAAGCATTATCATTTAGGTAAGATGCTTAAAAGTACTTTCCAGTCAAATCTAAGGATAAAAATCATGAATAAATATTCAAACTTTAATAATAAAATTACAATACCAATCATCAATAAAGAACAAAATATCACCTCAATACATAAGAGTTTGAACAGATTACTCCCAACTCTAAAGGGAAGAACTAGCCATTCATATTGGTCATTATAAGCATGGAAAGCAAGAAAAGAAGATATAAGGTGTTTCTCCTTGATGGTTGTTTCCTCTAGGGTTTCTATCTCTCAATATCCTCTCAATGATATCTAGAGTTATGTCTCATGTCTTCTATTTAACCTAATTGGACTTGGGCTAAGTGACATCTCGCTTAAGCGAGATATTACTTGCTTAAGCGAGTTTCACGAGAAAAAGCCTAACTTCACTGGGCAAGTCTTAGGTGAGTTCCTCTGGAGTGATCTGTTTGAGCGAGTTTGGGCAAGTTTTCAATGCTCCAACTTTGCTTTTTTCATCTTGTGTTTAACTTGTTCATTCTTCTTTAGCCCTTTTGTCTCCATTTTCCCTTAGATTTCTGAAATTAACACAAATTTGAGAATAAATCGTTCATATTCATCTTATAATCCAAAAATATGTAAAAAAAGTTCAATTTTCTAAATTAGAGGTTGAATTATGACTATTTTATCCATTAAAGTTTATAAATGTCTATCTTTTTGTATGAAATATTACTGAATTATGACATTTATCAGTGGAGAACTTCAAAATGAAAAATTCAGTTATTTTTGTGAAAAAATGGAGTATTCATCACAATTTTTCTGCTCCTATAGCTCCCTAACAAAATGGGATTGTTGAAAGGAAAAATATGTCACTTGAAGAGCTTGCAAGAACTATTTTAAGTGAGTCTTCTCTACCAAAATATTTCTAGGCTGATGCAGTAAGCACAACTTGTTATGTTGGGAGTAGAGTACTCATTAGACCTATTTTAAAGAAAACCCTTTAAGAGTTGTACAATTGCATAAAACCCAACATTAGTCACTTAAAAGTTTTTTGTTGCAAGTGTTTTGTTTTGAACAATGGAAAGGAAAACCTAGCAAATTTGACTCTAAAGCAGATGATGGAATTTTTCTTGTTTATTCTTTAAATAGTCATGCATATAGGGTGTATAATAAAATATTAATGATTGTTGAAGAATATGTACATGTTGTACTTGATGAGACTGATCATTGGAAGCAAGATTCTTCAAGAAAGGTCACAGAAGAAGATGATCAAGATAATGGATTTCAAATATTAAAGATTTGCTTAGAAAATCAGCAGATAAATTTGTAATTCAACCAACAGAAATCACAGGACATAATGACTTACCAAAGGAATGGAGAACTCCAAAGGATCTATCACTGGACAACATAATTGGTCAAATAGATAAAGGAGTATCTACTTATCATTTTCTAAATAATCTCTGTGAACATATGACATTTGTGTCAAAAATTGAACCAAAAATTTATAAATGAAGCTTTAAATGATGAAAGTTGGGTAACAACTATGCATGATGAAACTGGTATAATTACTAGAAGTAAAGTTAGTCTTATTGCAAAATGCTGTAATCAAGAAGGTATTGATTATGATGAAACGTTTTCCCCTGTAACAAGATTAGAAGTTGTAAGATTGTTGTTTACTTTTGCTTGTATGAGTGGCTTTAAACTTTTTTAGATGGATGTAAAAAGCACTTTTCTGAATGATTTTATCGATGAAGAAGTATTTGTCTCTCAACCTCCTAGTTTTGAAGATCACAAGCATCCTAAACATGTCTTCAAACTTAAAAAGGCTTTGTATTGATTGAAGCAAACTCCTCGACAATGGTATGAGAGACTTAACAATTTTCTCTAATCTCTTGAATATGAGAGAGGAAAAATTGATAAGACTTTTTTTATTAAAAAGTATATATCTGATATTATCTTAATTCAAGTTTATTTTGATGATATAATATTTGGAGCTACTAATGACAGTATTTGTGAAGAACTTGTATCAGTTATGTAAGGGGAGTTTGAGATATCCATGATGGGAGAATTATCATACTTCCTTGGACTGCAGGTCAAACAAATGAAGAATAACATCTTCTTAAGTCAAACCAAATAACGAAGAAGTTTGAAATGAAAAATTGCAAAAAAGCTGCAACACCTATGTCAACAAGTTGTTACATGGATGCTGATCTGGCTGGAAAATCTGCACATCAAGCCAATTTTAGAGGGTTGATTGGATCCCATCTCTACCTCATTGCAAACAAACCGGACATCATGTTTGTTGTATGTCTGTGTGCAAGATTCTAGTCAAATCTAAAAGAATCTCACTTCACTACTGCTAAAACAATCCTTAAATACCACAAAGGAACAAACAGTGCTGGTATATGGTATCCTTCTAACTCTCTTATAACCTGTGGATATTTTGATTTAGATTTTACAAGGTGTAAGTTAGACATGAAAAGTACAAGTAGTACGTTTACCCACTTGGTTCCAGTCTCATCTCCTGGCACAACAAGAAACAAGCTTGTATGACTTTCTCAACTGCAAAGGTAGAGTATATTGTTGATAGAAGTTGTTGGCGCAAACAACAACTTGAAGATTATGATTTAAAGCTAAGCAAAGTTCCCTTACTGTGTGATAATACCAATGTCATCAATATCACAAAGAATCAGGTTCAACATTCCAAAACAAAGTACATTGAGATCACACATCATTTCATTCTTGATCATGTTCTGAATGGTAACTATGAAATTAAGTTTGTTGAAACTGAAAATCAACTCGCTAATATTTTTACCAAACCTCTTTCTAGAGATAAATTTAATGTCTTAAGAAATGAATTGGGAATTCTTGATTATCGGAATCTATCTTAAAAACTTCTTTGATATTCCATCTGTCTTATCAATTGCTTTACAGTATTTTGTATTTAAATTAATTGGTTGAATTCTCGTAACAACTGGTTTATATTTTGAAAATATGCTTGTTGTACTAAAAAATAAATTAATAAGTTGATTTTATTAAGATTTCAATCTGACTCCAGTATTTTGCGAAAATCTTGTGAAAATAATTTCCCTCCTCTTGTTTTAGAGCACCTATTCTAACATTATTAATTTCACCAAAAGATGAAACCACTTTATTATTGATAAATCTAGAAAAGGAAAACATGTCAGTCCCAAAAACTTTAAAGAATAATGAAACATTAGCAGATTAAAGTTGATACTAGAGGATGTTTTAATTGAAGTAGACACAATAACTAAATTCTCAATAAGAACGAAGAAAATAACCTTTACCCCTCTTAAAAATAGTCGTCCATCAATTAGGAATTCTAAATTTAGCTTGGTCAAATCTTCAATTGATAGGCAAAAAGCCTCCCTATTTCTTTAGGATTGTGTGTGTGTGGGGGGGGGGGGGGTGGGGGGTGTTTGAGATATTAAAGAGTTCGAGGTGTTTGAGACGAAATCTGTATATTTCAATTGAGTCAAATTGTTTCAAGTTATTGTTATTTTGGAACAAAACATTTTGTGTTAGGCATAAAAAAAATGAAGAAAAATCTCATTTTAAACCAATTGGATCACTTGTCACATTATGCAGAATTTTTGAATTATTGGGTGAGCAAAACTCTCACTAGATAAAATTCAATTAATTGAAAACCTAAGAGGTTTAGTTGCTCTGTGAGTCAAATTCATTGGACGATTTGTTGAAATAAAAACTCTCAGTGATTTGGTCGTTGGGTGAGCCAACTCTTGCTGGTTGAAATTCAATTAATTGAAAATCGGAGAGTTTTTGTTGATAGGCGAGTAAATTCTCGCTAAGGGAGTGGTTTTTATGTAAACTTTTAGTGGTGTAGTCGCTGGGTGAATACTTTGGTAGTAGAAAGAGGTTCATGTGACCTAGCCTCATGTGGAAATAACTATGTTTGGTAGGTCATAAGGATTTATCCTGTCATATGAGTGGACTGAGTTCCTCTTATATAACTTTGTTGTGATTACAACTTCGTAAAAGTATATGACATATGGATATTTCTCAGTCTAATTTAACGTATAAGTCTTTCGGAAGTATAGTTAAGTGTCTATGACATTGATGTTAGTAACTTGTGACATGAGAGGTAGCCAATAGCCTAAGAGTTAGAGATATGTTGCAATTTGTCCAGCCATCATTCTACTCGCTCAGCAAAAGGAGTTAGCATGCCTAGTGAATTTTAGTTGTTCGTCGAAAATTATGTTCGCCCAATGACCAAAGTATTCACCCAGCGACTACACCACTAAAAATTTACATAAAAACAACTCCCTTAGCGAGAATTTACTTGCCTAACAACAAAAACTCTCCAATTTTCAATTAATTGAATTTCAACTAGCGAAAGTTGTCTCGCCCAATGACCAAATCACTGAGAGTTTTTATTTCAACAACTCGTCCAACGAATTTGACTCACAAAGCGACTAAACCCCTTTCATGCTTTCAATTAATTGAATTTTATCCAACGAGAGTTTTGCTCAACCAATAATTCAAAAATTTTGCATACTATGACAAGTGATCCAATTGGTTTAAAACGAGACTTTTCTTCATTTTTTAGCCTAACACAAAATGTTTTGTTCCAAAATAACAATAACTTGAAGCAATTTGACTCAATTGAAATATAAAAATTTCATCTCAAACACCTCGAACTCTTTAATATCTTAAACATACCATATATAACTAACTAGAATGTCTACAAGAAACATTTAATCATTTTACGTCATGAACATATTTAATATATCACCAAACATTTATCTCAAGATCCAAACAATCTGATTATATTCAAACAATACACAATCCCTACATAACATCAAATATTGTGACTACATCACATTCACATCCAAATAATTTACCCTAAGGTACTATCAAAATTTAACTAGCTTCCTTTACCTTTTTAACTTTCATAAATCAAGTTTAAGTTTTCAATTCCACTACTCTTACAGGAAGGCTAAACATGTATAAAAAACACTCTTATCAACAATCCAAATGTATTCCCCATGCTCTTAAAGCTAACAAATATTCATTTTTATCCTATAAGAATCACACAGACGATTTTTAATCCTCGTGCATGCAAAACTTCTCAAAACTAACTCAAGAAAAGGGACAAAGAGAGGAACTTATTCAAAAATAAATTTATATTCAAATTCTTATATTATTTTAGGTAAAATTTATTTTTTTTCTTTTTTAAGTAATCAAATTATTACCATAAATTTCTAAAAGTTTCATTTATTTTAAAATTATATGCGCAAACAATATATTTTATTATAACATGTCTCAGAGTCTCTTTACAAAATAATTATTCATCAAAACATAGTATAAGTCTATTTTCAAATTCAAATGTATCCAAATCAACTTAGAACCAGATTGTAGACAAAGTGAATCGCCTCATGCTAATAATCCTTATCCACACCCAATAATTAAAATCAAAAGAGAAATATATTTCTTCTTTGTTTCTAGTTCGATTCACGAATCATGTGCACTTGACTAAAAGCAATAGGAGACGAATCAAACTTGATAAAGTGGATCTTATTTCCAATTAAAGTTTTCAAGGTAGAAGCAAAGACGATAAATTTGTACAAGCAAATCAAAGATTATTATAAAAGCTTATCTGACCCATTAATCATCATCGCTTACGGAAATTGCTTTTGAATGATTATGACTTAAGTAATTATGTTCTTAATGGAACAAGATTTACAACGAGGAAAGAAACCAACCATGATTAGCATTAATACCCAATTTTGTCTACAATTAAAAGCTAATTAAACTATAGCTATATAGTATACTTTAAATATTCAATCTTTATATATAAAGTCGTTTACATTTATTTAAATTTCACTTTTGAAAATTGTCCATATATTATACTTAGATTTTTGTCAAAATTGTTTTTTTTTTAATCCAAATTTTAGATCTTTTGAACATTTCTTGCAAGAAAATTATTGGAATGAGTTTTTATCAGTATTTTTTCGTACGTAAAAAAAACCAAATTTTCAGTAAAAACTGTATTATAATATTATAATATACACGTTAGTGATCAGTCAAATGAAATATTTTAATAACCTAGTTCATATAGGAGATCTATTTGTCATGTAAAAAGATTGACAATGACACATTCTAATAGTTTTTTTATTACAAATATAAAAAAATGTTTAAAGTTTGAACTAACGAAAATCAATTTATTGTGAAAGTACATTGATAAAAAATATATCAAACATTTACCTATTTAACTCTTGTATTTTTAATTATGTTTAGAAGATTTTAGTAAGGAGACTTACAAGGAGTAAAACATATCTACCCAAACTTGGAATAAACTTCATTTGATCCTATTCTTTATGTGTAAATCACGATGCTTGAAGTTAACGTTTCTTGTAATTTTGTTTATGTGAAATCGAATTTTGTTGGAAATGTTGCCATTTTGTTTATTCCTCTTTCTTTTTGTTTTTGGACTTTTATGATTCTTAGTCTTTAAGTCATTTTTTTATTTTTTTAACTAAAATATATTTTTAGATGTAAATAATTAAAAAAAAAGTTGAATCTATAATTTAAACTATTAATAGTTTTTTTAAACTATCTTGTGTTATTTCATAAGAATGACCGATGTAATAGGAAATTATTGTTGGATCGTTGTGTACAAATTTGTTAGGCAACAATAATCATAATACTGTAAACACATTTAGTCTTTTACAAATAGATTAAAAAAAAATGTGATAGAATAAAAATAAAGTCACATTTTTATTTTTTTTTGTTTCAAAATCTTGAAAATTTATGATGAAAATAAAAACAAAGGAGAAAACTTACCCTCCTTAACAGTTTGTACAGTAAGTGTTGTTCCCCAATCTTATTTAGAGTGGTATTTTGGCAATATACAATACATTTAATAAGATGCATATTTCTATTGTGAAACTCTATAATTGGAGGATAATATTTACAGAGAGTTTCTTTTTTGAAAAAAAAAACATAAATAATATATTTCATATGTGCTATTTTCCAATTCATATTTAGAGTTTCACCTAAATATTATATGATTTATACCATGTATTTAATAAGAGACATATCAAGAAAGTGAAACTCTAAATATATATATTGAACCATGGTATTTAAATACTTATAGTACTAAGTTTTGTATTAAAATGAATAAAGCTTGCATACGTTATCATAGTAGTCTTGTAAGAAAAGAAAAATAAATAATTATTCTTTTCATATTTAGAATTTTACCTTAATAATACATAATCTATTCAATAAAAAAAATTGAGGTTATTGCTGATTTTATGTTTGTCTTTCTTTTCTTTAAATTTTTATTTTTCGGTGTAATTAATTGTTTTTCGGATAATTATTGAGATTTATTAGGCAAGGAGATTTCATTATTATTATTATTACTATTATTATTATTATTATTTTGTATAATAAGGATATCTTCTATCAATAATTAAATATTATTTTAGAAAAAATAAGTTATAATTTGTCATAAAAGTATAAAAAGAAGTTATATAATATTACTATACTCTATTTTTTTATCTGGTTATTCTTTAAATATTATAATTTAGTTTTTTGTTTATTTATTCTTTACAAAAGGAATGAATGAAGCAAGTATTGGATATTTATCTATTGGAACAAGTGTTAAGAGAATCGAATTGAATGAGAGGATTTATTTCATAGAGACAAAGAGAAGATGACAAAAGTATTATATAGGCAACAAATCACATTCATGCATTTCCAAGATGATAAGAATAACCCAAAAGTGTTTGAAAATAGAAAAAAAAATTATAGGGATATGTATGAGGTTCGGACATTCTTATTAAATAGCATGTCTCTGTCAAACACACGTATCAGACACGACACTTGTAGGACACTTATCGTTGAAGTATCCAATTTAAAAAATATTTCTTAAATTTTTTACAATTCTAACCCAATTTTAAAAAAGAGAAATACATTAATTTTCTAAAAACTCACACTTATAGTATAAATTTTTAGTAAGATTATAAAAATAAGAAATAAATCATTTTGAACTAACCATGAAAAACATCTTTTTGCTCCAAAAAAAATTGAAACATATTTGTACACATAAATTTTTATTATCAATTTATAAAATTCATAATTATATAATATATAGATTTTCATAATTATATAATATATAGATTCGTGTCCCTATATCATACATTTTAGAGATTATACGTATCGTATTCGTGTCATATTAGTGTTCGTGTCAGTATGTTACCTATAATAAAGATAAATATTATATATTTCAAAATAAATATTCAATTTTGAAATGTAAATTAAATTAAAAAAAAATAGAAAACATACTTTTGGCGATGGTAGGAGGAAGGATATAAGTGTCATTTCACTCACCTTTCGGCCAAGTGCACATAAAACCATGCAATCTTAAGAAAAGCATGTTGACCGTTGACCAACGCCCAGCGTGGACCCTACCACACCAGATCCACTCACCCACTAATAAGGGACACGTCACCAACGTCAGCATTTGAATTCGGATCCGGTTATGTATATGAACCGGTTCAGTGGATACAGACACGTTTGGACAAAAAGCAGGATCTAAGGGATTCTTTCTCACACCACAAGAAAGAAAATAACTTTTCTTATTCAAACCCACATGCACTAGTTTTCTTCATTTTTTTAAGATTTAAATATATTTTTGTTTTTTATAAAATTTTAAATCTTATTTTCGTCTTTTACTCCAAACTTTGTTTAAATAGTGTTTTAAGTAGGGAAATAAACTGATTTAGATAATTTTTTCTCACTAGTTACATTATTTGTGATGGACAACTTACTTTTTAGTCATCGTATAATATTAAATTTATTATCTATTTTTAAGTGTTTATCTTTTAAGTTAAGAATTTTAGGTAAAAATATTTCATAGTATAGTATACAGGTAGGTGCAAACATCAGTTATTTTTATAAAGTTGAATTAGACTTAAAGTTTATATGATATCATAATTGTTTAGAGTTTATCATAGTAAAAGTTTGTTGGGTTTATCAGACTATCTATTATTGGATCACCCATAAATATATAATCTCATGCACTCAGCATGAGAAAGTGTTGAAGATCCCATGTTAACTAAAAATAAAGACATTTCATAGTGTACTTGTATAAACTAAAAGGGGCTATATAGTACCTGAAACTGACAATAACAATTGTCTTTGATGTCTCGGTCGCTCTTCCTTTATCTTTTTGTATTCGTTTTCTCGTGCTTGGTTGTTCTTCCTTCGCTCCTCAAAACTTCAACTCCTTGGTGCTTGGTCAGAAGTTAACTTGTAGAAGGTTCTCCGACAATCAAGTAAGTACTTTGTCTTTAAGTATGTATGATGTAATTGATAAAATTGTATCTTACTCTTGTGTAAAAGGTTTAGTTATTTATAGTATTTATTAGTAGACTATTTCATTTATGGATTGTATTTGGCGTGTATCTTCAATAAATCTCCCAAATTTAGTGGGGTGCAGCCCGAATTTATAGGAGTATTACTCTAATTTGTAGAGCATTACCACTCTTGTCATATATATTAATTTGCTCTTTAATATAATTAATCATTCGGTTGGCCAGTCAATGATGTCAAGTGAGTGATGTAGCTCGTTCGACTCCAACTAGTGCATATTATATCTATATTATATCTATAAGTGGATGCAAACTTATAAGATTAAGTTAAATTTAAAGTTTATTTTGTATATAAAAAAAAATCTTAAAAGTTGAATAGGGTCATAAAATTTCTGACATTTTGATAAAAATTAAGGGAAGATTCATATATAGAAGGTCAAGGAAATTTTGATAAAATTGAAAGGAGTTTATGTATAGGAGATTTTCCAAAACTCAAAATTAAAGAAATCTGTTGAATGAGTATTTCACGTGTGATTAATTTATATTTATAAACTATTGAATCTCTTAAATAAAAATAATAAAAAATAAATGAGATATATAATTGATTAGTTATTATAGTTTAACATATAAGAGATATAACTCATTGTTGTTAATATATATATATATATATATATATATATATATATATATATTCCGATAAATTTAATATAATTATATCTCCATTATCTAAGAATTGGATACATCATTAAGCAAATAGTATGTAATAATTTTTAAATATTTACTTACTGTTTAAAATTTTAGACGAATATGATTTTTTCTCGGATTAAAAAATGTTTCAACCTTTCAAATTTTGAAAGATTCGCTTCTAATATATTTGAAGTCGAAAATATTGAGAAAAGAGAAGAAAAATAGTGACGTGGCTTTACCAACATTTTCACACATGTTTAATTTGGAGGCTCACGTTTTTGTTAATATTGTATAGTTTAAAAAAACTTAAAACATATTTTAAAAAAAGTAGAAAAATAATTTTAGAAGTTAAAGAATGAAAAAATAAATAAAAATTGATACAGTTAGTTGGAATAATTAGGTGGGGTGGGTAACGGGTATATATATTGCTCTGGTATGCATGGTGGAAAGTGGGTGAGTGTTATTGATGGGTTCAGGGATTTACAGTGTTTTTCTGCTCAATGCAAGTTGTCACTATATTTTATAAAATTTCTAATATTTTTCACTAATTATTTTTACATTTTTATTTCTTAATGTTTAATTCTTCATAATTTTAGTTTTTAATTTTAATTTTCTTAACGTAATTGTGATGAATTTATTTTTGTTCAAATTTTAATTAAAAATATTAAATGACTGCAATTTTTAATTATATAAAATATCACAAATATAATGTGCTTTTCTTTTAATTCCACTGTCTCATATTTCAAGTAATAATGAAAGATCAAGGGGTGATTTTGTAAAGAATGTAAATTAAAACTTTAAGTTATGTTTAATACACACACACACACACATATATATATATATATATATATATATATATATATATATATATATATGTGTGTGTGTGTGTTTTTTTAAACTTTAAGTTATGTTTAATACATATATTTAAATTTTAACTATTAGTTTCATTTATAAAATTTTACCTTCTTTTTAATTTAAAATCATTTCTCATACTTTTTCTGATCAGAAATACATGTCAGAATATACTAGAGTTCATGACAATTTGAACATAAAAGTTTTTGTTTTTGAGTAAGTTTTTTTCTTATATATCTAGTTTTCTCTATTTTTATATAGGTCATAGAAATGACATTTTAACCGAATAATCTACGTTAGTATAAGATTATAGTGATATGTTTTCTTTGTGAATAAATATTTTTTAAGTTAGGAGTTTTGTATAACTTTTTGATATTTGTTTAAGGAATGTAAGGAAACTAATAAGTTTGTTTTCTTTAAATTGGTTTCGTACTAAATTGTGTTTGAGAGGAAAATATTAAGATAATATATGATTAAGATTTATGAAATGTAAAATTAGATTTTGAAGTACATTGATACTAGTTTTTTATTTTGGTGTTGTAGAAGATCAATTTTATGTTCGAAGTAGTTGTATGAATAAGATGAATGATTTCATGGAAAGTTGCTTATTATAGTTATATGATCTGAATTTTAGATTTTGAATAATCATTTTGATTTAGACGAGCTTTGAAATGTAGTGTTAATTGTTATTTTAAACTTACTAAAAATATTTGAATTGGTAGAAAAAAAAAGTTATTAATAAGTTTTGGAAGCGCCTTGCATAATTTATATTTTTATATGTTTTTTTTTTTCATTAGCTCAAGAAAAGAAAAATGAGTTTGTGATGAATTTTTATGTAATTGAAGTTTACCGTATTTATGTTTATTATGTGTACGTATATATGATGTGTATGAAGAGATGCAAGAAAAAATGTTATCGTATAAATTCAAAATGTTATATATTGTTATATGAATATTTATGGGTGTTGTTTGTCCTTTATGGATAGTGCTATTGTGCTTTGGACTGTTGTGTTAAAGATACCTAGGATAATATTGTCCCTATTAAGGATTAGATATTAAGTACAAAACACATTAAAAAATATGTTGATTAATAATCTCATCAGATAAATCAAAGCAATTGGTGATGAAAAAAAAAAAAGGATTGCATGATGTTGTGATAAGATAGATGGTTAGGGGTGAGAGAGAGGGGAAAGAAAATGATTTAGGGTTAAGGGTGATATTAAGGTTCTGACATGGAGAATGTATGAATAATAGTGTCACTCACACTTGGCATATCATCAACAGTTAATGTCATTGTTGGAAATTCAGGGACCAAATTACATATTTGTTAAAAAACATTAGAATCGAATTAATTTTTTTTAAAAATTATTGTAATAAGTTGAATATTGATCCTAAATATAGGGATCAAAAAGGTAATTAAATCAAATATCTCTAATAATATAAACTATTTTAGATACCAATAGTTTTTTAGTTTATAAAATAGTATCTAACTTAATCAATATAGTAACTAATTATTTTTGTTTCTAAAATGAGTCTTTATTTAATAATTTTCTTGTAGTGGCAAATAAATAAACAATTTGAAGTGTAAATATTTGTTAAAGGTACAAAGATTACATGAAAGTTAATATTTCCATATTGAACGTTTATCGTATTGAAGAACACCATGACAAATTTCTACAGTTGATCAAGTTAAGAAGATTAAAGATGCAACGTTCACATTTGAAGAATATAAAAAAAGAATTTGAAATACTCACACGTTCAAGATGCAGAAGAATCAATGAGAGCAAAAGTTTCTATTTCGAACATCTAACAAACATGTGAAGAAGAAAGAAGATACATGAGGCTTCAACGGTAACATTTTCAAAGGCTATATAAAGACCTTGAAGATGAATAATATAACAAGAACGAGAATACAAAGTGTAAAAAAATATTATTATCAAGTGATATATAATTTAGTGAGAAAATAGTGTTTATAGAGTTTGTATATGGTATAGTAGAGCATCTAAAAATTGGGTTGTGTGTTTAACCTTTGTAAATTCTTCACTTTGAAAAAATACCCTTTGAGCTTTCATTGTTCTTTCTGTAGAGAGTTTTCTCACATCTTTGAGAGGTATTATTCTAAGAGGAAGATTGAGACTGGTATACCTGAAGAGATGTAAGAATGTTTGTGTACCTAGAGAGCTATAGACTACTTGGTTACTTGGAGATATGTAAGAATCTTGTGTAATAAAAATGTGTAAAATACTTGTGTACATAGAGAGATATTGAATACTTGTGTTAGCCAAGACTCTTAAATAAATTGCTTGAGAAAACTAATCGTAATCCTTATTATAAGATGAACTAGTTTAAATATTATGTTTGTTTCCCTCTTTATTTTCACTTATTAGATGATATGTTTATTTTGTTTTTTATGTTCGTGATTTAAGTTGAAACTCCATTAAACTCTTCTTTCAAAATAAAGCGTAACTACAATACTTACTCTTATAAAATATTGTTATTGTAATTTGATCACTCATTAGTTTGTGTTAAATAATCTTTTACATTCCCGTGTTTAAATATTGTCTACGGGAACTTATTTTCAAAAAATTATTGATTCAATAAGAAAACTCTATCCTCCTAAACAAATCTTCCTCTCATGATATTAATATATTTAAGATCTAAACATAAAAAAAAGTTCATATCATTCTTATCAACAAACTTATTACAGTAACCAAAATTCTTGCATCCCTTTCAAGTTTGAATTAAAAATATTTTATAAACATTTTCTCATCTAATTCACCTAGACACTTTCAACAAAAACAAAATCTTAAAATAGACACCAAATATAAAAAAACTAACACTAATTATCTAATGTGAACTAAAGGATGAAAGAACATCATTCAACAAATGTAATTTAATACAAGAAGTACTCTCAACTCATACTTCATACTATACTCATTATATTTTATGTTTTTACTGACTTGAGCGTCAAAGTATCTTTTACGAATGAAGTTAAAAAAAAAAAAATTCAACAAATGAGATATGCCCCCAATGATAATCTATATCCCTTTAGCTTAAAGTTTGAATATTAACAAAGCCATGAATAAAGGTACAGTTCCCACCTTATGGACTAACCCTACAACCTCCAAAGAATCCGATTCCACAATAAATTCTTCAAAGTTTTCAAGTTCTACCCTATGCAATCATGCACCTTGACCTGACCACATTATGTAGCCACCACATGGTGGCCCACCCAAGACCCTCATAAAAATCATAGTAATGATCCAAATAAATAATATTAATATATATAGCTCCATATTCATTATAGTATAATAACAAATATTCCTCCATTTGATAACATATATTTTATATTTTACTTTATCTATAATTTTATTTTAAAACTATAATATTTAAATATCATAAAGCAATACAATAAAGATAAAGAGTAGAAAAAAAATAACAAATATAAACTACTATTTTATGAAAAATAACTATACATGTTTCAACTACTCCATATAATACAAATTATATCTCTTCTCTTCTTTTTCATAGAAATTTATAATATATATTATTCTTCTAAGATTATTTTTATCCAAATTCTAAGTTGCAAACATCAAATATGAAAAAGCAATAATACAAATATTGCATTTGAATAAGGTTATTAAATTTAAGAATTAATAAAAATATTAAATTTTAATTCATTAAAATAAAATACTATAATGAAATATATAGACACACATAAGTGATGGTGCGCGTATTTCTGTTAATAATTAAAATAACTTTAACATGTTAAAAAATTATAGTATTTAATAATTAAAATAATCTTAACATGTTAAAAGATTATAAATATTAAAATGAAGATTTTATGTTTATTTATAATAAACTCGTTTAATTTTTATTCTGTATCTTGTGAGTGAAAACTAAGTTCATGATTTTAATGCTTATTAAAGGCTAAATGCAAAGCTTTATGTCTATTCTATTGCCAAGTAGGTATTAGTTGTCCATACAGAAATAATTTCATTACTAAAATAAATAAAAAAGAAATAAAAATCATGTCACCAATACACCTTCTTTACTTATAGTTAAAACAAGTTAAATATAAAAATAGGCATTTACCACTTCTTTAATATGAGATTGTTTTCCAAACCTAATTTATTTATATGGGTAAATTTTTCAAAATTTACCAATTATATAATAAATTTTCATTGAGTGGATGCAAATTTGAAGTGAACAAAGTTAAATAAAGATATATATAGTTACAACAAAAATACATGTATTTAATAAAACAGTTTACAATTGAAGTTTTGATTATAATCCTTATAACCTTCTTTACTAATTGAGATTTTTTTCAATTTATTTTATTGAAAAATAAAAAATAATTAAAATGAAATTTCTTGATATATCAAATCCTTTCTCTTAATTCACAACCTTCTTTTTGTGCTTACAAAATCCATCACTTTTAGAACTCATTTTAAAGGTATATATAGAGAATTTTGATAAATGAACCCTTTCAAAATGATAAAAACTAAACCATGTTGTACTCATTATGTTTTGAAATACTTCATATGCTTAACATTTACAATTAAATGGTAATGTTTAATTATCCTTATTTTTTTCCAATTTGACACAATCCTAGGATTCTCACATTTTACATTATTAAGGATTTTTTTTAATGACAAGATTAAATGAGTGCACTAAACTTGTTCTCACACAATGAAATGGAGCATGAGTTTAGTCCCATTAATCTCTTTTTGACTTCATCATTAGAAAAACAATACTAAAATTAAAAAATTGTTTAATATTAGGGTTTAGGGTTTTATATTTTAAATTCACAAGAGTTGAGACAAACACAAGAACCCTAAAAGAGTACCTTGTTTGACCTTTGCCTAGAAAGAAGATAAAGGAGACAAGTCAGAAGCCAAACATGAGTAAAAGTGCATGTATGTGCAGGTTTTGACCAGAATTTGTTCCTCACATTTTCACATAACATAATTTCTTACAATCCAATTTAAATATTGTTCTCCTTCCAAGTTCTGCTTTTCGACACACTCCATCATCAAGCTCAAGAACACCAGATTCAAAAGGAGTGCATTTCACAAGAAAAGAGAAAAGGTAAATAATATATATTAATGATCTAAATTGAACTTGCTCTATTGGAATCAGAAATTTTGTTACTAAAGGACTGGTTTTGACCATACAGAAGAAAAGGGTTCCATACAACCAAATTATTGTTCAGATTTTATTTCAACTTTGATTTTTTTATTAATTATTGCAATAATGTGTTTAGTTTGATGGTTAAAGGTTTGAATCCATATATAAAAAATAAAAATAATTCAAACTAATTTTAATTTGAATATAAATCATTGATTTATTTTTTTTACTTAATATGATATGAAGTCTAGTTTGAACTAATGAGTTCTATATCTATCACTCCAAACTAAAATCACAAGCATATTTTTTATTAGCATTCTAATGCCATCAATTCCCACTAGTTAAAAAAAAATACATTTTAGCTTTAAAGATAATTGAAGATTAAGGTGAGTTTTACTTTTAATTAAATATATAAATATGTTGAGATAGTATTTAATAGTAATTCAGGAGTTGATTTGGATATTCCATCTAAAATTAAAACACATTCATAATAGATTTATAATTTTACTATTTTTTATTAAAACTTAGACTTAAAATATTTTTGAAAAAATATTGTAAGGTCTGAAAATTTGTTTAAAAATAGAAGTTGTAGACGTAAAATGAGTATGAATATTTTAATATTAAAGTAAAAAATTTATGAATAGAAAAAATTAATTATTCAAGCTTTATATTATATTTTGAAAGGACTTTTATTATCTCTTTAAAATTTTTTACTTTTTTATTTTTTTAACTTCTCTTTAAAAAATTGAGAAATTAGTTTATTCTTTTGAAAATCGAAATCAGTCTCAGGAATTTTGGTAAAAAATAGAAGAACAAGTTTATCCAATTAGTTTCTTTCTTTAGAGTAAGTTCTTCTACATCCCTTTTCAGATTTAAAAAATTTTGTACGTCTTGGGAGAAGTGTGTTGCATGTAAAGCTATTAGAGTTATGATGAACCTTTACTAGGATCATGCATGTTTAGATCATTAGTAGAAATTTTTTGAGTATATGATCAACTTCCTTGTGTGACTTTTGTGGAGTTTGAGTTTTTGGTTTGGTGTTGAGCAAACAATACATGTAAGAGAAGGTATTTAGTTTTAAATATTACCTTAAGTGAGGTGATTTAGATCTGAAGGTGACATGGTCACACTGCTTTGAATTTATAACATGAATTGTTGTATTGGTTGATTCTTTTGTTTTAAAATAGTTTATCTTGTATTTGCTCTGGTTGATTATGATATAAATTAAGTTTATCTTAGATTTGGTTTCGGATTGATTTTTCATTTTATTTTAAAGGAATTTAACTTGAATTTATGCCTTAGATGATTTTGAAATGAAAACCATATTTTTGAATACTTTAAATTGAGTATGCATGTATCAATTTGGTTGTTAGATTTCAACAATTGAGGTATATTGGTACAAAGTGTGGTTAGTTCGAGATAATATATTCAATTTTATGTAGAAAGAATGAAGTTAAAATGATCTTGAATCAATTTAAACTTATGTATTATTTTGCAACTTTTCTTAATTATGAAAAATTATCGGGGGAGCTAAATGCCCGCTTAGAAAAATTCAATTTATTAAAAATTCTAGAGCTCTGGTCGTTGGACGAGCCAAATTTGTTGGGAAAGCCTTTTAAATAAAAACTTAGTGATTTATTAAAAATCCAAGAGCTTTAGTTGTTAGGCGAACCAAATTTGTTGGGTAAGTCTTTAAAAAAATCTCAGTGATTTAGACATTGGGTGAGCCAATTCTCATTTGACGAAATGTTTTTATTAAAAACTCCCAATAGAATAGTAGTTGGCTCAACATTTGACAAAATATTTTTATATTTGACCAATAGATTATGGAATAGGAAAATAAATAAATATATATATATATATATATTTTTTAGTTGTTTATTTTCTCTAGACATGGACACACAAATAAATAAATAAATATATATATATATATATATATATTTTAGTTGTTTATTTTCTCTAAACATGGACACACAAAAATATATATATATATATATATATATATATATATTTTTTTTTTTTTTGAGTACCTATTAAGAGGGGAGATTATTTTGAAAATTTTTTGAAGCAAAAATTTAAATATATGTGGTGTCAATTTTCTAAAAAAATTATTTCAAAAGAGTTATTTTTTAATTTTGAATTATTAAATTTAAAAAATAAGTGATAAAATTTAGTAATAAAGTTAATAAAAATAAAAAAATTATATTTTGAGAGAAGAAAAATAAAAATGAGTATATAAGAGAGAGAGGTATAAAAAGTAAAAAGTAAAATAAAAATTAAACACTCTTTTATTGTAAGAAGTGGTAATGAGTTATTTAGGTCTCAACTTTATTTATAGGTACTTTTAATTCTATAATTTTATTCATTTTTGTACAAAATACTATGCTGTTTTTTTTTTCTTGGATAGTAAATCAAAATATATGTAATTTCAAACAAATATTTGCTTGAAAAAAATAATATAATAACTACTTTTAATACAAATGATTATTTTGAATTGAGTTAATTTCAAAAAACTAATTATTTTTAATAAAATAAAATTAATAATAATAATAATAAAATAAAAAAGAGAAAGGTTATTTTCTTGCTAAACAATATGACAGCTAAGTTGGTTATTTTGACAACTAGTCCATAAAAAAACATGTTTAAAAATTGGATAGTTACAATCATAAAATATTATGATATTTATGACTTTAGAGTAGAAAAGTCACACATTATTTTTCTACCAATCTAGTTTGACTTGTATATCATTTAGTGAACCAGAGAAAGTGAGAATGTTGGAGTTGACTCATAGGTCAATGGTGAAATTCAAAAATTTAATTTCACATCAAAGTTCTTAACAAGTTAGTTTTAAAATATTTAAAACTTAAACAACATGTCACATTTTTCTACATATTAATATATTCATATATATATATATATTAACACAATTTTTTAAATCAAAATTAATATTATTACTTTAATATATTATATTTTCAGTTGGATGAATCACCAGTAGTCATGTTTTGTCTCGCAATTCTAATATATATTTTGCCAAACAAATCATAACACATTTTCTAAAATTTTCGAAAAATGTTTTTCAGAACAGAAATTTTGAAATAAACTTTTTAGAAGGTTATAGAATAATCCTTTTGAAGTGTATTTTTTGAAATATTTTTTTTAAATAAAAACGAATTAAATAAAATATTTAATTATTTCACTTATTTGATGGGTACACAAAAAACTTTGAGGAGTGCAGGAAGAAATATCCAAAGATCTTCTATAAGCAGTCCACACAACTTATGGGTTAAAACATTTGCTTTAGGGACTTCCTGGGCTACCTAGAGCCCGCATCACCAAATCCAATTTAATATAAATTTTTTTCTTATTTTTATTGATTGTGTATTATTTAATAAATTAAATAAATTGTTGTGTAAATAGATACTAAAATAAATTTCATATATCTTTGCATATGTGACTGACTTGTTTAATCCACAGATTTTTAGAGATGGACGTAGTTTGCAAAAATGAAAAACTATTTAAAATAGAGGTTATATAAAAGTTTCTTTATAAAGCACATGGTTTAGAATATCAAAAATAATTTTTATTTATTTATTTATTTTACAATGAGTGATATGAAAAGTTTTAGAATTATAGAATTCGAAAAGTATTTTTAAATTGGGAATATCTTTTGTCAAAATGAGTTTCTTTTAAAAAATACATTTTAAATTATGAAATTCAGAAGGTATTTATAGCTACAATCCAGAAAGTATTTTTAAATTCGAAAGTATTTTTTAAATTCTATAATCCAAAATATGTAAATAGAAAAAAAATATTTTTATATTGTAAAGTTTGAAATGTATTTTTTAAAAATAAAATAATTTTATTGTATGACTTATGGGGTGGCAGGAGAAGTTATCAAGAAAGAGCCCATATCCAGATAAGCATTGGGTTTGTTGGGCCCAAAGGCCCATTAATGAATAGGTCCAGCAACGTCACACGCTAAGGAAGGAATGTAAACGGTCCAATGGGAATTGTATAAGACACGCTTTCTCAATCACAATCGCAGACAGCGTATACACAGAGCTTTTGTCGGCGGTAACCAAAGGAAGAAGAAGCGTTTGTCAAGAGAGTTAGAGGATGTCGGGCGTTACCAACAACAACAACAACAACAACGAGGAAGACAAGAAGCCCAGCGAGCAAGGAGTACACATCAACCTTAAAGTCAAGGGGCAGGTACGTCCCTTCCTTATTTTTTCGTTTCTTTCGATTTCTAGGGTTTTGATTTTCTCTTGGATCGTCTTACTTGTGTGCCGTAGATCTTCGATTTCTGACTCTGGTTAGTTTGAAATCGTTTGACAGTGTTTATTGTATTATGATTTTGTGTCAAAGTATATTTTATTTATCGATTTTTTTTTACTGGATTGGGGTTTCATTGTTGGTTGTCGTTGATCATGTTTTGTTATGGATTTATGGGATTGGGTAAAAATTAAAACTTGATGGTTTGATTTTAAAATCTTTGGATTTGGATTTTTTTAACGGTTTCTTTTTGTAATTTGCGTGCAAAAGTACGCATTTATACCGTGTTTTGTTGATTATGCTTTTCTTGTGGTGATTTATTTTTTCTTTAGTTTGGCTTGTCGTTGCATGTTTTTTTGACGAAATTCACCCTCTGGAAATTTTATTTTTGATCATCACGATAAATAGAGTTTGATGACGTTAACTTCTGGAGTAAATTATGTCAGGGTTTGACTTTGTTAATATCGATGATGGATTTTAATGATGTTTTTCTCTTATCGTTTATGTTATTTGTTGACATTTTATTAATTTTGTTTTTCTTCTTTTCTGGGGTTTTGGTATTTGAATGTTTCAATAATGTGTGTATTGTATCTGAATCCCAATTTTATAGATGAAATTTGGTTTCAGTTCTATTTATGCAAAACAAATTGGGGGAAACTGTTTATCTGGGTTCAATTAGTTGTATATTCTTTCTCCATGCATCCATTCCGAACCTCAATCTAGCGGATTATTATTTTTTTGACAGTGTGTACGCAAATCCCACTGTTACAATGCTAAACTTAGGTTTACCTTATATTATTTATGAATCTGTACTTTGTTTCTCTGTAACAACATTTGATATGCTGTTGCATTGATGCTCAATCTGTTGTCGTTTGTACTCTATTATTACAAAGAAAACTACACCCAATTCTAAAATATACACTTCACTTTGTAAAATTCATTTTTGTAAATATACGGTCGACGGTGTTAGTAACTACTTGAACTATTCAAGGAATGTTAAATGTTACAAAGTGAAATGAGTACTCTATTTTTGAATTAGTCTATGGTTTTCCTTCTTACTCGTTTGCTGTAACATTTTAAAACTTATTTCATGACATTAACGAGTTAACGTGGTTCTAATTTGTTAATTGGATGTTGTAGGATGGGAACGAGGTGTTCTTCAGGATCAAGAGAAGCACCCAATTGAAAAAGCTTATGAATGCTTATTGTGACCGACAGTCAGTTGATTTCAACTCCATCGCTTTCCTCTTTGATGGGCGTCGCCTTCGTGCTGAGCAGACTCCTGATGAGGTTTGTGTTTCCTTCATTCATATTTTGTTCATGGATTCTGCAGTTTTTGGTTTTGACTTGAATTTTTATATTTGCAGTTGGAAATGGAGGATGGTGATGAAATTGATGCCATGCTTCATCAGACTGGAGGTTCTGTATTCTGATGGATGTATCCTCCAGACTTGTCTTTTAAGGAATTATAAGTAGAAATAGTTTAACATAGAGCTAGGCAAGACATGTGATACATATATTATTATCTGCTATACACCTTTAGTTGCTGGATCTTGAAGTCATTGTGGTGCTTCCTTTGTCAATATGATTATGGATGATTGTTTTATTTCTGCTTCGTTTGTCTTAAGATGTCATACCTTTGAGTGTTTCTGATATTCCCGAATTTCTGAAGTATCGAGTGTTTTTCCCATGTCCTCACTTCTTAAAAGTGAAGCATACTTCCCCATAATATGTGAATGGAATTGTGAGTTTTAGATTCTTATTAGTTCTATTTGTAATTTATTATTAATCACTTTTTTCTGGTGGTATTTAGTTGAAAATATAATTTTAGAAAGTTGAAAACCTAATGTATTGAGAAGTCTCTGCTTTTGAAATGAAGAGAGAATACTAGAAAAAAATTGTATCGTAACAGAGTTTGATCTTTGTAAGACAATTTTTTAAATGTTAAAAAAATCACAAATTTCGTGATTTTCCAGCACCAAGAAAAGAAGGGCAATAGACACTTGCAATACATTGTCGTCACATTAGATAAGGTACCTTAATGAAATAGAGTTTGTTAACATTTACGTAATCAGAGGTTGTTTCTCACTTGTATTTTTTTTACTGAAATGCCTAGTCTCTGCTTTTGAAATGAAGAGAGAATACTAGAAAAAAATTGTATCGTAACAGAGTTTGATCTTTGTAAGACAATTTTTTAAATGTTAAAAAAATCACAAATTTCGTGATTTTCCAGCACCAAGAAAAGAAGGGCAATAGACACTTGCAATACATTGTCGTCACATTAGATAAGGTACCTTAATGAAATAGAGTTTGTTAACATTTACGTAATCAGAGGTTGTTTCTCACTTGTATTTTTTTTACTGAAATGCCTTTTTATGGTAGTTAGTTATGTGTTGGGGATGAACAACATCGTATAAAGTAGAATCTCTCTCACCTCGGAATCTGTTTATTCATGTTAATTTGCTCTCAGATGATGCTTTTAGCAGTTTTATGTTTTTGTTTGTGGCGAAAAAGTTGTTTGGGAATTGGGATTTGCTTAAACAATTTGCTTTTCCCAAACGCCATAGAATGGAATTCTTTTTGGTTAAGGGTGAGAAAAAAGATTTAAATTGTGAAATTCAATCCATAATTATTCAAATCTATATTATTTTTAATCTATTTAAATGGATTTATTTTAATTCCAAATTAAAGGGATGGTTCAAGTTGGGTCGATCTGGGACTATGTGGAGTCGAGTTAACTCGGATCCAAGTTGAATCGAGTAGGTCCAAGTCGAGTTGGTACCCGGACTTAGTTGAGTTGACATTGGGTCCATTTTGAACTAAGTCGGTCAATGTCCATGTTGATTCTAGTTGACTTGCATTTATGTCGATCCGAATTGGCTTGGATTCATGTCGATTTGAGTCAACTGGACTGATGTCAAGTAAAGTTAGCATAGATCCATGTTGAGTGAAATCGATTCTAATTGATGTGGAGTCGAGTCCACTTGGGTCAATGTTGAGCAGAGTTGTCCCAAGCAAATTTCGAGTCGACTCGTCCCGAGTGAGGTCGAGTCGACTAGGCTTGGGCTAAAGTTGAGTCAATTGAGACTGATCTCAAGCCGAATCGGCTTGGGCTAATGTCGAGTTGAACTGGGTGAACCGATGTCGAGCTGAGTCGATGTTGAAACGAGTTAGTTGAGAGTGATGTCAAGTCGAGTTGGCTTGACATTGGTTAGGGACAACTCTTCTCGACATTGACCCGGGGCGACTCGGATTGTCATCAATCTAAGTCGACTCGATTCTACATCATCCTAGGATGACTGGGCTCAACATCGGATTGAGCCTACTCTGCTTGACATGAGTTTGGACTAACTCGACTCGACATCGACCCGAGGTGACTAGGCTCGACATCAGCTCGACTCAACATTGACTCGGGCCGACTTGGCTCGACTTAGACCCTTGCCAACTTAATTCAACATTGTCCTGGGCCGACTCAGCTCAACATGGATTTGGGCCGACTTAGCTCAACATGGATCTGGGCCGAGTTGGCTCAACATGGGTTCAGACAGATTTGGCTGGACAAGGGTCCCGACTAACACAACTCGACATTGACTCGACCTGACTCGACTCAACATTAGTCCCGACTTACCGACTCGGCTCGACATCGGTCCGTACAGACATGGCTCGACATCATCCCTGCTCGACAACGATTTGAACTGACTCCATTCGACATGGGTTTGGACAGATTGGGCTCAGATCGTTGTTGAGTCAGTTGAGATCGATGTCGAGTCAGTCCAGACCAATGTTGAGTCGTGTTGGCCTTAATCAATTTCAAGACGTGTTGGCCCGGGCCGATGTCGAGCCGTGTCGGCTCTAGTTGATGTTAAGCCATGTTGGCCTGGGTCGTTGTCGAGCCGTGTTGACTCGGGCCGTTGTCGAGCGAATGCCGACTCGGGCCATTGTCGAGTCTTGTCGACTCGGGTCGATGTCGAGCTGAGTCTACCGTGATAGATGTCGAGCTGAGTTAACCATGATAGATTTCGAGTCGAGTCAGTTGTGATAGATGTCGAGTCAAGTCGGTCATGGATGTTGCCAAGCTAGTTTGTCCGGGCTCATGTCAAGCGTGACCGTCCCGAATTGATGTCGAGTCGAATCGACCTGGTTCCACATCAAGCCATGTCGACCTGTGCTTGAGTCGGCCCTGCTGATGTCGAGCCTAGCAGACACGGTACGATGTCAAGCCGAGTCGGCGCAAGACGATGTTTAACAGAGTTGGCCTGGGTCGATGTTTAGCAAAGTACACCCGAGTCAATGTCGAGGAGAGTTGGCTTGGCTCGAAATTGGTCCGAGTCATTGTTGTGGCAAGTCGTTTTGTGCTAATGTTGAGCCGAGTTATCCCGGGCCAATGTAGAGCCCAGTCAGCCTTGACAAATGTCAAATTGGTTCGGGGCGATGTTGACATGAGTGGGCCGGTCGATGTCAAGTTGAGTCAGTCTAGATTCATGTCAAGCTGAATCTCCTCGAACCAAGGTTGAGTCTGCTCCAAGCCCAGAGTCAAGTCAACTGGGTTCCAGGTCGGTCGAGTTGGTCCAAGCTTAAGTCAATTATACCCATGCCGATGTCTAGCTAAGACGACTGGTTTCCATGTTGAGTCAAGTAAGTCTGGGATCATGTCAAGCTCCGTTAACCAAAATCAAATTAATTAACAAAATAAATTTAATCTAATTCACAATATAGATTTAATTTATTTAAAATAAATTTTTAAAAAATTTAAAAAAATGGTTGTATTTAAAAAGGATATAGATTTTAAATTCAATCCATTTTATTGGATCTAAATTAAAAATCCAATCCTGATTACCGATATTTTTTGGTAGATGCAAAAAATATTTGGACTGTTTTGCCACTAACAAACTAAAAAATTTCTACGCAATTGCGATGTCACAAATTAAAAATACACAATGCATTGATATTTAAGTCGTTTAGCGAATTTGAGACAGGTAAAAAAGTTAGGTTTTTGAAAATTTTCAGAAAATTAATTATTTTGAGTTAGTATGAGAACTAAAAAACTATTGGTATGGTTTGCTTTTTTTAGCTTGGTCAAAATAAATTTGATCAATTACTTTTATTTTTTTATTCCAAATGAATGAATTCTAAAATGTGAATTTTGTGTATATTATATAACAAATAATGATTTGAACTCTTAAAAATAGAATTTAGATTTTAATTAAAATTCTGCTCAACAAATTAATTATGAGAAAGAATTATCTTTATTGGCCAAAATTCGTTTAGCAGATTTTAATTTTAGCGTTTAATTTTACTAATCATTCCTACAAAATTTGACATTTTTATTAGTTATTTATTTGTTTAAATGAGTTTATTATTTATAATTCTAATATCATGAATCTCTGTTGAATTTACATGAGTCGTGATTACCTAGTTGGTTTGAGTAGTGAGATCATTAATGAAAAGAGAATTTGAGTTCTATTAATGTTCAATTCACTTAGATATAAATCTTAGTTGTGAGAAGCCAATGATGGTACTTGCATGTTGGATAAATATATATGTAGGAACTACCTTAATATTTAAGAACTATTATGTGAGTGAGTATACTTAAATCATGAGTTAAGTTGATAAGAATTTTTTAAATACTATGAATTAGATTCTTACAACATTAAAAAAAAAAAATACTAGTTTACTCCTTTTTTTTTTTTGTGATTTATAGTGTGTTAACATATGAAAAAAAATATGAATACAATCTTCTTATGGATAAGAATAAAATATTTTTTAAATTATAATGTTCAAAAATATGTAATCTATTTTTTTTTATTTTAATATGTTTTATCTTCATGGTAAATTAAAACTTTAAATAACATAGACTAAATTTTAAATTTGGTCCAAACTTGTTTATATAATATTATTATAAACTTAAGTTGACTAGGATAGTAAGTATATAAGTCTTTTAATCATAGGTTAAGAGAAATAAGTGTTACTTTTTAACCTTAATTTTATTTTCATAGATAATTTTGATCAATTGAATGTAAGTTCTTTAATATAGTATACTTGAGATTAATTATTGTGTTTATTCAGTTTAAAATTTGATAATAAATGTGTTATAACTCTATATTTAAAAACATGTTCGTATTGGGCATTTGACATAGAATTTGACATAGAATAGAAATAAAAATATTTTCTAGTATATAAGTGGATGTAAATTTCTCTTTATGAGTCAGTTTTATAAGATTTGAATTAGGTTTAAAGTTCACTTCCTATTATAATATTAGAATTATCAGGTCACCTGCTATCAAATCACTTATAATATATAGTCTCATGCACGAATTCGTAGATATCGGCAAGAGGGGTGTTAGAGATTCAACATCGACTAAATATAAAGATATTTTATAACATACAAGTGGGTACAAATCCCACTTTATGAGTCCATTTCATAAAATTAAGTTAATTATAATATATATATATATATATATATTCTTTGACTTTTATTCCTAAATAATAGAAAAAAATTTGGACGTATCAAAACATATATAGTCTTAATTTTAAAATGCATATTGTTTTTAATAATATTTTTAAATAAGACAAACAAATAAGTGTAATATTTGTTAGATAAATAATTATTTAAATTTATTATTTGAGATTTAATTTTTGATCACGTAAATGGAAAGAAACTTTGATGAGATTAATATCCAACTATAAATTTATGCTTTCCACGAGTTATAAACTTGATTATATATATTAATATATTTTTTTTCTTAAAAAGTATATAATACATAATTTTAATATATAATAGAAAACTTAGTACAATAATTATGTTAGAAATTATTATTATATTAGCTTAAGTAATTTATTTTATTAAATTTAAAAGATTTTTAAAATAACCTAATTCTAATATTTTTTAACAAAATATACTTGTGTTAAAAATCTCATCTAGTTTTATCCTCACAATAGTTATCCTAAATGTTCCAAAAGACACACTTTTCATCTAAGTAACCAAAGAAATAAGTAACTAAATTGAATATAGCACATCCAAATTAAAATGCAAAACTAACAAATTATCAAAAAGTGCACAAATCCATTTCACAAATATTCGAATTAACCAATTTAAAACCATTCTATCATGTTATGTAACTTATCTTAAATTTCTTTCCAAATTTTGTAAGCATACATTACAAATCAAACCAATTTGGATATTCCTATATTTTTATTTAACAATTGAGATATGATGAAAGTACTAAAAATAACCAAGATTTAAATAAAAAAGAGTTCTAGTTGACAACATCAAATAATAATAAAAATAAAGATAATAGAAAATAAAGAAAATTACTCTTACATCAAACATAGAGACAATAATTTAGTTTTGAAAGATGGTAAATGTTGGTAGAGAGTTAGAAAACATGGATAAGAAAACATAATTAACAATGAAGGAGAAAAAATTGAAAAAGAACAACCAAAAAAAAATAGATTCACATACTTGAGGTTGTTTTTTCTTGCACCTCTATAGCTTCTCTTGACACTCCACATATCATGAAAAGAATATTTTTTTCTTAAAAAAGTACATTTTATATTTTATAATTCATAATTTATTTATTTTTTATTTATTCTTCTCAGTTCATAGATTCCAGGAATACATGTCGAATTCTATAATTTGGATTTTTTTTTTCTTCAAAAAAATATATCATGGATTACAAGATTCAGAAAGAATTTCTGGATTCAAAAATACTTTAAGGATTTTATAATTTAAAAATATCTTCTGAATTTCATAATTTAGTATATATTTTTTTTAAAAAAAATTATTCTAGATTATAGAATTTGAAAAAATATTTTCAAATTTGAAAGTATCTTTTGAATTTTGTAATTTAAAATTTGTCCATGTCACTAATTTTAAAATAAAAATATTCATATAATAAAGAATATTTTTAATATTTTAAAAAATATAGGGTGTAACAAATAAATTATAAATTATGAAGGTGGAGGGACATAATTTTATAACCAATTTTCTACATCTAACTTTTCTACACTTCTTTTTGTTCATTGTTTTTCACTTCGACTCAAGTCTACTTTTAAATTTTTGTTCCATTTTAGTTACTTAATCATTTTGATTATTTCAATAAAGTTTTTATTCAAAATTTCTATACATAAAATAATTTAAAAGATTATTTGAGTTTAATAAATGGTGTTCTATCAATAAAAAAAAATCTTAGTATTAATCAATAAAAACGATGCTTGAGTGTGTTAAAATTAACAAATTTTATTATATATATATATATATTAATTTGTAATTGAGTGAGAATATACAATTACTTCACATAATCGATTTATAACTCCCTTTTCAATTTTTTTTTAAATTCACTTTCTAAAAACATTTGTGTTAAACCATCATAAACTATTAAACTATCAGATGACTGAGTAAGATAAAAAATGAAAATCGGAGGGTTTTATTAGTAAACAAACTAAAAAAAGATTATTCATTTAAAATTATAAAAGATTCCAAAATTGTACATTGATCACAATATATTAAAAGAAAAGCAATATTGGGTTCCCTCTTTATGATATAAGATTTTCCTGTCCAGTAATCATATCCAAAATATTCTTATATTCCAAACACTCATTAAACCTTTTTTTTTCTTTTTCTTTTCTATATCTCTCTTCCAACCACACAATCATCTATCTCTTGTACTATCTCCACATTACTTTTCTGATTCAGTTTACACACATGTGTTGTTATATATCCAATAAAAATATTCCAAAAACACTCGTGTTGTTATATATATCCAAATAATTATAAATCATTTATAAACTAATCAATTATAGTTTACAAACATTTTATTTTTTTTAACTTAAAACATTTTATGTTTTTAACTTAAAACATTCTTTTAAGGTTAATTACTAAATTTTGAAATCATCACCAATCAACATTCTTTGGTAATAATTTAAAGTTAACATAGTTAAGACTTTCATTGTATTGATTAACCTTAACGATGCTATTTCAATAAAGTTAAGATTCAAACATTGACATCTTAAATGAAAATGAAAAAATTACTTCAAAGACGGAAGATCACACATTTACATGAAATAAAGTCAAATTATATTATATAAACGAGATACAAATTTTATATTACAAGTATAATTTTTCTAAAATTGTTATAGATTGCAGAGATAAAAACACAAAACATTGTATATTATATAAGTGTGTGTAAACCTTATCGATTTGTAATGTGGAGTTAGGGTTAAAGTCCACCTCTTAATATGGTATAAGAGTCATTCATAGTCTATCCTAGCGAGAGTTTATTGAACTTATTAGGTCACCTGCTATGGAACTACTATTGAATCATCCATAAATATATAGTCTCATACACGAGTTGGCAGGCCTCAACGTGGAGTGTGGGTTGAAGATCCCACATGATTAAAGATAAGGACATTTCATGGTATATAAGTGAGTGCAAACATCATCTTATAAGTTGGTCTCAACGTAAGCCACATCAATTAAAGATAAAAGACATTTCATAGTATATAAGTGAGTGCAAACATCACCTTATAAATTGATTTTGTGAGATTGAGTTAAGCTTTAAGTTAACTTTCTAATTAATAAAGATTGAAGATATAAACTCATAATGGATGGATTGATTCAAATGATATTATCCCATTTTACTTAAATCTCACAATCTCATTCTTGAAGGGGGATTTTAAGTAAGTTTTTGGTATTTACTAATTTCTGTTTAAACAAGCAAAGTTAAATTAATTAATGATGATAAGTACTCCTATGATGGAGGAACAAGATGTTACAATTTCATGTTGGAAGAAGCATACTTATTGCTTATATAGACTAAGAAATAAGGCATAGATGAACCACAGAAAACGGTGTTAAGTTAGTGGTTCATATTCATTACTAATTCTTGGATTCATTTTGACTTTAAACATTACACAAGTGGTCCATCTCAACATAACCCACAACCCTAATGGAAACATGGACTATTGATTCGACAACGACAAATAGATGTAAATACATACATATATAATGGAAAAACTTAATTTTTTAATTAAGTTAATTTTGAGTTATTAATGCAAAATCTTTACCTCAACAAATCATAAAAGCTAAACCCATTTTTATCAATTTAATTTAAAAAACTTTTCTATTTCTTTCACTGATTTTGATAGCTTATATAAACTTTTCTTACCACTTCATTGATGTCAAATGATTGGTTGAGATGATAATTATCTCTTATCTTCTCTTAACTTTACATGCTATCCAAGTAAGCATTCTTTGTCTCAACTTGGATCTTTCTTTTTCCTTTGAATACACTCTTCATAATTGAAACCTTTCATGCTTTCATATTCTTAATATATATTATTGCACTACAAAGAAATTTAATTTGGATTTTTTGGATTGAATTGACTCCACAATTCAAAATCATCCACTTAAATTGACCCATTTCATAATTCAATTATATGAGATTCACAATAATTCATAATCCTTACTCAACTCTATAGTTTGATTTGATCTAACTAAAGTGTTATATGGTTGAATTGACTCATTATGTATTGGTTAAACCATCTTGTTAAATTTATAGTGTTAATACCACGTAATATTTTAAGTAAAAATATAAAATTTCAATAGACAAAAAATGTAAAATTAATACAAATTAATAAAATAAATACTTTATTATTAAATATTAATAATAATAATAATAATAATTAGTAAGATAGTTTGTATTTGTATTTCATCTTCATATGAGCTTTTTAATCTCAAAACTATTTTAAATTAAATTTAAAATAATTTTTAAAAAAATCATTTAAAACAATTTTTGTTGTAAAATGTATTTTATCGGTTTTAGGATAATGGTCGATTGTATCCAAGTTGAAAGTTGCAACTTTTTTATAAGCTGGATTTAAGTAGTTTTTTTTTCCCTAAAAGATAAACTGTTTTTATGAATATGAAAATTTACAATTTAAAAATATTTTTCGATGATTTTTTTTCTTATAGTTTCATATATATTAATTGTATAAAAGTTGAATTCAATTTGATATTAAAAAAAAATCATCATTTTAAAATAATTTTTCAACAAAACCATTCAAGTAAAAACAATTCTTATTAAAATCTATTATACCAATAATCAATTATACATATAATTTATTATTAAATATATTTTTAGTTGCCGTCCCAAATACACTCTCTACTTACTCTCTATAATTTATCATTAAATTTATAAAATTTAGTAAGCCTTTGATTTGAATTTTTTTTTATCATTCTTAAATAAAATTACTCTTATTTTATTAGAAAGTTTTCCAAACCAACAAATAAAAATTAAAAGAAAAATCTAAAAAAGGTAAATAGGAAGATTTCTAATTACATTTATCTTTCTGGTGCTTTTAAGAAAATGCTAACTAATCCCTCCAAGCAAAATTAAAAACCATTTTATTAAACAAAAGTGTGATTTCATATAGTTATTTTTGGTAGTTTTATCATAATATAGACTTACGAATAATTATTGAGATACATCTTAGAGAATAATATCAAAATAGATACTTTATCACACTTTTTCGTGTCTTTATTAGAGAATAATATCAAAACAAATATTTTATTAAACTTTGCATTTCCACTTCTATATAAAATTTAAAGAATAATAGCATATTTGATGCAAGTTCTTAATTTAATTTTTTAATGGATCCTTTATTATTGCATGATGTTTTTAAAAAGTAACTAATTTCAATTTTAACGATTAAACTTAACTACAATTCTTAAATTATTTTAATAGGTCCTATTTACCTCTCTACTCACTAAATAACTCCCATTCAACTTAAAAATCATATTCTTCATAATTAAGCGACGTTGATAATAATTTCTTATGTAAATAATTTATATAAAAATTCTATAAGAACCCATTTTACTTCAATTGTATATTTAAGTTACTTATGTTCATGAACCAACTTAAAGAACTCCATCTAATGCCTAAGTAGAAACTTTATTACACTTTCGTGTTCTATTTTCTCTTTATTACCAACTGAAAAGCCTTTGTTGTCTTAACCCACATATGGTTCTTCAATTTGTCTTCTTCCTATGAACCCTAAACAACTCCTATAGACCTCCTATTATTAGAATTAAAAAATAACAAGACTATGATGCATTCCATGATGTGTTTCTTAATGAAATCTAAGTTGTGAATATAAATTGTTTGGCCCACTTCTTTACTTTATGCGGTGCCGCACAAGTCATGTGGGACTGGTCACTCTCTTTGGAACCAATTTCAAAATTTGGATAACAACTTCCAACCTTGAAGGAATTGGATAAGAACATAGCTTGTGGAGGGTCCCATTTGCCTTTCTTTCACAATAAAGGACTTATCCAACCCAGCTACCCCAAAGAGATCCTAGCAAAAGAGGAGTGCTTCAATGGCCCCAAATTCTCACCCTTTTGTGTTTTAACACCAAAAAATGGAAAAAAAAGGAAGCAGCATTCAATGCCAAGCGCAATTTCCGGTGATATGCTGGGTTGCTTTAGTTGGCATGAATGCCCCACCAACAGTACAACATATTCACCAATCATGCACAAAACACCACACACAAACAACTAAAATAATCATCATCCATAGACACAAAGTTGCAAACCTTTGCCTCAGAATGTCCTTTTGTTTTCACAGCAACAGAAATAAAAAAACAGCACTATGACTCGTTTATTTTAAAGTCAGAAACTAGTGATCTTTCAAGGTACTTATTACTTCAGATCGAGCGAGAGTCAGAGACTAGTATTATTTTAACATGCTACAGGTCAAGTGTATGAGACTAATAATCTCTCATGGTGCTTCATTTGGAGGTCACATGCTCAAAAGGGCATGGTTATAGGACTATCACACCCCACCGAATTGTATTTGTGAAGTTTCAATCATTCACACAAAGTAAAGAACTTGACCCTCAAACTCAGAATTTCAAATTAGTTGCAAACTCTTGAGTTAACAGATTATAATCATAGAACTCTTTTCAAGATCCATTGAGCAGACATGAATTATTTACTAAACAAAGACTAAAGGTAAAGGGTTTCAATTGTTTGGTCTCTTTGTGCTGCAAAAACACTGACAATTAAACAAGCTTTTTGGAAATACAAGACAACATTCATTTATTCTCTGGCTGCATATACAACAGCTAAATACACATTTCACAGTTTGAAGGTGTTCCTATTCACCCCCTTTGTACCTATTCTTAACTGATTCAACCTTTTGTTCACCTATTGAAGCCTCTTCAGCACCATCAACGGCCTTGCCAAGGGTCTGACTTGCCACCCCCTTTTGGGCTTCCTTGGCCTTCTTCTCCTCTGCAACCCTCTCAAATTCTTCAGCCGTGGAAGGTGCCCTCTCTTCCATCAAACCCCTCCCCTTGCTTCCTTGCCCGTAATTCTAACATGCATGTTCATATATTCATTCAGCAAGAAATGCATCAAAATCAATCACAATATTCATTCAAATGTCACCAATTTCTGACACCCAGTTAAACACTTTGCATGCTTAATTACTTTCTAACAAACCCAGCAGAGATTGCATTTTCACAGCCAACAACCCATAAATCTTCCCTTGATTTCTCATGGGTTTAGATGACTTGATCCACTTCTCAGCCCTTAATAAAAGAATCATGCAATTACACAAACCAGAATAAAAAGAACAGAAAGTTTACACATTTACTATTCCTTCCCAAACACCCACCAAATCACAAAACGAAATTCAAAGTAAGAAAAACCAGTAACAGTCATCCAATTCGTTCTTGCCACACACAAATTCACAATCTTTTAAAATGAAGCACCAGCATAGAGAGAAGAAAAGTGAAGCATAAACAAAATACCTTAATGGGGTTGTAGAGAAGAGGCCTAGAGGGCTTGACCAAGGAAGATCTTGAAAGATTGAAGAACTGGGTACCAGCCATAGCTAGATAGAGTGAGTGTACAAAAGTTTTTTTTTAGCTTCAGTTTTCACTACAACTGTTCGGTTGCAAATATGTTGTTGTGTTTAAGAGAACGATGATGATGTAGGAAAAGAATAAAATAAATAAATAAATAAATAAAATAAAATAAAAATATTGGAGTTTGGAATAGTGGGGACGTGTCTGTAGGTGGAAGCAAATGATAGGCACGTGGTGGTGTTGACATGAGAGGCTTCATCATGCAATCCAAATCCAATTGGACAACATTGTAGAGTTCGAAGCAAAAACAGGATATGCTTCCTATTTATATACAAACTATTTTGTATCCATCTCAATCTTATTAAATCTTGTGTAATCAACATAACTTATTATATTTATAATAATGCTACTTTTACTTTTTTATTTTTTCATAAAATAATGATTTTGTTAATTTTTTTTGTAATACTACTTCTAGATGTGGAGAAGATACATTAATATAGTGTTACTTGCTTTCAAAAAGGAAACTAATATAAAAATAAATTGGTCAATAGTAGAATGATTCATGACATTAATAGTTGAAAATACTAAGAATATTCATGTCGAAATCTGTCTCGATTAAAATTTTTTAATGATTCTGTCACAACTTTGGAAAATTATTATTTTAGAATGGAATTTTCATTGATATGGTATACTTCATTGAAATTTGTGTCCTTAAAAAGATATCGTTAGAGATTTGAATTTCAGTATATGAAAACATATTTACAGAAAACAATTAACTTCTTCAATTAATTTCGGTCTAAAAATATTAGTTTTTTTTATTCTTGAAAAAAAGAAACAGATTTTATGGCTTTTAAACGAGATTTGCATGAAATTTATTAATCATGGAAGAATAATTTTTATGACATGGCTATAACAAATTTCTTTAATGTTTTATGAAATTTATTAATTATGTAATTTCGTTGTTTTCTAATTTTGCAGTTCTAAATACAATTGTTACTTTGAATGAGACTTTAAAGAATCTTACACATGATCTTTTTCCAAAAAAATTTCACCTATATCATGTTATCTAAATGATACTTCATTTACTTTTCAATTTTTTTTTTATTCTTAATATAATATTTCTCCACTCAAATTCATATTGTATAATTCTTCACTATATAAAAAAAAAAACTAGTGACTACCCATCTTTCCCATATTCCAACGTATATAATTCAAACAACAAACACAAGAATAATAATATGTCATATTAATATGTTTTACGTTTTAACAAGCAAATTGCAATAACTCATCAACTCCCTTTTCATAAATTTGAATTTTTTTTTTTACTACATTTCACATTAGTTTCCGAAGTACATGAAATGAAATCAGAGTGAAGTATGCATCCAAAGAACAACACAAAATGATTTCAATTGAAATTTCACCAAATTTAAGTATTACAATGTGTATGTATTAAAAAATTATGAAAAAAATAATTTTTCCAAACGACCTAATCGAACAATTCAAGATTTGACACAAATGTTAATATTTAACCATTTGTACTAAATCCTAAGTAGGAACTAAGGTTCGCTCACTGCGTACATGAATATGATACTTAATTTAAATCAAATTAATACAACAAATACAAACTATATAAATTTCCTATAATTTAATCCATATCATTTTAAAAAAAATTAATAACTAAAAGATTGAGTCACTCATAGGGATTAAAATAATTAATTAACCCCTATAATTTTTACTATTCCTAAAATTCAAATTATAAATTTAACAAAAAAAAATCATAATTTTAAATCGCGCTAATCTTACACAAATAAATAAACTCAATGGAGACATTCATGCATTATCGTAATTGAAATCCCTAAAAATAACCACTTCAATTTGAATAGTACAATGGAGATATAGATCACCTACATCAATGACACAATTTAAGCAACAAAAACGAAAATTCAATTGGAGGAACTCGTCCACCACGACAAAAAACCCACACCAACTGATTTAAACTTTTAAAATCACCTCAAACACGTCCAGAAACATGCTCAAAATGTTTGCTGGAGGAGAAGACGAAGTGATTTCAAGTTTGCTATGCCGTGAAATGCGAAAAAAATGAAGTACAATGATCTAATATAGATATTTTTACATCGAACTCTGTAAATTTCTGACATGAAAAACCTCATTTATGTCAGACTATATGTTGATCTAAAGTAAGTGAGGTTTTTTTTATGTCATAACCCTCAAGTTTCTAGAAAAAATCTTTGCTCTTATTTACAAAAATACCTTCACACATATTTTTGTCATAAAGTAATTCTTGACCTACCATAAATTAAATGACGTGGAAGACTGGTTTTGTATTAGTAATATCATAAAATAAATATTTAATATAAAAATTATTAATATTTTTTACTAGAATCAAAATATTCAAGATCAATAATAACTTTTATACATCCCTTCTCTTAATTAGTACAAATTTCATATAAAAAAAAATTATAATAGAGATCAAAGTTTCAAAATGTGCAATATCAAATGCATGAAAAAAATATTTAATATATATAAAAAAGAAAGTTTCAATATAATCTTATTTATTTAGCCTCAACCAAGCTTTTGATACACCCAAAAATCTCTTATTATTTAAGAGTAGAAAAAAATAACTAATATAATTCTTTCTCATACCTCAACAAATAAGATCCAAATATTTAGCATATTAGAAAACTTAGAATCCAAAACTCATATAAGTTAATAGTTATGTAACTGAAAGTATATTTGGAGCAATAAATGAAGTTGTACATGAAACTAGTGAGACAAAAAGAAAATTGTACTTCTACAAAATTGTACTTTCATAAAAGGTGAAAAAAACATACAAATATACCCTTGCAAAATAGAAAAAAACAAAACACTACTAATAAAAAGAGGCAACCTAACAACTTTTTTCTTGACTTATTTATATACATTAATAGAAAAGAAGAGAGAATGAAGAAGAAAATAAATGTCAACATTCCCTTTTTATTATAATTTCTATCGCATTGTCCTGTGTGTTTGAGAAAATATCTGAATCTTGCTATCTTTAATTTTTATTAGAAGATTTACGAGAAAACATTATATATAAGATGTACCAACTGAATAAAGACAAATGAACATGTTGACTGAATAATATATAAATAATAAAAACTATTGTATCTAATTCTTTCACATTTTAGATAAGATTTGAAGTCAACTTTTATTTTGTGGTTCGTTCATGACTCTTATAAGAAGATATTCTTAATGGTTTTTCCTAATTTTATCCACTAGAATAACATCATCATTTATGATGCGACTTGGTGACTAGGGAAATTTGAAAAAATTCTGCATAATTACATAAATGAAAAATTTTCAATTTAAAAACTGCCAATAAAATAAAAATGAGTACGCATGAACAGGTATAATTTTTCTTGTAGTTTTTTTCTTCAAATTTTTTGGATTATTATTTTTCATAAATTGTTACAAATAATATCATATTATTTTATGGATCATTAAATAAAAATTAATTTTAGAAAAAATAATAATTAATTATTATATTGATTAGATTAAATATTATTTTAAAAATTTTAAAAATTAATTAAAATTTTAATATTTTTAATCTTTAAAATAATATTTAATTTAATTAATATAATAATTAATTATTTTTTTAAATTAATTATTTTTAATAATTTTCTTGTAATAGTATAACGCATATGTAGTTAAAGTATGATTATCCAAATAGTAATAAATTCTTAATAAATAAAATTAAACAATAATAAATGAATCAAGTCGCAATTAATTTGATCTTAAAATCAAATAAATGGAATGAGAAAAAAATAGAAGTGTAGTTAATTGAATCCAATTGGTGAACAGCCTATTTTTAGGGTAACCTCATCTCATTGGTAAAAGGAGAATAAATAGCATGGTGAAGTTGAAAGAATTGTTTCACCCTATGTTTTATGTTATTAACTGTTCTTTATTGGTCTTTTTTTCCCCCTTGGTTTGCAGAGTGCAAAGGGAGGGGACCAGAAAAAAAGGTGTGAATGGAGTGGCATTACTGAGAAATAGAAATACATGATGAACTCAAGTGGTTTTTCAAAAAAGAGAAAGTGAATACCCTCACAAATGAAATGAATCAATAATGCATTGGAGTTGTTATCTGTCATGATCGTATATTTGGAAAGAAGTGAAGCCATTTACTGCTTGGACCCAAGGGGCAACCAAGCAACACAAGGGCCGTTTTCTTTTCAAATGAGATAAATGGTTAAACATAATCTGAAAACAAGTCTAGATTAATTTGGACAGAAGTTTATGTTGAAACATAAACATGTTTTTTTATTAAGGGGTGTCAGAATTGGTTTTCTAATATCAGGAGGCTAAATCCAATTAAATAAGGTGGAAAGAAAATCAACATACATGATGGATATGATTCATTATATTTATAAACTAATTCTACTTCAATGAAACTATGTAAACAAGTTTTATACTGTGATATGTTACTAAAAATGAATTTAGGATAATTTATATTATCTAAATATATATCAATGTTGGTTGATACAAATGATAGCTGCTTTTATGTCCCTTAACTCTGTGTTAAGGATCTATTCTTGGTGATGAGGTTTTCTCTGGAAACTTTGATTTGATTCCTTCTGACAGATTGATTTTTTCCTAGAATCTATCCCATTTAAGAATATATCAGTCAGTGATACACTTTGTTTTGTTCTGTCACAAGCTTTGTTGTAACAATCCTTATTTAGAAAGGAATTTGCCAGCTCAGGCAAGCCGAAATTGAGCAGCTGAGGCAACTGGATACCATTATGCCTATCACATTGGAAAGAGTATGACTTTAAAACCCACACACAGAGCCTTTTCCCAAAGAAAGAAACTTTACTTCCTAAGTGTCACCAATTTCTTAGAAATCTCTATATTGTTTTGAGTTTTGTGGAGAGTCGTGATACAACCCAACATAGAATTGCTTCGGATTACGACGGCTAAAAGTAGAAGAAAAATAATCTTTTACTGAAATATAAGTTGATGTGAAGAAATGAAGAAATTTTAAAATATTGTAAACTGGTGTTTTTGACTATATAGTTGTCAAAGTAACATTTTTTTTTTTGTGAAAAAGCATTTTCATCTTTGTAAACCCCATTTTGTAAAGGACTTTCCTTAGCTGTTGTTACTATGCCTGGTTTCAGTGTAATTAATGATGATTTTGCAAGATTGATGAAACTAATTCCTTTTGGTGGTGTAGGCTGTTTCTGTACTGTGTTTGTTCTGCATTGATTGGAGAAGGAATATCATCTTTGGTTGGTACCTGAATCCGAAAGTTCCCATTTTACTCTGTGTACGAGCATGGCTGCAATTTCAAAATCAATACAAAAATTTTGTAAATTTCTCCTGGATTGCAGAAATTGCAAAAGTACACTACTCTTACAATAAATCACAGTTAAATCAAGTATGAACACCAGAATAGCAAACTGTTGTATGTATTTAATAACAACAGTTAAAATCTACAAGAACAAGGACTACGAGTTCCATATAAAGTATTTCATAGTTTTATTTAATTGGCTAAAAAACTACCTTGCGGCAGCTTCCTTCAAGATAAAGGCAAGAATGTGAGACAATTTTCGGCTTCTAGAAGGATACAAACAATTTTCTCATATCCTTTGTCTTTTTTTTTATTTATTTTGTTCATCTCAGTTTTTTTTATAATATGGTAGAGCTGACACTGCATATGCTGCGGCATCCGCAGACTTTTAAAACCTAGTTCTTTGTTCTTTTCTGCTATCTTCTTTCTAGGCATCATTTACAAAATAAAGAATTCAGTCACACGTTGAAAACATAAAGATTTATACTTTATTCTTCACAAGTAAAAGAATATTAATTAACTGATGCTGAAATAAATTCAGTAGAGGTTAACTTAACAAGCCTCAAAAACCATATCAAAGGAGCAACAAGATAATGAATAACGATATCAGAAGAATACCTTCCTTTTTTCTTTATTTCCACCATGCTTGTTCTTTTTACTGGCATTAGCCAACTGCAGCAGATGATAAAAAAATTAACAAAAGGAAATTCAATGTAACTAGTCTTATATCATTAACCTGTAGGTCCATAGTATGAAACTCCACATAAGGTTGAACATATAATTTATTCTCATCATATTTCTGATTTAGTTAATTTTGCCCAAAAACTCGAATAGGAACAATAAATGGGAACTGAACCATGTAAAAGACTCTGAATATAGACATACAACAAAGTGATTACACCTTTCTTTATTGATTAGGGGAAAGGGAGGGAAGTTCACAAGAATGCCTAGAACTTCTTCACATAATTTCTAAATTTTTTCTCTTATCTCTCAATCTTAATGAAACTAACAAAAGTAAGGATTACCATTGAATCACAACATCTTCAATTCATCATTTGAGGTACATACTAATAAAAAATTGAAAGTAGTGAAATAAAAGGAAGCCTAACAAGATCCACAAGTTAAGAACAAGAATTGCAGCATCAAGAAGAAAAAATAACAATAGTTATAGCAGAATACCTTTGTTTTCTCTTCCTTCTCAAATTCAATAGTTTCTTGGGCAAGTCCGCATGCAATTTCTTTTTTGCCACTAGTTGCTGGCTCCATTTGTCCACTATTATTGGCATCTTGAAGTGCAGTTATCATAGAGTCACAACTTTTTTTCCTTTTCTTGATTGTCAATCATAGAAGAATATAAGATGTTTCTAGTTGCAGTTTCAGGCTTCTGAACCTCTTCAACTTCCATCTGTTGTAAAATTAAAGCATCTGAAGAAAACACTAAACTTTAGTATATCCTCATCAACAAATATGTTGTGAAGATTTCAATCATCATCTCAACTATAAAAATAGGAAACTTAGATCAACAAGTATGCTGGATGGTTGTGTGGCTAATAGCACGTAAATCTTATCATTTTCAAGTTTACTCTACACAGTGGAGCAATACACATTTTTCTGACCAAGAACACTAAAACCAGCTCAAAAGCTCCATCATAAACAAACAAGGAGTTCAAAAATGATGTTACTACTACAAATTTTCATGTCGCCACATACACAAACACATTATTTCCTGTAAGAACACCATTCCTCCGTCTCAAGTTTCTCCCTAGTCCCTATCCAATCTCAAAACATACACATTTTTACTTTGACCATGACAAGGCCCTGCATTTTGTGAAAGAGCCAACTTTCATTCTCTCTTGAAATGAAGGATTGTGTCAAAGAGATAGCGAGTGATCATTGATCCTATCCTTTTACCACCAACGTGTTCACAGAAAGTTTCAATCTTTGAACAGAAGCAAACTACCCACGACCCAAAATCACATTATCCAGCAAAATTCTTAAATGCAAACGAGATTAAGAAATGGGAAATCGATCAGGAACAGAAATTGTCAAGGGTTGTTGAAAAAAATATTTTTTTTTGACAGAAACGTGAGAGATAGAGGTCTCGCGAGAAACTCAGGCTTAGTTGGATCAAAGAGGGATTTTCTGGTAATTGGAGGCGGTTCATTAGATGAACTAGCCTTAGCTTAATATTTAGAAGTGAACCAGGATAAAAAAAATTGAGTGCGGTATCTTTCTTGCTCGATTCTCATTCTAGATTGTTGTTCATTACAAATTTTCGGTTTTAAGAATATTACTTTTGAATTGTACTAAGTACTAGTATTGAAAAAAGGTTTAAAAACTTTTCTCATGATTCAGAAGCAGAGTACAACTATTATAAGAGAAATATCAGTTTCTGATATGTACCGAAGCTAAACTTTTGCAAAACACTCCTCTAAGTAATGTATTAACATTTAGACTTACTGTTGTTGTTGCTTGTATTAATTTTCATTCAAGTGAAAGAAAGGGTTCCCCTGCTGCTAATCAACTTGTGATTGTAGAGAAGCATCTTGAGCATACTAAATCAGAAATGATTTCCAATATGTGTTGTGCAGAAAAAGACATAATCAGGCAAAAAAAAATATTCAACCCTCCTTCAAGTCACTCTCTAATCCAATTCACATAGTACATCAGTACTTATCTCTCATGGCAAATATCTAAATTTGACTGTTGAAGTTTAAAGTGAATTTGAACATTTGAAGATGTCAATTGTACATTAAAGTCTTACCTCTGTACTTTTACTTAGAAAACTTTCTGAATCTCAATGTGACACCTTTCAAATAACTAAAAAGAAGTGTTTCTGATCTTATATGTTGAGAGCCTGAGTAGTATGAGAACACTTGTTAATCATCACAGAGTATTTTCTTGAATGATGATTTCTTCAACGTTCAACAGTGCTTCATATATAGGTCTTGGACTGACAAGATCTTAATAATCATTGGCCTTCTAATCAAATGCTCACCTTTTTTTATCAATTTATAAATTTCTTCAAATGCATGACACTGCTATAAAATTCAATTTCTACCTTGCACAATAGGAAAATGATCCACTGCACTTGTTCCAATCACTAATAATTACAATTAACTAGTCTTATTTGTTATTGCAATGCTGAGTCTCCACTGGATGTGAACTTCCAATAATTGATGTTATGGCTGCCATAAGAGCTGCACTGAATTTGGGGTCTGTAGTGATAGCAGCTGTTGCTGCATTTACTGTGTCAGCAAAAGAAGCAGGTTCTGTTCCCTGAGAGCCATGTAAGCTAGAAAGCTTAATTTGGTGGTAAAAAAGATTTGGTGCCAAAAGTGGAGAAATGAGGCTGAGTTGAGAATCCTGAGGTGCCTCTTGTGGTAGCTGCTGTGAGGAAGTATTGGTGGCACTTTGAGTGAGATCCAAAGTGATAGTTGGAAATGGAGCTGAAGCTGAGAGGGTTGCTAAGTTCTGTGAAAATGGAAGTGTTGCACTTTCTAGTATGTTTGGGTGTAGAAGGCCATCTGAGCTTGGCATTGATCCTGAAAGAAGCATTGATGCAGCTGCAGATGTGGTGGATGCCATTGCTTTGGCAGCTGGAGGGAGTACATGATTATGTTGCCCTTCATATGTTGTGATCAACACACTTTGATCTTCTGCACTCCTTTGCACCTTCAAAGAAGCATTAGGACAATCGTTAATTCTTGCAACTTCGTCATCATAGAGATAAATAAACATGTTCTTTTTCAATGAAATAGCACCAAAACTTTTTGTCTAACACCATTATCCACTTCAATATCATTATTCTATATTAATTTAAAAATTATTATATAAATTTATATTAATAATAAATACTGTTTTAAATACTAATAGTTTTTTAATTTATAAGGTAAATATCTAACTTAATCAAAATAATAATTAATTATTTTTGTTTTTAAATTAATTTTTATTTAATAATTTTTTTAAGTATATAAAACAAACCAACTTTACCAAATCAACTAAAAATATCTAGTTAAAATTAATTTTTATAAAATAATAAAGAATAAAAAACATGTGATAATTGCAAAAACAAAACTAAAGATCACAATAAAATGGGCAAAAACTTTAATAATATAATATAATTATTAGTTTATGATAAAATTTGTGATTAAGTAAGATTTTTCTTTCTAAGAATCACACAATTCTTAATTTTAAATGTATAAACATAAATATATTTTACTAAAAATAAGTAAAATTAATCTCCATAAAAAAATAAAGAATAGATTGTATACTTGCTTCCGAACTGGGCAACCAGTCCCCATTGAACAACGATAATAAGCTCTTGGACATGGATTTCCTTTTGCCATCTTCTGCCCATACTTTCTCCATTGACATCCATCAGAAATCTGACCAATTCATCAAAACAAATAATCATTACAGATTTTTTTTAACAATATATTCAATTATACATGCCTCTAACCCTATTTCCTTTTTCTTTCTTTTGGAAAATCTATATCTAAATGCTAATATACATTAGTATTAAAATTAAGTTATAAGACAGTCATGATTTTTTATAAAGCTATATAGTACTTACAAATAATCAAACATTAGTTTAAGTATTTATAGTTTTTAAAAAGCTGTTGTTACATAAGAAACCATTAATTTTAGGTGATCTAAAACTATGAAGTTTTCATAAAAAATTTACTCATACTTATGTGATACCACTAAAAAAAATCATTAAATGAAAATCAAATTTAGAGATAAAAAATAATTAGTCACTATATTAACTAAATTAGATACCTAAATTAATTTTTATTATTAATAAAAATTTATAAAATAGTTTCTATAAGATCATGGGTCGAGTCCGATACACTGCATGCGTCATGGGTAGATTTTGAGGTGGCGCACTAGGATCACTTTAAGTTGGTCAAGAAGGTGAAGGCTTTTTAGCCTTTTTGACTTACGCCTAAGGTTAGAGGGTTGTAAGATCATGGGTCAAGCCCGATACAACATCTTGAAGAATCTAGTACCGATCTTGTTTTAAAGGATTTTATTCGTATCAAGAGGGAATCATGGGAATCCCAAAAGGTCAACATATAAATAAAGGAGAGTATTTATTATGAAGAAGGATCGGAAATAAGGCCAGAGACAGTAGGAGCAAAGACGAGGAACTATATATATACACTAGAGAAGTCATAAGAGGGGACATATAACACATTAGATTAAGAGCACACTTGTTCTTGGCCACCATGAATGTTCTAGGTTTGAGATCGTCAATACTCTTATCTGAAAGAGCTTCTAAATTGGTATCTGAATTAATTACTAAGATTTTACTACTAATATTTTAGATTCTAAATTAGTCTTTAAAAGACTAATAGAGACTAATTTAGAATATAAGTAATTAATAGATAAAACCTTAGTAGGTAGTAGTTAGATACCAATTTATAAACTATTTTATAATTTTTTATTAATTATAAAAATTACTTTAGATACCAATAATTTTTTAGTTTATAAAATGATCTCTAATTTAATTAATATAGTAACTAATTATTTTAGTCTCTAAAATTAGCTTCTACTTCATAATTTTCATAATTTTCTTGTAGTATAATATATGTGTGTTTTTCTTAATTTTCCAAAAATAATACTAAATATTATATATAGAAATTGATGTGAATTATGTGGTACAAAGTTATAATTATTTGTCGTAACCAAACCTAAACAATATATAGTAGAAGATTTAGAAAATATAAATAAGTATTGGTTTGTATGATACAAGACTTAAAATCTCCTTGAATAAGATTTAAAATTTGAGTTTCATGATGAAAAAATAACAAAAATACTAAAAATAGTTATTATATGTATAATTTAGAAATTTCTATATGCAAACTTCAGAACTCAGATTATATACTAACCATAGAAGAAACAGATCTTGCTCGAACTGATACTCGAGCTTTCTTGATCATTGACATGTTTTCTGATGCTTCATCAACATCCTTGAAAGAACTGTTTGAGAGCCACCTTGGAATAACTTTGTCAGATGCCTCCAACTCAGTAACATCTCTGTTACTGCAAATCTTCTGATTCTTGCTTTCTTGCTGTTTTCCCTTGGAATGTTGCTGCGAACTCTCTTCCTTCATAGCAACTCCAATATCCAAGAATGGCCTTGGAATCATATCAGCTTTCTTACCCTTCATAAAACCACATCAGATTTTTATTTTTCTTAATTAAGAGAGCTTATAATGGTAGCCACTGCATGAAATCCGTTGTGAATTAAGGTGCATACGTGCAATCTTATATCCCAAAATTTAAACCATTATATATATCAGTGACCTATGTTGTAGGGTAGTAGCACCAGTAAAGAAAATTCGAAGAAACTCAGCAGTTGTTAAAACCTAATTCAAAGATGTTGGATTGTCTAATTTAACCTAAATAAAACGGATTAAAAACTTCCACTGTTAATTACTACTATAATACTTGCAAATCATCTTTCAAGAAAATTACATAAAAAATGAATTTAATATGAGTTGATTAAATCTGTTCACGCTAGAGAAACCATGAGATTTTGTCAAATTATATATATGTGCAAGTGTTTTTTTCCTTACTTTTTATCATTCATTTTGTTGCAATTTAACAATAGTTCTACCCAATAACTAATTATAATTGATAGATTTATCATTATAAAAGCATATTATTTACCTCATTCTTTTGTTTTTTCTCCTTCATTTTCATAATCTGATTGTGTAGAGCATGGTACTTATCATTCACCTGATCAACCTGATCTCTCAAGCGTTGATTTTCAGCATTCATGTGGTGCAGTTCTGCTAGCACAGCTGCAAACTGTGTGAACCCAGAAAAGGGATGGGAAAAAAATTTCTTACATAAATTTCTGTCATAAACTAATTATTCCAAGAAACTTTTATATGTAAGTAAACACACATAAATGATCTTGTATATCTATATATTCTTTTGATCTTAAAAGCTATAAACATACATTGACACAAAAACAAGTACCTTATTATCTCTTCTATTACCCTTTGCTTCCGATGATCCTTCTCCCATAGTTGATCTATTGGTGGGGGAACTCTTTGTGAGGAGATCTAAACTAGTCTGCAGATTACAACAGATAAGAAACATAAGATTTATCAATATATTTTATATAACACAAACAGAAGAAAAAAAGAAAAAGATTATGAGTTTCCCTACATCCACATGCAGCTCCATTTGGTGCACCATTTCATCATCACCAACCACGTTTTTCTTCTTCTTCTTCTTCTGAGAAAAGAAATCCATCTCATCCATGGCAAGTCTTTTCCCATCAAACACCAGAGAAGAATGTGTAACTGGTGCAATATTAGAGTCATCATTGCAGGTAGCTTCTTCCATGTTCTTGGTATATAGATAGATAGATAGTATTAATTGCACTTTATAGAAGGAGCATATATATGTGTGTGTGTATGTGTGAGTGAGTTTGGTTAAAGAATGAGAAAAGGGTGCATTAAGGACATAGAAAGAAAGTGGTTAGATGAGTATCAAAGAAGAGTCCTACAGTTGTGGCAATGAATTCTTAAAGGAAGATGTGAAGAGAGAGAGAGAAGGGTTTGATTCTGAGAGGTTGAAGTCAGAGATAATGAGATGCAATGGACTCGGCAACAAAAATGGTTTGGACTAAGACCAAATATTATGTGATGTGGAGGGATTCAAATAATAATTAACATTGAAGATTTTGGAACTGAGGTAAGATGGTGCGTCAGATTTTCCACGTGGCAGCTTTTCATAGGGATAGGAGGAAAATTATGCCAACAAAATAGCAGAGACAGTTGTTTGAGACACAGTCTTCTTTATCAACTTTTATTAGAGACACAGATCTGACTTCTAAATTCTCAGCATTGACAACACAAAAATATAACGAACTGGGATTCAAACAATTTTTATTTATAAACACAAATAAGTTTCTTCAATAAATTATTTTATCTCAGAAAAAATAGTTTTCAAATCTTCACCAAGAATATGTGGACATACAAAAATATTATAAGAAAAATTAAAAAATAGTGAGGATGTGATTTATATTTATATTTAAAAGAATTGTTGCTAAAAATGTTGTCACCTTGTGATTAGTGAGGAGAAAACAAATTTTGTCATTAGTACATTGATTATTCTAGTGAAAAATGCATAGATAAAATGCTAGAAATACACTCTTTAATACATACTTTATAGGTACACTCTCACTGATCAAAATTTATTGAAAAACACACAAAAGTGGGGTCCATCACTTTTTTTAATTTTTTTTCCTTATTTTGTTTTGTAACTTTTAATAAATTATTAAAAAAAAATTATTAGATAAATATTATTTTTAAATATAAAAAATAATTAATTGTTATATTAATTAAATTAGATATAATAAGATTTAAAAAAATATTAGTATTAAAGTAATTTCTATTCTTAATAAATAGTTTTTCAAAATTAGTATTTAATTAGTTATTAAAATTATAACCACCAACTATTAAATTATTTATTAATTATACAAATTACTTTAAATACTAATAATATTTTTAGTGTCTATAATAATAATTATTTTAGTTAATATAGTCATTAATTATTTTTTATCTATAAAATTAATTTTTTTTTTTAATGTATAAAATATAGAGTGTATTATTGTTAGTCATTCCCATAGATACAAAATTAAAATAAAATAACATATGCTCATCTCTTCCTGGATAAAGACTGATGTACGATAAATGAGAATTTGATAGATTAAAAAGTTTAAGTATTTTTTTTTTTATCATATGCATATCAAATGACATGAAAATACTTTTTTATATTTAAAGATGATATAGATGCTGATAAAAAAATTATTGTTATAGATGTTACTGATATAAAAGGAGGAAGGTTCAACATGAATTAATAGTCAATATAGAAAATAGATTTTAACATCAATTGTATCAATTGTAAGACATGTAACGTTTGTGGCTATAACTCTTATAAAATATTACTTTATACTTCAGTCATAAGTCAATGTTAAATATGGTGATTTTTAAATATGTTCTTAAAATTCTCTAATGTATATATATTTATGTCGAAAAGCTTGATGCACAAGAATGACAATACCAATTAAACTCTTTAAATTTGTAAAAAAAATGCAAAAAATATTCAAGTAGATGTATTTAAAGAGGATTTGAGAGATGGGAGAACTTCAAATGAGAGTTGAATGCAAAATTTAAGTAAATCTAAACTAAAGATAAACATATATAAGAGATTAATAGTGGAGTAATTAAGGAGTGATGAATATACTTTATAATGGAAGGTGAAGGTTGTGATAGAAGAGAGTTTTTATCTATTGTTGATTTATGATTTAGGGTTTAGAGAGTTATCTTTATGTGTTATTTTTAAGCATAGACATTTTATAACTCTTTTAAGTTAGAATAATTTGTTGAGTAAAAAGATCAAATTACTCTTAAGTTTCTTATATACGGGTTTGAACATTCTTAAATACTTTATTTTATTTTATTTAATATAAATAAATAAATAAATAAATAGAAAAGGGTGTTACAAGGAAGGAGAAGTTATAGGAGAAAGTCACCAGAGAGATTATGAGAGAAAAAAAATAAAAGATTGTGAGAAAAAAGAAGTGAGAACATAATAATTCAACAAGAATACATTGTAAAATGAAAAATACTAAAATAAAAACACATCAAATATTAGATATAATCAATTAGTAAACAAATAACTATAGCATATATACTTTCTACATTAATTTCTTAAAAAATTATATAAAAATGAACGTTTATTCATAAATTTATCATTATACTATTTTAGTATATAATTTATTTAAGAATTATAATGTTATGTGACATGTTAAAAATATGTATTTACATAGTATACCCAATTATACTTGAGAGGATGCATTTATTGTGGATAATGATCTTAGTGTTAGTGTGTATATATATTCTTATAATAATTTAAGTGGTTCAATCAAATAATAATGAAAATTTATATATTAAATTAAAATTGATCAATAAATCAACATTCCACAATGCATTAAAAACAAGTATTCTTTTTTATAACTTTTATAATTTTTAGCCTTAAAATCGGAGGATTTTCTCGAAATATTTTCATACAAATATTAATTAGTGAAGAGTTAATGAAAATATTTTTTTAATCTCTTAAAGTAGGGAAAATGGTAAAAGTCACACCACGTCCTTCTTCATAGTTTTGGTTGAATAAATTCGTATTCATCAACATTAGGGTAAACTTCAATTTTATAATTATCCTTTAATTTTATATTAGTTTCTAATGGCTCCATTAAATTGACTTAACTGAAATGGACGGTGCCAAAGGTTATTCCTTGCAAGTAATAACTTGAAATTTATTTGGAACAAATCAATCCCTCAAAGTCACATATATAGGCTTCAACCAATATTAATATAACTATGTAATTAATTAACACAAAATTTCTTGTGAGAAAACTTGCACATTCAACTATAGTCACAATATTAAATTAACACCTTACAGAAATAATATGTTTAGTAAATAATTGTTGTGCCAAAATTAAGATTAGTTTATGCAGTCGAGAAATTGACTTTTTTTGTATTTTATTTTCTTCTTAATCATTAATATTCTTCAAAGAGAAGACTAAGAAATTCCCAGCAACCATTGTAGAGATTTCTCAAAGCTTTCCCCTTAATTAAGTCACAATCATTGTCTCAATTTTAATATAACAATTTAATAACTAAAAGGAAGCCAAGTTTGTCTCAACAATGTGCAATTTTCTTTGATTTAAAAAAGAAACCAAACATTTTTTAATTCTTAACTTATTGTTTGACAAATTGCATGAAAACACGTACTTAAATTTTGGTGTTGTTTTTTCACTATCCCTAGTTCTGATTCAGAAAACAAAAAAACTATTTAATAGTATTTATTAATGTCGTAGTTCAGAATCATTGACTATTTCCATTCATATCATTAAAAAAATTATTTTAACCTAGTTATAATGTTTTTTTACAATTTTTATTAGAGTTGTATTAGATACTATTATATAAAAGTTATGATGTTCTTTAACAGTGAATTCTTCCAATTTACCACTGTTAAAAGTGAAAAAAAAAAATTATTAAAAGATTATAAATAAGTGTATTTGACTATGTAATTGTTCAAATAATATTTTTTATCATATAATAATTTCTAAATTATTTGGTCAATGATAACTTTATTATAATAAGTTTAACTCCATATTTTCAGTATGTGAACAAGAGAATATCACCTCATCTTCTTTCTACTACATTTGAATCCAAAACTTAGACTATACTTTATTGGGGTCACCTTGGAGAAATAAATAACATTACTTCAGCTTGATATATGCATATATTTTCATACTACGATTAGAATTTTCTTAAAAGTCACATATATATTTTTCTTTGGTTTGATGATATTTTTACACTTACGAAATAAAAAAATACTCATTTAACAACTTAAAATAATAATATTTTAATTTTATTTATTTATTTTATTTTTTAATTTAAAATTCTAATACATGTTATTATATTACTAAAATTGATTATAATTAAAATAGTAAAATGGAGACTATTTGATTAAATTGTAGTATTAAGGATTAATTTGAAATTTTACATTTTTCATTCTTTTAAAAGCAGTATTTTATACATTCAAGATCACCACATTAATATTTTAATATGATTATAAATGAAATATTTCAATTAATTTAATATGTTACTCTGTACTTAATTTTAAGAAAATTTGTACGAATACTTTTTAACAACTAAATTTATTTTATTCCCTTTTAGACATGTACCTAGTATAATACTTAAGTTTCGGGAAAACTTATCCTTTAAAAATTCTTTCACTATATACTTGTACGTTGAAAGAGCACAAGAGAATAAATATTTTTTTTCTGCATTATGTGCGAATTAATTAATTATCAAGAGAAACATGAATCATTTGTTTGATATTTTTTCACATAAACAAAGTTTTTTTTTTTTAAATTACTTCATTTTTACAAAGTATTTTTTCACATATAAAAATTTTATACATATATATACACATCATAATTTCAATGGATTAACCATAGAAAAATCAAATCTATTTTATCTATTTTAAAACATTGTTAGTCTAAAAAAACCTTAGATATGATAAATAGAGATTTTTCAAAATATTTGTATTAACTACATTTCACTAGAAACAATCACTTAATTTAAGCACTTTTGGTCAACCATAAATTAGTTCAACATATCATCATAGGTATTAGACTTATCTCATCCAATTCACACATAATATACTCTATTTCAATTCATTCATAGGGTATATTCAAACGTAAATCTCAAATATTAAATAATGACATTATCATATGTATACATATGCAAAAGACAATTTGAACATAAATATATTATGTTTCTTGAGTAAGTAATTATCACCTTGGATGACAATCATCAATTGAGATGAGGGAAGATTTATTAAACTCTTCCTATTAAAGTTACAATAATGTTGCTTGAATTGTTTCGGTCTCATCCTCATTTGAACTACAAGTGAATCCTTTGAGTGCTAACACATTGCTTAAACAATAAGAATAATGTTTGAGTGATAGGACACTTGTTTACATTAAAAGGATTTTTAAAATTCTTACCACACCTCAATAATACATCATCGCTTAAGCCATTAAAAGAAAGATAATTGAAGTAACACCTCCTACACTCCAATTTCAAACTACATATTTGACTTGAGTGTCCACTTGATTCTCAATAATGTTGTGCACCTAATAACCTAATGAGTCTCACTTAAGTGTGCTCAAGTGAGATATACAAAAACATAAAATATGTATATTTCAGAAAATAGATTTTCAACCAAAAAATAACTATTATGTATATTCAAACAAGTTTAAAATACATCTATACACTTGTTTAATGCATAGTTTGTCTATTATAACTAACATAACTCAATTAGACTATTCAAACCAAATACTATGTTCTAAACATTTAAAAAAAAAACTTAAAATTAAATCAAACAAAACATTTTACATTTAATCTCATCCATTTAATCTCATCTACTTCAACAATTGGAGTATTCAATAGATTTTCACCATACAATATCTAATTTATCTATAATTCAAAATACTTTCGCTTAGTGACAATTGTTTGTTTCTAGAGGAAAAAAAAGTTAGAAACACACCAAAATTCCTAGAAAAAGGAATGTCACCAAATAAATCAAAGTATTTATGATCAAATGAACTAATTAAGAGAATAATTTTCTCAATTGATGAAGCCAATAAAATCTCAATATAGTCATTTATAAAGTCAAAAAATTAAGGATCGTGAGATTTTAGTGTAAAAAAAGCTTAATCTAATTTAATTTTTTATCAGTTGAAAAAAGATTATGTCTAGTCACTTTTTAACTAGCAAGATCTAAAAATGATGAGAGATTGTTTTATAAAATAGAAAAGATGATAAAAAACTAGAAAGAAAAAGAGAAATTGAAAAATAATGAATGAAAGAAGAAAGAAAAGAAGGACTATAGTCCTTACTATATGATTAACATGTTTATAACAAAAGTTTTTATTGATTATTATTCAACCTTTTATATCTAAAATATTATTATTAAAATTAATCACCATATCTAAAATACTATTTACTTATGAATTTAATATTTCCTCATAATTTTATTTTCGGAAAGCGTTTCAAAACTTGAAATATAGAAGAGTAATACTGATTATAAAGTATATTTAGTTTGGAATCTTAAACTATATAACTCTTTTTAAGTAATACTAAAAACATACGACTAATGGATATGAGTAGAGAGACAATAGATAAATTAAAAAATAAATATATATATATATATATATATATATATATATATATATCATTCAACCATTTTCAGCAATTACTTTGACCAAAGTTACATTTATCAGAACTTTCAAAAGAGAACAAATATGATTCAATAATTCTTCTTAAACTATTAATACCTTTAAGTGAAACTTTCTTAAGATTGAATGATGTAATATTTGCTTATTTGAGATTGTGTTTGTGTAAAATTTGCATTACTAATAATTTTTTAAGGAAAACTTTAAAAAAATAAAGTGAGTTTTCTTATAAAAGCGCGGATCACATTACAATGTTTACATGTTTAAAGAGAATCTAATTTACTAAAAATAATCAAATTAAATTTTATAATATTAATTAAATTCAATATTATATATCTATAAATAATGTTTGCCAATCTTAAAAAAAAAAAAAAACTGTGAACAACTCTCAACAAAAATTTAAAATAGTAAATCGTCAACCTCATAAACGAAGTCAGAGTGTTATAATGAGAGTTTTATTATTCTTATTAGTTAAGTATTTTTTATTTAATTTATTTTCAATATATATATATATATATATATATATATATATATTCTTTCTTAGCTTTTTTCATCAATTTTTTTGATAAGTTATAGAAACTCGTTGTCATTTATTTATTATTATTAAGAATAAAAAGTTATTCATTAAAATAATTTATAACAATACATAATGGAATATCCTTATTTTGTATACATACTTTATGTTCATTTTTTATCTTTAATTGGATTTTAAAATTATAACATTTTTAACTTAAAAATATTTATTCCGTTACATATATGCAACCAAAAAAAATAGGATAAACTATTGATTCATTAAAAAGATCTTCACAGGTTATTATTTCACAATACAAACTTTTTTATTTTATATAAATGTATAATCTATATTATTTCTCCCACAATGGGAAAAGGAGATTTTAATGACAATTAAAAAATTATTTTATTGAAATCGTTTTATTCAAATTGTAGTCAAAGTTTGAGATTTCCAACAACATTTTGATTGTCTTTTTTGCATGTGCTACATACGTCAACATGGTTGTAAGCATACATTTATGCAATACCAAAGTAGATACTAATCACTGTAATATTATTCTTGATCTGTCTTCAAAATGTTATATTCGAAATAAAGACTGATAAGAAAACTAATTAAAATAAAATTGAATAAGCTTAATTACTATAATAGATGTACATAAATTAATGTTTATTACTAATTTATTATTTTGTTTAAAATATGAGGAGACTTATTCTGAAATTAGCATAATCAATGAATGATGTGATTAGTGTAAAATATCGTAAGTAATTTCACAAGTACCTAAAGGACAACGATACAGTCACTAAAATTTTGAAAGGAAAAGATTATCATAGAGGCAATAAGTGATCATGCAACTGCCATAAGTGATACTTACTTTCTAAATTTTTATTGATAATAGAGATTACTTTAAATATTAATAGTTTTTTAGTTTATAAAATAATATTTAACTTAGTTAATATAGTAATTAATTATTTTTTGTCTTTTAAATTAATTATTATTTATTAATTTTTTTTAATAAAAAATGTACTTTGAGATTAAAAAATAAAAATTGTTCTACCCAATCCATGAATCAATAACAGTTAATATCCAATATCAAAATGAATTCTAACCACCTACAGTTAACCTTGGATTTCGCTGATAACCACTCGAGAGTTACTCCAAATTACCACATCCATGAAACTCGACCTCCTTATTAGTTATTTGGACACGTCATGACTTTTCTTAGCCTATAAATACAATCATAGAGTATTTTCTCACCCACTAAATACTTCATACTCATTTACTACTCGTATATTATTATTCTCTTACTAATTTGAGCGTCAGAGAGTTTTCTGCATATGGACTTCCACTCGACTTTATTAGTAAAGCTCGACAATCCTTCAAGACAGATCGGTCAATACAAACAACATAGATTCATGACCTCGGACAACATAGACACCAAACCTAATAAGAGCATTTGGTACCCAGCACGGGGTCTTGGTAAAAGTTTCCCAGTACCACAAACCATATGGTTTCCACCAAAAGTCAAACAACAGCGAGGACATCTCAGCCTACAATGGATCCTTCAATCCTAGAAGCACTCAAAGCTCACACTAACACATCCATGCAAAAAATGAAGACACGATACAAAAGGTCATCGATTATGTTCAAAAGAAAGAGACCAAGATGTAAAATGCTTTCACTGGAATATGAGAAGACATGGAGATGATGCAAGCTCTGCACCAAATCGAGCTTCAGAATCTATGATAACAACATCGTGATGAGATCCATGTTATATGATGTGAGATACAACATCGAACAATTAAGAGGTTTGAGCATCAACCGACCCCCAAACAAGAAGGAGAGTTTCAACCGACTCAACAGAATGAACAAAGGCAAATTTCACATGCGCCTAATCACAATCAATGACAGGCCCCTACGACCACACCTGGTGTTCGGAAACCTACCCATGTCACCCAACCATGCCAACAACAGATCTTATTTAATGCACTCCTACCCCCGAGTTACCTTGATAAATTAGTACTTTACAAACTCGTGAGTTCGCAATTGAACCTACTTCGTCCCACTTTTGGTGGATCAATGGTAGGCTAAGCCAAAATAGGTTAGATTGTCAGTTTTGTCATCCCTAAATAAATGGCTATCATCTTATTTGTAATTATAGATACATGCACAATGCTAGGTATTTTATTTGTAATTTGTATAAGTATAAGTAGACCTTAAATAGGGCTCCAATTGGACCTCAATTGGACTAGATTGGGTGGTCAAACTCTAGGAGTACAAGTCAACATTTGACCACCCCCAATTAGGCCTTGATTAGGTGGTCAAAACCCTAATTTCCTTGGTTAACTCTCAATCAAGGCTTCTCCTCCAAGGCTAGCACCCAAATTAGCCTAAGTTTGACATGTTTTGCTTGAGCTGGGACTTCTTATGGGTGTGTGCGACGCTAGCTTCTCATGTGCAACTAAATTTCTTCTTTGTAATTTAGTCTCACTTCCCTTAATCAAGGAGTGCAAGAAGGCTCAAGCATCTATTTATAGAGCCTTTGCCTCTTGTAAAATTCACCTTGAATTGAACAATTGAGGTCACCAAAATAGGAGTAATCTTCTTTTAAAATCTTTACCAACGATCATTCCTTGAAAGAGGAGCTAAGTTATGAGTTCTCTCTTGAAACTTGATAAAGTTTTAATAAATTTTTAAGCATTTTGTTGTCCCATGAAGATGCTTCCATCAACACTCCAACAATCCAACAATGGACACTTAAACAAAAAAACTAACGTTTAAATAAAGAGGAAACAAAATCAATTATGCTATCTAAAAGTAGTCTTACTTAAGCGGTGTAAAAATACTTAAAGCGAAGAGATTTTTCTATAAATAAAAAACAAAGTCACTCAAACATAAGTTAATTTAAATTTATAAAAAGATTAATCTATTTTTTATTTTATTTTTTCTTTTAAAAGTTCTTTTGAAATCCAATCAAATTCTTAATTCTTAAATAGGTTACAATTGAGATGTTTTTTTTATATATAACACTATTTCCACTTTAATTTTTTAAAAGTAAGTTTTTATTTTGTATATAAATTAATGTTAACATGTAAAAATATTTTATTTATAGTGTTTTTTTAATTAGAAGTGTTTGGAGAAGAATTTATTTTTTGTTAGAACGTGTAATCTGTGGCCCTGCTGCGGAGAAAAGCATAGACGATTATTAAGTCAAAATCACAAAATGAAACGTACTTTGAATATCTATATTTTATTAATAATAGTGAAAGCCTTCTGATGAGTCATTGCTCCCACTTTTTCTACCTCACAACGCTCAATTTTCAAAGAAAAGAAATAAAATATTATGAATCATGAGTTCAAAACACGAAAACGAAGTAAGAACACACACTTCAAAATTCTTAAGTTCACAAAAACGAATATGACTGCTTAACCTTCAACATCATCAAACTTCTTAATTTGCATTTCTTTTAAATCTTTTCTTGCTGCCTTATCTTCAAGCTTAGTCTTTTCACAGATTTTTCTTCATTTGAGTCAAGAAAAGTACACAATCACTTTAGTGTCTTTGGATCTGCAAAAGAAACACACATTCATTGTACAAGAAAAAAATATCAAAAATAAAAAAAAATAATTTATTTGAGTGAAAATGTATAGTTATATATAATAAATTATGATAAAGACATAGTTGATTATATTTTTTCATACGTAATATATATACATGAAGACATAACTGAATATGTCATACATAATTCTTTTTATTAATATTTATATTTTTATTTATTATAATAAAATAAATAATTAATGTAATAATATATTTGATAAAACAATGCCTGAGAGTTTTTTTTAAAAAAAGTGAGTTGATATCTTCAACTTGTTAATTTATTCGGACGCCCTAATCCTCTCATATTTATATTGAAAGTTAAACCGAAAAAGTTAATTTAAAAAATTAACTTTTTATATTATATTATTTAAAGAATGTAATATATAATAATATTTTAATTTAAATAATTAACACTTATAACTTAAGTTTATTAAGTATAAGGTAACACTACTACTTAAAAAAATTATTAAATAAAAACTAATTTTTTTTAAAAAATAATAATAATTAATCGTTATATTGACTAAATTAAATATTATTTTAAAAACTAAAAAAATTATTAATTTTTAAATTAGTTTCATGAATAATTTCTAGTTAATTATATATTAATTTAAAATTAATTTAAAAATTAATAATTTTTTCTTCAAAATAGTATCTAATTTAGTGAATTAATTATTTTTTGTCTTTAAAATTGATTTAACTTTTTTTTTAATTGTAAAGCTAGTATACCTTTTAATTTATTAAATTAAAAAAATAATTAATCAATTAAAAACTAAAAAAAAACTGAATATCAAAATTTGTAGTTTTCCTGTTCACTTTTGACAAGATGTAATTATAACTCCTAACCAAAAAAAATATCAAACTAGCTTAATAATATATCTGAAAATTTCCTATTTTTGAGTTTATACAAAATTGAAAACTTGAAGACATCAATCTAACCACATTAAAAAAAATATTATAGAAAACCACATAAATTATCTAATAAAAAATTCTCATAAATTAATATTTATCTATCTTCTCGTGTATACTAAGATTTGATAACAATAAAGATTGACGATAAATTGAAAATGTAAAAATTTGATAGTTTAAAAAGAGGAATTTTTTTATAATAAATAAAAAATTGAATGTTGTAAATTTATTTATAATTTTTTAAAAAGACATTTATTTTTCATTTATTTAAATTTTATCATCTAATAACTTTGGAGGGGGAAATGTGCCTTATATTTTCTATTGAAATAAAATTAAGTATGAATTGCTTTATGACACACCAAGATTCACATTTTACATTTTTTCAGCAACTTATCTGGTTGAAATTGCTCTAAAATTACTTTTGTAATATCTAACAAATTTAAGTGACATAACTAAAATTTAAAAGACCACTTTTACAAAAAAATTGAGGATAAAATATTTAATTATATATTTTCTAGATTCTCATGTTATCCATAATCATATCACTTTATATTTGGGAATATGCTTGTGTATGTTCTCGAAAATTCAATTTTTTAAGAAAATAATGATAAAACTTTCAACGTTTATATAACTTCTTAATATATTAAACCTACTATATGTGGTAGGTTTTGTGGAACTTTCAAGGTCAAATCTCATTAATTATATAATTCTATCCTTTTCGGTAATCTCAATCGTGTTAATTGAGGTTAAGTTGTTAGTTTAGTGGTTGATTAATTATGCTCATTTTTTTTGTGTTCTTTAATTAAATAATATCGTTGGTTTAACCATAAATATTGAACACCAACAAAAGGTTAATGATATGATTAATTTTAGTATGAGTACATTATATATTTTTTTTTTTACATTTTCTAAAAGTGCCTTTCAAATTTTTTAGAGGTGTAGCATTTCGATTTAAAAGGTATGAATGAAAAAGTTGTTTTATAAATACTTTAGAAGAAAAAAGTAAATTAATTTATTATAAATTAAAAATAAGTTATGTGTAACTTTTTTAACTTTTACGTAAACCAAATTTCATTTATAAAAAAACTAATTTTAGCTTTTTTTAGAAGTGCTTATTCAATAAGTTCGTCAAAAATAAACCCAAAATTATCCTCTTTTTTTTTCCACTCATTTGACATACAAGTCATAAGTAATGTGAATCCTTTTTCATTATTTTCTTACCATTTTAATGTAAAAAAAAATTAATGTAAAACTTAACTCTTTTTAATTTCTCTTCTCACTAATTTTCTTCAATGAAACCAAAATGTGAAGGCTTGGCCGAAAGTATTTCCTATTCGGACCAGTAATAGGTTGCATGTAGGCTTTTTCTTCCTGCACTCCCATAATTTCTAACTGCACCCTAAAATTATTAAATGATATTTTTAAAGTCACTTATTATCTATTCTGAAATTTGGAACAAGTTTTCTCGAATTTTTAGGACACGATTTTCAGCATAGAAATTTTAGAACAAGCTTTCCAAAATACATTAAGTACATTTTAAAATGAACTTTTTCAATTTCCAAAACAGATTTTCCATAACGAAGTTTCTCTCTTCTTTCTTTCAAATAGTATAATGTTCTTATTTCATGTCATAAAAACATGAATATTCATAGTATATAAATTATTATTGTCTTAATCGATATTAAATTAAATAAATATTAAAAATATATTATATTAAAATCAATCTAATTAATATTAATTTAAATAAATATTAAAATATATTATATTAACATCAATCTAATTAATATTAATTTATAAATAATAAAATAAATAAAATTAGAATCAGTCTAATGAATATTAACTTAAATAAATATAAAAATTAAAAATAAATAGGATTAGAACCAAGTAAGTCAAGTCAACATTAACATTCTTTATTTTTAATATTTATTTTAATTATTATCGATTACGTTGACACTATTTGAGATGTTTATAAATATTTTTACTTATTAAAATTTTTTAAATTACTTAATGTCAACTTAAAATTTGTTAAGTCGAATTTTAGTAAACATTAGTCTAATCAATGTATAAGTTTTGCATAATATAAAATTAAATTTAAAATAATTTTATACTTTTTAATATTTTAAAAATATTTGCTCTAGTATGTCGTGTTAGAATCTGCTAATAATATGACATTTTGATCGATGCTATTGTAGAGGAGTTATTTTAATTTTTTTTCTAGTAATATTACATTGATTTAATGCATAACCTATGTTAAATATCTACTTTTTAAACATTACCATATCTATTTTCTACGTCACTCAAAATCTACTTTGATTCTATAATTATTAGAAAATGTCAATCAATGTAAAAAAAATATTTTCTAGTAGTGCAACTGTATATTTAAAAAATATTTTGTTTTATTCGGTTTTGTACTTCATATTTTGTTTCATTTCCAAAAATACATGTGAATTCTGGTCTCACTCCATTATTTTTGAAACCTAGTGGTTTAGAGGTCGTTCAATTTACCATGATCAAATTTTAATGTTAGAAATTACAACTATAACAACAACAACAACATACGTATGTTGTTGCTTATGCAAATTTTTGTAATAAAATAATAATACTTGTTTAGCCTTAGAATATTCCTTATGTATGTGGTGGGAAAATTGGAACTATCGTGGCTACACATTCATGGCTCTAGTCTTGTTTACATTTTACGTTTTCCTTTGCTCATAAAACAAATACTATGGCAATAACTAAAGCACAAAGACCTAAAAAATCCCTAGTCAAAGCCAAAAAGAAATTGGGACCAATATTCAAAGTCTATGTATGAATCATCTATCAACAGCCTATCAACCTCTTCATTCTTTATTCCTCATATTTCTTTCTATGCTTTACACACCACACGTCTACTAGTTACTACTCTTTCCATTTTATTTTATTTTAGGGGTTAAACTTTTAGTATGTAATAATTAAACTTTTAATCAATACCTCTCACATTTTCTTCTTATAACTTCGAAATTTCTATAAAAGGAGACAATTTTTACCTTTTTTTTATTTTATTAAAATGAGTTTGTTTTTGATAAAAATATGGATATAGAAAAATCATATCAACGTGACACCACGATTTAACTATAAAAAAATATGAAATCGTGTTAAGGTGACATAATATTAATGTAATTAATTTGAATTGAAGTTGTGTCACCTTGTCATAACTTCACTCCTTAGTTTATGGTCGGAAGTTAACTTGCAAAAAATTCTTCGATGATCAAGTGTTTTGTATAAAAGTATATGATGTATTAATAAAAACGTAATTTAATCTTGTGTAACAATCTTTATTTATAGTGTTTAGTAGTAAGTAATTTATCTTATTTATGAGCACCGCATATCTTTAATAAAATAGTATTAATTTATTTATGTCATAATCACTGGATTTATCAGGGTGTGTTACCCGAATTTATAGAGATGTTATTCGGATTTATAAGATGTTACACAATTTTTCATATATATTTTATTTGCTATTTAATGTGATTAGTTTATCCGATCTATTACTAATGTCTAATGATGTGACTCATATTCCGCTTCGACCGATACAAAACCTATTATATATATCTTTCTTAGTTACATTCTTATTATGAATTTCTAGAAAAATATTAATGTATTATAAAAATATTGAAACAATTAAAGTTTGATTAGAATTTGTTTTGCTTGAAGAAACCTATGTGAGTTTATAGAATTTGTAAAATATAAGTTATGCTGTTAACGTGTATGACGAAATGCCTTTGCTTACCCTAGCAGTGTGCCTGAATTTCCTCAGGCCGTCCACTGCGGTTTCATCAGATGTGGTGGCTCATATAATGCTGAAAACTCATTACTACCCTTTGACTCTCTCACAACATAAGTGTGCATTAACCAAAAGCTTCTCCATATTCAAGTTGCTTGCATCATAGAGCTGAAGGGTACAATAGATCATGGAGGAAGAAGAGTTTTTTTATCAGTAATAAAAAACTATATTATATTATATGAAGGAGGGAAAGAAGAGTTTAAAATGCATGGTGTTGTGGTGCTCAAGTAACACAAGTGGTTGAAGCTTTTTAAGGTCAAACAAAATAGAATATACATTAGAATTCCATCACACTCTTCCATTAGCATGCACCATGCAACCTCCTCATAAACTTTTACCACTTTTGCGGCGTCAACTTCTCCCCCTACTTCCCTTCTTATAAACCCTAACCCTCCCCCTTCATTTTCTACCACATTTTCATTCCCAACAGAAACAAGCAAACAAACAAAAACCCTCTTCTCATCTTCATCATCTCCTTCTGAGTACACCTTCAACCACCTCTTGACACTGGCAAAGCCATGGAGCTCCTAAAGGCAATATTCATCATAGCAACAACCATGGCTTTGTCCATCACACTCACAATGAAGACCATCACCCAACAGGAATCAAACCCCTCCTTTCTGCACCATGATTTTCCCTCTTCATCACTACCACCATCTACCACTCGTCAAAAGAACATTCTTCTCCCTTCCAAGAGGGTGAGTCGCTTCCTTGCTCAAGTTAAAAACCCTAATGCTGCTGATCACTGCCACAAGGACCACGAGGTGTGCAGTTTGGTGGGTGTTAAGAACTCCACATGCTGCAACAACAAGTGCATGGATGTAGGGTATGACAAACACAACTGTGGTGCATGCAAGAAAAAGTGCAAGTTCACAGAAACATGCTGTAGAGGGCAATGTGTGGACACCAACTTCGACAAGAGGCATTGTGGGGAGTGCAACCATCGGTGTGAAGTAGGTGAATATTGTGTCTATGGAATGTGCGATTATGCCTAAGGTTCATCATCATCATATGAGTCCCCAATAGGGTCCTATATTGTTATTATTATACGAGGTTTGTCATTTTATTAAAAATATTCAATAAAGTGAACCACATTTGTGGTGATTATCTAAAAAAATATATACCACAACATAGTTCAATGTTCCGTTATAGTTTATTGTTCCTCATAGTTTCTTTTGATCAAATTTCTCGACCCGCTATATATAGATACAAAAGTTCAATGTGAAGTAAACTGATTGAACAAGAAACTTGATCTGCTTCTTTTCTCAAATCTGGTGTTTATTCATTCATTCGCCATTTATGGTTTAATGTGGTCAGTGGTTGGAAGCACCATGCTTATCGATTATTTTAATTACATAACACGATTTCAAGCAGACAGTGTGTTATTTAAGTGTGTGATTTAAGTATTCACAGAAAAGGTTTACTGCTATCTACTTTGATTTTATCTGCAATAAATGTATTCAAAGTTAATTATGACAATCAGTTTAGTGCTTAGATAAGTTAATTGGAAAATGTCTAAATTTAACAGGATTTGTTGAATTGTAAATGCTCTAAGAGTTGTTGGTAATGAAGTGGCATGAATCTGAAAACTTATCATGGAAGAAAACAAAATAGAGCAGCTGAAGAAAACTTTACTTAAGTTATTTCTGAAAAATGAAGATATCCAATAATACACAGATCAGAACCAAAATAAAGTGGCATGGATTTTCGTTCAAATGGGGTGTCCACGTGCATGCATATGTGCCTCCCAAGATATCTTTCACCTTTATCAGAACAACTGTTTTATATATTAGATTGCTTGACCAATGAATATCATGTTGGCATAAAAGAATATTTAGAAAAAAGCTGATAATATTGGAATGTGTGACACTGATAAATTAGGCTCTCTGCCAATGAGTAAAAGGAAGAAAAATCTGAGATGTGATGTGACAATTAAGTCTCACATTCTCATTTGCAAGAAATTATATTAGAATTATAATTTGCTTTGTTTTCTTGAAAGTTCTTGGTGACATGAGCATGTCTTGGTAATATGAGCAATGTGTTTTGAGTTTTTTTTTTTTTTTTTTTATGTTTTTGGAAAAACTTTTAATTTAGTTTTGGATGAAAAAATTGTTATTTTTTTAGGAGTTTTCCTCTTCTAGTTAGGGATACAAATAAGCATTCTGCTTTACTTGATTAGGAGTCTATAAGAAGTGAAATATTTATTTAAAAATAAAGTGAGGTGATTTAACTTAATGAAGAAATAATAAACTTGAATAAAAAGTTTATAGATCGATATGATTAATTCAAATTCATGAAAATAGATATGTTATTTTATAGTATAATGTTAAAATTTCCCTTTAAGTGTATTTTTACAATATAAATATTTTTAGTTTAAAAGTTGAGAAAACAAAAAAATATTTTAAAAAAAAATATTATTTATCAATTGCCAATAATAATTATAGAATAATTAAAGAAAATCTAATAGTAAAATCATTTTTAAAAAGTAAATTTTAAATATAAGAATAAATTAGTATTTTATCAAATAATCTTACATGTGGATCATTTTCTCTTCATTTTTTTTAAATAAATCGAAAAGTAATGATGGGAGATCCACGAATCTAAGAATATTAGTATGTGGGTTTTCATATTCAAAATCAAGACTTTGCTAGCAATTGAAAAATGGTTACTTGTAAAGTACAACAACTTCAATAATGTGGGAACGATACACTTCAACTTCATTTTACTTTATTTTCAAACTATCAAGTAATTGAACCAAAAAAAATATCTAATTATTACAAGTTCACAATGTATTTTTGAAGTTTAAAGATGTAATCAAAATTATTTTTTATGACCTATATATATATATATCACAAAACTATGGTCTAAAAATTTTCTCCTATGAAACTTAATTTAGATCTCCCATTAAGAGCAATTATGACTCTTGTCTAAAAGGGTAATTAAATTCTTAAACAAATATTTTGTAAAAGAAAAAAAGCCTAAAATGTTTAGATATTAACTTTTTGTTCAAAATTTATCTTCCTCCATTTAAAAATAATATTTTTAGTTCATGTATTTTTCATAATAATTAATAAATTTGGTCTCCCTTTTTTAAACTCGGAGTACCAAGATGGGGGACAAAATTCACTAATTATAAAAAAAACACACACTAAATACATCATTTTTAAATATAGAGATTAATATTGTTTTTTACCGAAAATTGAGATCGTTTTAATACATTTCATCGTATAATAAAACTCATGCAAATATTTTTAACCTGCGTTAAGTCGATGGGATGAAATCAATATTTATTTTTAAATAATTTATAAAATAAATATTTTAACTGTATAAAACAATTTAAATTGTGATATGAAGTTAAGTTTTACCTATGGACAATTTGTGTTAAGAAAATGTAGAAATTCAATTGATGGATATAAAATTAAAATTGATAAATGGTTAAAAATATCAAGCACGTAAATAAAAATCAAAATACATTAGTTTGATTTGATAATGTTTTTACTTAATCAATTGTGAGAATAATGAGTAAATCATGGTATATTATTTTCAATATATAATTAGCTTGTTAATAAAATTTTATTAATCTATAGTAAAATACAGTTTCAAAATTTAATTCTTTTAATATTTAGTTTTATTTAATGAATAAATATTTACTTTATGACATAATATATATATATATATATATATATATATATATATATATATATATATATATATATATATATCTTTTAAAATACACAAGAAGCGTAAAACAAGTCTAGATGGACCAAATAATTAAACTGACATCATGACAAACTGCAAGAGTTGAAATATAAATAAGTATTTATATGTGTTGAATTTTACACCCAACAACAAATAACAAAAAATGAAAAGTTTTTTACAGTAAAAAATTGGTAAATTTTAAGAAAAAATAAAATAAAATGAAATTTCAAAATTATAATATTATAGAAAGTTTAAATATTATTTATTTAAAAAAACACACAATTATATATACATACTTTTATAAAATAAAAAATAGAGAAATTGTTAATTATTTAACCTTTTTTTTTTCTGGCTCGTTGGGCTTTTGTTTTGTGTTCAGTGTTGAACCACCTCAACAGAAGAGACGCCACACAACACAGGCAACGCGCCACTTTTTTCCGATTCCAGATTCCATGACTTCTCCGCTGGTGGCGGAGGGCGCCGCCGTGGCGGCATTGCGGTCGGTGATGCTCCGGGTGCAACAGGCGGCTGAGCGATCTGGCTCCAAACCCGACCGGGTCCGGGTCGTGGCGGTTTCCAAGACGAAACCCGTCACTCTGATTCGACAACTCTACGACGCGGGTCACCGCTGCTTCGGCGAAAACTACGTCCAAGAAATCGTTGAAAAAGCTCCTCAGGTGTTGCAACGATTACTTCTTTACTTTAATTTCTTTCATTTTTTTTTTCTTTTTCATATTTTAATTGATATATTTAGGATTCAAATTATAAATGCTACGTTGTTTTGTTCCCTTGTGTTGTGAATGGAAAATTCTAATGATTTGGGTTTGGGGCATGCCTGCAGCTTCCGCAAGACGTTGAGTGGCATTTCATTGGGCACTTGCAGAGCAACAAAGTCAAAACACTTTTAGGTAATTTTTTAAAAAAAAATTGTTTCTGAATTTATTTTTTAGTTTATTGATTTAGAATGATTTCCCTTCTATGCTTTCACTAGGGTGGTAGGATTTGGATGGAAAATGAGGCCTTTGGTTGCTTTTGATTTTAATGTTGGTCATCTTATCAGAGCCTTCTAATTTTGCATATATGGAGGACTACCTTGGTTTTTTAGAAGCACTACATTAGCTCAATGACTCTTTTTTCTTCATAATATTAAGTTTGGATGAAGAACATTTTAGAAAATTGAAGCATTTTTTAATGGAAATTATTAGAATTAAATTATGTTAATTGACTTTTTGGATCAGTGTGAAATTAATTATTTTTGTTTATATTCGAGTCTAGAGGGAGTATGATAGATATTGTAAAAGTTAACAAACTTACTCTTTACACTATGAGTGAGTGGATACTGCTAGACTATTTACTCTTTAATAAATCTAAGTTGAAATATTGCTAAAATACTTTCTTTTAAAAGAAATAAGAGTTTAATAGGTAAGCTATGTCAACTAATCAGAATTTTTCTTTGATCCAAGTTTTAAGGTAGTTATTATAAAAGTTAACAAGTTTTGTGATTGGATAACCTTGTGAAAAGGTTTATACTATCAATCAATGCATATATTATTTATTGAAAAAAATAACTTGGAGTATATTATCACAACTCTCATTTGTTTAAAGAGTGCTTTAGCAAGTTACACACCGCTAGAAGTGTTTGAAAAATTCGAAGTTAGAACTTGTTCAAATACTTCTTTTAAAAATCTTTGGTTCCTACGTGATACCTTGATTTTCAATTTAGTCCATACAATTAATTTTAATTTTAGGTCCGAATACTATTTTTGGTTCCATTACATGATGATTATAATCCTTATATGTCATATTAGCACGCCATACCAATCTCATGGTGTTGCAACAGTAGCAAATGGTAGAGATGAAATAGGGATTAAATTTCAATATAAAGGTGATTGAGTGGTGATGCCAGTTCAATTTTGCTATCTGAGCTGGTACATAGTATTTCTACATCTTTTTGGTTGGCTCTGTGATTGTTGAAAATGTTGCTATAATGGCATTCTCTTGTTATGGCTTATTTGGTTGTTCCTTTCTTCAGCACCTTATATTAGCTGAATGTTAAAGTTGTATAATTTATGTAGGTGGTGTTCCAAATCTGGCCGTGTTTGAGAGTGTGGACAATCAGAAGGTAGAGATGTAAAATCAATGTTACTTGTAGTTCTTGGAGATATGAATTGTTGTTAATTATTTTATTTTATTCACTAATAAAATTTGAATGAATCTAGATAAAACTTTTCTTTATGTTGTGCTCAATTATTAACTACTTTTCGCTTTGCTGTTGCTGTGGACAATGCCTATATTATACCTAGCAAATAACTAGTTAAAATTTCAAATTTTGGTGTTGGTACAGCTAATTTTCTAATCAATACCATTAGCTATTTGACTCACCTTAAAGTGTTCTTGTACCTCTGGAACTGTAGATAGCAAATAATCTTGATCGTATGGTATCAACCCTTGGAAGAGATCCCTTGCGGGTTTTGGTGCAAGTAAATACCAGTGGTGAAGAATGTAAGTTTGACTTAAAATAATGAGTTACTCTAACTCTTTGTTACACACCTTTTGGGTCTTTTGAGGTTCCCCCAATACCTTTGGATGTGAGGAAAATTCTTGCTTGAGGTATTGCAAATCCTTCATGTGTAGATTGTAAATTGTATATTTGTGTTACTGACTTGTCTTCCCGTACTGAGAGTTCTTAATTTGGCATCAGGGAATTATTATTCATTTTATTCCTGTAATACCCTCGTAATCCCTTTGTTATTTACAAATCGATTGAAAAGTTGAATCAATGAAAAAAAAAAGAATTTTTGTAATTCCATAAATTGGAAGAATATAAGTAATTCAAATATTTCCCCTTATCCCATGGTTTATTTAGTGCATTAAACTTTTATTTATTCATTTCAATATTGACACACAATAATGCTACTTAATCAGTCACTCCTGAGATAGTTTGATATCTGTTGGATTGGAGCTATTCCATCATTGTTTGTTAACACAGCGTATCAAATTCTTTGATTATGTATTGGAATTGTTTCAAGTATTTTTTAGTGCATTGTTTGTCGTAGCATAATGCTCTTATTTCTTACATATTTTAAATGAATAATTATTTTGTATGGGTTCTTATATTTTTGCAGCCAAATCTGGTGTTGATCCTTCTAATTGTGTTGAGCTTGCAAAACACGTGAAATTGAGCTGCCCAAACCTTGTGTTCTCTGGCTTAATGACAATAGGAATGGCAGACTATACCTCAACCCCACAGAACTTTCAGGTGACAGATTCTATTCTTATATTCTGAAGCATGTGGGGAACACTTCTTGAAATAATCCATTTCTTGTTTGTCACTGTCAGAACTTTTCCATTTAAGAATTGTATTTCATTTATTGTCTTAATGTTGTTTTGTTGAAATTTGTTCTGCATTTTTATCATCATTTTTTTGCTTTTGTAGTAAAGTTTTATGTGCCTTTTGTTCCAAATTCTACTCGTCTGTTTACTAAGGTTTTCTCTTTTGTGAAAAATCAGACCCTGTCAAATTGCAGATCTGAAGTATGCAAAGCACTTGAAATGCTCGAGGAACAATGTGAACTTTCAATGGGCATGTCTGGTGATTTTGAGTTAGCGGTATGGAATAGTGTGCAAAAGTTATTTAGCAGTTATAATTTTCTTGATAGTTGCATTGCATGATGATCTTTCAATGGAAATGTTTTGTTTGATACTTGGAGTGATGATGATAGTGTAGGAAGAATGCTAACAACACACTTTGTAAAGCATTTTTCATTATTGAATGAAATCCAAAAAGATCTCACTAAATCATAAATGAAATTCATCAAATAAGGGTGAAATCTGCATTCTGACATGAATTTTACCCAACAATAAAGTCTTAAAAGGGTGTGTTAGCATTTTTCGAAGTTTTATAGATATGGTTATGATGACGTACCACATTTCTTTTAATTAGTATTGGATGTGATTTATGAAGCATTTTGAAGATACTACTAGTTGATAGATAAGTTACTGAAGTCTTTGTTTGAACTACTTAAAGATTTCTCAACTAACTGATTTCTTTTACTCTTAATCAATTGTATACATGCAACTGTTGATAAATATTTTTTGCCTTTCCAGATTGAAATGGGTAGTACTAATGTGAGAGTTGGGTCGACAATATTTGGACCGAGGGAATATCCTAAGAAACAAGAATAGCTAGAAGCTGTAATCTCTCTCTCTCTCTCATTCTATATATACAAACTGTGTATTAGCACACAGATGTTCTGAAGTGTATTTTATTCATTTACCTTTGTAATTGATGCGATGGAATTGGTGATAATAAAGTCCATAGTTGGTTTAAATACCATAAAATCAATCTTCATGCAAAATCTTCCAATTTTTTTTTTTGTTTTTTTTACACAGTGCTTGTTTATACTAATTAGAGAATGTGTGTAAGGGAGAGCCGTGTGTATGCCTGTGTGGGAACGAGATAAGGAGAATGAGAGTAACAAACACAATGTTATAAAGTTGCAGAATACTATTATCATGTTGGTTCCTGTGTCTTGTGGATTTATGCTCTGCTTCAAATTTTAATTTGCTATTACAGTGTGATTCATCTCAATGATCTTGTCTTGAAGCAAGTTCTTTTCCTTTTTTTGGTCTGTAGCTAACTGGAATATAGCTAATAATTGATACTTTTTTATCTTCAAATTATGTTTTGCAGACCAACTATGGTATTATTTGTACACTTGAATTTCATTATAATAGAGGTTTAAAGATCACGTTATGGTGGACTTTTTTTAAGTTTAATTGGAATACAGTTAATGTAAAGGTTATTTTATGAAGTCCTTCAATTATGAATTATAATATAATTGAAAAGTATTGTCTCTAATCAACAAATTCTTTTACAGGTAAAACATTATGTATGTGAACAAAATTTATGCTTCTAAAGAATGAAAAATATATTGTAACGAGCTTCAAGTTTTTTTTATATATTGAATGTATTAACAAATAATTGAGTTTAATGATCATAGAGTATTAAGCTTATTTATAAGGGCATTCAATAACAATTTTTAATGCAGTTATTGTAAACATTGATAAATGCTCCATCATAAAGACACATGAGAACGAAGAATCTCCTTCACATGTCCAAATTGTCATATAAACCTTTCCAATGGATTGGCGCACAAGGCATCATACGAGGAATCCTCGTGAAAACTATCAAATGCCATTCAAAGCTTGCTCTTATAAAAGGGTACAAATTTGTCAAAATGGAGTCTGGATCCTTTCCTGGAGTTTTTAGTGATGTCTGTGTCTTAAAAAATATATTGATTTTGGTATATTAAATTTTTTAATATATTTTGAAAGAGAGTAGATAAATAACACCAAATATCCAACAAAGAATCCAAATTTGTTCAAGTGGCCTCCTAAGCAACAATGATTATAAATGCTCAATATTTAAGTCTATGAAAACATTTACATAATTAATCACTATAAATTGAAAAGTGGTATTTTTTTACTAAATTAAGACAATTTTACTTATTTTTTTTATTGAAATGAGGTTATTTTCAAAAAATTATGGACTTAATTATTCTAGCATGGTACGACTTTAATATAAAAAAAATCATGTAATGGTGGAATGATTTTTTTATATTAAAGTGAAGTTATGTCAAAATAACACAATTTTATTGTTAGGGACGAACTCGTACCAACTTGGCACGATTTTGATTAATGAAACTTTTTTTTTGAGTAAAATCTTACAACTTGACACAATTTTTGTGTAAGTAATTATTTATTTATTTTTATTTATATATGTGCTTTGAATAAAAAATATATTAATATATATAATATTAATTAAAGTAATATGATAGATAAATTTAATAGTAATATTTAATTAATTATTTAATTATAATTTAAATAAATTAAAATTGTGTATTGAATGGTAGTAAGTAAGGTAATATTTTGATTTGATTATTTGATAAAAAAAAATTACGTAGAATTTTTGTTTTAGAATAAAATGTTTAATATTGTATTGTTTCATATTTGGGTATTACTAATTTTATATAGACAAATTGTAATTGTGAAAAAAGAAATTATTATTGTGCATTTGAAAAATAAAAAGAAATTATTATTGTGCATTTTGGAAAATAAATAGAAGTAGATGGGTATGTTTTAGAAATGATGATAAGAAGATATTTATTACAAATACACAAAATAGTCAAATTCATTACAAAATATAAAATAAAAAATAAATTTTGCATTAAGTAATTTATTTAGGGAAGGCGTGTCAAAAGATGATCTTTTTATTTATCTTTGTAGATGGTGAGTATCAGACCAAAGTAAATCATCATCAGTATCTCTGTTATCAACTTGATTATTTAAACTATAATTAAATAATTAATTAACTACTAAAACTACTACTGTTTATAATAAATAATATTATATAAATTAATATTTTTTTATTTAAAAAACATATATAAATAAAATAAAAATATTAATTTACTCAAAAATCGTGTAAGTAAAATATGACTTTATTTAAAAAAAGAATTTTATTAATAAAATTCATCTCAAGTTGACACAAATTCATTTTTAGGATTAAAATTTTATTAAGATACTTTAAAATGATAGAAATTGTGTTATTATTAGATAATTTCTTTATATTAAAATTGTGTTATGTTAACACAATTTGTAATTTTTTTTAAAAAAAACAAATTTTAATAAAAACAAACACAAAATAATCTTAATTTGTTAAAAAAAAAATTTGAAGAGTCATGTATCCTTTGATTTGTTCCACGATGGCTTCCATAAGTTGATTATAAAAATTCTCTGTCCCATGTCTATCCTTGTGAAACTCTCATTATCAAAAATTTTGCAACTAATTAATGTAGCAAAACAACTCTAGTTGTACAAACGATCTTCATGACCTAGAAGTGTATGTAATATAAGTCTCAACAAAGTTAGATGTGTTTGTTCCTCAATCAATTATGAGGTGATAGTGAGCAAATGCATCATGTAGTAATGTGACTCATCTTGTTGTATGATAAAAACTTACAATTATATTTTTTTATCAGTTCATATGTAAAACTCTGAATATTATCAAGATAAGGGTAAAAAACTCTAAGACACTATTACTTCTTGATGAATATCTTGTTTCCATGGCTAACCAACCATATTTAACTCCACTAACATTTTACACACATATTAAATTATTTTTTTATAAATATGTTTACATTTTATATTTAATAATATATTTTCTAATTTTTTAAAGCGATATGGTTCTATTAAATATTAAAAAATATAGTTTAAAATTCATTTTTTAATCGCTCTTAACTAAATTTTATGTACCTATGAATTCTAATTAGAATGTAGAAGTGTAAAAATATACATTTTTTCATTTCATATTATTTTAAGAATTGAAAGTCAGAAGATATTCTTTTCTATTTTGCTCTTGTCAGATTATTGCCAAAGGTGGACTCTTAAACCTCTCTTGAAACCAAAGGAACACAACACTGAGTGCAGAGCATAGTGTTCTCTGTGTTCTTCTTCCTTATCTCAATCAAACAATGTCAACCCTTTCAATCCCATTCAAATTCTACTTCCCTCCAACCACAGCCACCTCCTTCCCTCCCTCCCAAACCAAACCCCTAAACCTCACTTTCCAACGCAGAACAAGAACGACAACAAAAACGGCCTGTGCTGCTTCCGAGAACCCCAAGAAACGCCAAAAGCCGAAGAAGAAACAGAGAGAGACCAAAACCGAAACCACAAGTGATGATGGCGAAAAGGGTATTGACCCTGCTGGCTTTCTCGAAAAACGCGGCATTTCCCACAAAGCGTTTGCCCTGTTCCTCCGTGAAAGGCATGAAATTTGGAAAATTTAAAATGAAAGTTGGGCCGAGTTTGGTGGATTTTTCGTTCGGCTTTTCTTGGTTGTTTGGTTTTAGTGATTATGATGGAAAGTTAGATTTTGTAATAGTGGGGTGCTGACGCTCTCTTCACATGATATTACACTCACACTCTGCTTCTTAGGCTCTTTTAGTATTAGTGATGGTAATGTCAGTAATTATAATCTTTAATGAGAAAATTAAGTGTTGATATTTCAGCACATTCATGTTTTGTTATGTGTGTGTTCGTGATATCAACTGTTGATTCTTTTCATGAAGAACTGAGGCTATGTTTGGACAAAAGTTGGTAGAGTGTTTTTAGGAATTGTAATGCATATCCCCCATTTCTAATACACAAAATAAAAAAGAAAGAATTTGTTGCTTTGAAAGGAAAAGCTTTTTTGAGCTCTCCCAACTTATGATCAAACATACACTGAACTAACTTTATTCTTCAAAGTGACTAGCTCAGTTTAGAAAAAAGTCAGATCCCTTCTTTGGAACATCTTGTTCAGGGTTCCTACAAAAAAATTGGGGAAGTTTGGTTTAAGTAAAGAGGGTCATTGAGACTTAGAATAGTTTATGAAGCATGGGCTAAGGTACTTATTTGTAAATAAAATGAGGGAAAACTATTTCGTTTTTATTTTGGTTGTCCAAGTGAATGACATGGATATGTTGGGCACCTTTTTTTGCCTCTAATTTGATGTTTGGCATTATAAGATATAAGATGTTAATTGCTGGGTTTTGCAGGTATAAACTATTGAAAGACATCAAAGATGAAATTTTGAAACGGCACGCGAACTTCATGATTCTAGCTTCTGGGTTAGTTCCATTATAATGTGGCTTTAAGCTTGTAATTTGGTACATAATTTTGCGTTTTGGTTCTCTCAGCTATAAGCTACATTATTCCTTGTAATGGGTCTTAACTTTTGTCAATTCCATCAACCATAGTTTTAAAAAATAATGTTATGTATATTATGTTTCCTGTGTGTTCTTGAAGTTTTTTGCCCTGGAATTATGATATTTGAAGTTATTGTTAGTAACTTAGCATTAATTAATTTTACAAATATGTGTGTGTATTGGTCCAGGTTTGAATTATTGGGAATGCATCGTCATCCAGAACATCGTGTGGATTATATGGAATGGGCTCCAGGTTTGACATATCCCATATATTTTCTTTTGGGGTCTTTCCAATTCTCAATCTCCTAATGTTGAATGTGTAGTCTAGTTTATCTTGTTTATTTTCAGCTACAATAATTTCTTAGTGTGTCCACAGTTTCTTGGTTTTTGACAAGCAAGTAAATGCAGGGGCTCGCTATTGTGCAATTGTTGGTGACTTCAATGATTGGTCACCTACAGAAAATTGTGCAAGAGAGCATTACTTTGGTCATGATGATTATGGATATTGGTTTATCATTCTTCAAGATAAGCTGAGAGAGGGAGAAGAGCCAGATAAATACTATTTTCAAATGTATAACTATGCAGATGATTATGATAAAGGGGACAGTGGTATCACTGTGGAAGAGGTCTTAAAGAAAGCAAATGATGAGTACTGGGAACCAGGAGAAGACCGTTTCTTAAATAATCGTTATGAAGGGCCAGTTAAGTTATATGAGCAGATATTTGGTCCTAATGGACCTCAAACCATAGAGGACATACCGGACATACCCGATCCAAAAACAAGATACAAAGCATGGGCAGCAGAGCATGGACCTTCCCGTACTGCTGCGATGGATAGTGGCAAGGAGTATGACATATATAATGTTATAGTTGATCCTGAATGGCATGAGAAAATGCGTTCTCTGAAACCTCCTATACCATACTGGTTTGAGACACGTAAAGGTAGGAAGGCTTGGATGAAAAAGTATAGTCCTAGCATTCCTCATGGTAGCAAGTACAGGGTCTACTTCAACACTCCAAATGGACCATTGGAAAGGGTGCCTGCTTGGGCTACGTATGTGCAGCCAGGTAAATCTTATATGGATTCTTAGAAGTTATTTAATTGTTTGTGAATATAAATTAGAATTATTTTTGGTCGAGTGTAATATCTTATGGTTGTTTCTTTTGTAAAGATCTACATACATATTAGCTAAAATGCATCTTGGACTTGGAAGATATGTTCAGAGCTTCCTTGATGTGGGCATTATTTATTAAGAGAGTATAAAATTTGTACCTCATAACATAACAACAAAAGCCTTATCCCAGTAGGTGATCAAATTTATACCCATGAAAGAAATATATTATCACCATTTCCATATTATTAACTTTTGTTTATTTTTCTATGTAAGATAGTACACTATTTTCAATTAATGCCAATTTTGGGTTTGAATAGAACTTAAAAGCTACGATTCTATGTTTACTTTAAGTTCAATTTTATGAAAAGACAATAAATGCTGAATGCTATGCCCAAATACATAAAAAAAAAGAGGAAAGAGGCATGATTGTCTGGGTTTGTTTGGACAAGCTTTTCTATATGCACTTATAGATAGAAAGACGAGAAAAAAAAGGAATTAAGCTTCTTCATAAGTTAAAATTTGCGTATGCATAAGCTAAAATATATAACTTCTCTCACATAATGTTTCTAAATTTTTATTTGTAACTTTTGTATAAACTAATTTTAGCTTATGGAGAAACACTTTTTTTCTTATTGTTTTTCCTAAAATTGCTTATTGAAAAATTTGTCAGGACTATTGGTCACTTTCTTTTTGGAAGATGGAGATGGGGGTCCTTTGATTTGTGTTATAAGAATGTGTGAATGATGCTGATTTAATGAATTGCAGAGGTTGATGGGAGGCAAGCTTATGCAATTCACTGGGAACCACCCCCTGAGCAAGCATACAAATGGAAAAATGCAAGTCCCAAAGTACCAACATCCCTGCGGATATATGAAGCTCATGTTGGAATTAGTGGTTCTGAACCAAAAATATCCTCATTCAACGATTTCACAGACGAGGTTTTCCCCCATTTCTTTTGGTTGGAATTTATAATTCTTCCATTTTACATATCTTCCATGTCTATATTTGTAATTGGCTCCATTGATTTTTTATTGTTGCTATATATTCTCAATACACAATGCAGGTTCTTCCTTACATTAAGGAAGCTGGATACAATGCCATCCAGCTAATTGGAATTGTTGAACATAAGGATTATTTTACTGTTGGTTACAGAGTAAGTTAATGCTGTAATTCTTAATTTTCTCACTGTTGTTTATATTGTGATTAAGATTCTTTTAAAGTTTTTCAAGTTACTGTTGTGGATATTTAGTGTCATGGGTTCAAACCTCTACACGAAGCTTCTATTCTAGGTTATTGAAACCATGCTAGGCTTTATCGACTTCTGAATTTGGAGAATATAGAGAATCACCTAATAAATCTTTAAGTTAAGTGTTATTAAATAGGCTTAATTGTATTTTGGTCCCTAATTGTTTTTCCACTGTTTATACCATTGACTTTTAATTATCTGTAATCTTGGTCCCAGAATTTTTTTATGCAATTTTGATCCTTTAATTTTAATTATTTGCAACTCTGTTCTATTACCGCGATCTTCTATTACTTTAGACACACATGACACAATGAGATTGGGATTTAACGGCATAATACTGGTGGGTTTTTTTACAGGATTGAAAAGGGTAGCAACTTAGAGAGTTGTTATTAAATGTAATTTGATAGTGATTTTATATATTTTTAAAACTAAAATTTGAACAGAGTTACGGAAAATTAAAATTTAAGGGATCAAAATTGCGTAAGAAGAAGCCCGGGGACCAAAGTTATGGATAGTTAATAATTAAGGGACTAAAATGGTTCAAAAAGAATTGAGGGATCAAATTTGTAGATTTTGTAAAATAGAGACCAAAACTACAATTAAGTCTATTAAATATTAATATACACGACAAAGTTGTTTGAAATTGATGCCAATTTGACAAACCAGATTGTAATAGCTTATGTGTATGAATTGTACAACAGCCTTACATTCTTATTGACACTGACACAAACTATGTGCACACCTTGTATATGCTGGCATGCCACTTATATCTGTTTATAAGTTTTGTTAGAATTTTATTGCCACTCTGACCTTTAGTGACATGCTCAAACATTGATCCAATGGTGCAGGTTACAAACTATTTTGCTGTTAGTAGCCGATATGGTATTCCTGAGGACTTCAAGCGATTAGTTGATGAGGCCCATGGTAGGCATTCTTTATGCTGTAATGATTTTTTCTATCGCTTGTACTGACCATGTTGATGATTACAGCTTTTATGGTATTGGATAAGTTCTTTGCTCTCAGAAGTGTGTTTTTGCCATTCTGACAAAAAGAAATTTCAGTGAACTGAAATGTTATAAGATGCTGATCTAAGTTGATATGTCCTTTGAATTCAGTTATGTTTGTTTTTTGTTTTGTGGATATAACAATAATTGACTTTGAAAGGGGAGAACACAAAAGCAGGTGGATCAGTAATCCTCCTTAATCTATAAGAAAATAAAAAGAGGAAAGAAATAAAATATTAACTCAAAATCCTTCCCTTGATAAGTCCAACCTAGCAAAATCCTTAAAGTTGTTGGTATAGAAATGTGTTTATGCTTATATTGAATTTAGAAAGCAAGAGAAACAGAATATTTAGAGAATGAGAATGCTTCGATTTTAGTCAAATGTATGTAGTACATAGGTTATTCAAGATCTTCACATATAGCCTCTTAATATAGACTTAGTAGAGACTGTTTCCTAGGCTAATATTAAATGAGTGCAACTTCCTTGACACTAATACCAAAGAACACTAAATGCATTTTAACAAGAGATACTTGAGCATACTATTCTTTAATGCATTTACTATATCATTTTGAACGGCTTAAAATCTTGGAATTATGCTTCTGTGAAGTACAATAAAATCCTGTGGAGAGAGAGCACAATGTAAGGCATTTTTAACATCCTGTACACACCCAAAACCTTTATAGTGAGTAGAGTTTAATCTTAACTGTTAACATTAAAATTTGGAGATAGAAAGAGCATGATAAGTTATACTAGTTTAATTATTTTCCTTCATTACAATAGAAGGATAACCTTCACATGAGACCATCAAGCTAACTGGATATTTGTCTAAATTAAAAGAAGACAGGAAACAAAAAAGCAAGTTAAGCCATAAATGGTAACTGCCCCAGTACATAGATTTCCTGATTTTGCAGTAAAGGCTATAAATATAACAAATGTATAATATATATAATGACAAAAGTCTCTTCTTTGTATTTCTTGTGCGAGACTATTTTTCTAACTCTGCCTTTGACTGCACAGGACTAGGACTACTCGTCTTCTTAGAAATTGTCCATTCATATGCAGCAGCAGATGAGATGGTCGGATTATCAATGTTTGATGGATCAAATGACTGTTTTTTTCGTTCCGGTACCTGTTCATACTGCTGAAACCTCTTCATTTAGTCACATGCAAGTTTTTCCCTTGTCATCCTCTGTTATATGAGGAATGATGCTTTCTCTGTTATCTGATGTCAATTATTGATATATTAAATTTCATCTCTGCTTTTTAAATTTTTTAAATACATGACTACAATACAACTGTTAAAAGGGTAGCCATGTTGTTTGGACAAAGTTATTTTGTTGTCCGATGAGATAGTTTTGTGTTTCCTGTGTATGATATTTCTTTTGGTTCCTTATTAAAAGAGGACACTATTGATTTTTCCTGCTCAGCTTTGCCATCAGTTCAATACCTGTAAATACCACTTTTGATTTCGCCTTTCCTTGTTGAATAGGAAAACGAGGGCAACACAAATTTTGGGGAACCAGAATGTTCAAATATGGCGATCCTGATGTTTTGCATTTCCTTGTATCAAACTTGAACTGGTATATGCAATTGCAAAGTAAAGACAGCGTTGTAGAGTACACTTGTAGTTTTCTCTTTGAGCCATTGTCTTTTCTACCTGATTGGTTTATTAATTAATTATTTTATACAGAACTTGATTTATTATTATTATTTTTTATTGCTTCTTCATTTGACATATGCTAAATTACTCCTGAATCGATGTTTGAACAGGTGGATTGTAGAGTATCAAATTGATGGTTTTCAGTTCCATTCAGTTTCATCTATGTTGTACACTCACAACGGTTTTGCTTCGTTTACTGGAGACATGGAAGAGTAAGGCCTTTTCAAAGTTTATTGGATCTTACTTATGGATAAATATACCTGAGTTTTGGTTGTTTTTTACAAAGATATTTTAGTTCCAAGACGTTGCCTGAACCCCAATGCTGTTTCCAAGTCATTTTTATTATTGTACTTTTACCGTTTCCAAAGTTCTTTAAGGTTTCTTGTATGGTTGTCAATTTTTTGTTTGTTTCTCCTTATGATACAACTTGACATTTGCAGAATGTCAAGTCAACTGATTTGTATTACTCAGATTGGCTTTAAAATAGAATAAATAATGACATTAAAAGTTGTATTGATTTCAAATGTTAGTTTCATTCAGGTATTGCAACCAATATGTTGACAAGGATGCGCTAGTATATCTTATCCTAGCCAATGAGATACTGCATTCTCTTCACCCAAATATTGTCACAATAGCGGAAGATGTAAGTATTTATGTTCTTTTCATTTACTTAGAATTTTATATGCTTTTGCATACTTATGTGCATCACACTTTTTAAGAGTGAAAAAGAGTGGGCATTTATTGTGAATTGGAACTATGGTTGCACATATGGTCAAATGCAAGATAGAGTAGAGTGACTAAAAGGAATGAAGGAAGACTAAAGTAAACTTTTGGAGTAACCAGTTAAAGAGACTTTACTCTAAATGGGGTTTTCAAAGGAAATGGTTTTTCTTATATCTCATTTATATCATTTAATCTATGTAGTTAGCCCCACCTAGTTGTGAGAAGGCTTAGTTCTCAGATTAAAAAGGTTCTTCAAGAAGGCTAACTTATTGAAAAGATGAACATTAGTCAAGATTCAATAAGCTGATATAACAAATAAAGGTAAAATATAAACTATCTGCTATGTTTGTCTTTCTTTTTCTCGGGTGTCGGGCTGGGGTACTGAAAACGTGCTTTGTTAGTTATTGAATGTGTCTTCTTAGGTGTACATGATGATTTGCATTTATTCATTCATTTCCTCTTGTTTCTTTATTGATTTGCATTTATTCCTCTAGTTTCCCTTTCCTGCAAGCTTTGAGGTGCATATTTTTCAAAGCTTAGCTGTCATTATCCGGAGATCATAACATTGCTTTGTATAATATAATTTTTGTATCCATTATTATTCAGGCAACATTTTATCCTGGATTATGTGAGCCCACTTCTCAAGGTGGACTGGGATTTGATTACTATGTCAACCTTTCTGTGCCTGATATGTGGTCAACTTTTCTTGATAGTGTTCCTGATCATGAATGGAACATGACTAAGGTCGTATACTTGAGTATAATTCATCATTCCTTCATTAAATGAAATGTTTTGGTTGGTGCTGTTCTTTTATTAAATTCTATAATTTCGTTGTTGTTACTTCTAATGTTGTAGATTGTTAACACATTAGTTTCCAAAAGAGAATATGCTGATAAGATGCTTATGTACGCTGAAAATCACAACCAGGTAACTCACGCTTTCAATTTCTAGAACTATGAGCTTTATTTCTTTGTATTTTTTTAAATATAATTTTTTTCTTGCTGCCAGTCCATATCTGGAAGGCGATCATTTGCAGAAATATTGTTTGGCGAAATAGATGAGAATTCACATCGCTATAAGGAATCTTTATTGAGGGGATCTTCACTGCATAAAGTATGCTGTTCCCTATCCTCTAAGTTTACTATTTAGAAGTGTAAACAAGGATTTTGAAATTGAGAATACAATTTTGTTTCCAACCTGTTTGTTAGAACATGGGTAACTATGCAGTAGGTTTAGCATAAATAATTATGTAGGTTCTGCTTCTGATTTTTTTTTTCCAATTTTTTTTTCTATATTAAAAGTGACATGTTTCTGGTAGATATAATTTTTATCATTCTTTATCTTCATTAATTTTCTTGACTTTTGGCTAGATGATCAGATTGATCACGTTAACAATTGGTGGTCGTGCTTATTTGAACTTCATGGGTAATGAATTTGGGCATCCAAAGGTATGAATTAATCATTAGATATGCACTTATTAATCTTGTTTGTGACTCTGATAATGTATTGATGTTTTGCCTGTGCCAGAGAGTTGAATTTCCATCCTCAAGCAACAACAACTCATATTTGCTTGCTAATCGTTGTTGGGATCTTTTGGCCAAAGATGGAGTTCACCGTGATTTATTTTCTTTTGATAAGGTATCTAATCTCTTGCTTAGAAGTTGTGTTCTTGGAAGGTAATTGGAATATTGAATTGGTCCAATCTGAACTGCATCAATATAAATGGTGGTTTAGAGTTTGCAAATATTTATTTATTCATAAACAGTATAAGTTCCTAGTGTTGTGTTTTATGCACTATTCCAAAAGGAAAAAGTCCCACATTAGTTTCACCATGTTTCCCCTCCCCCTCCTTGCTTCATGCGATAATGGGTTCTCAAGATCTTTCTAAGACCACTTTTATTTATTTATTTTCATTAATATTTTTATTTTTATATCCTTATGCGATGGTTTTTATTAATCTGTCTGTTAACTTATCTCATCTAATATTATGGCTTACTTGCTAATGCTAAGCAATGAAATTACTTGTCCACTTTTTTCAGGACATGATGAAGCTGGATGAAAATCAGAGAGTGCTCTCACGAGGTTTTCCAAACATTCACCATGTGACTGATAGTTCAATGGTATATTGAATTTTTTTCATTCCTTTCCCTTTAGGATAATTAGTGACTAATTTTCATCATTACTTTCTGGCATGTTCGGTGACTGTTCAATGGTATATGCTCTTTTCTTCATTTGTGTATTGGCATCAAACATGTTTTCTTCTGTTTATATATGCAAGCATATGGCGTATTTGTGCTATATATTTATGTTAATATTATACCATGCCAACTGGTGTCAATTAATGTATGTACTAAAGTAATCACTGCCATTATTTGCAGGTCATATCTTACATCAGAGGTCCTCTTGTCTTTATTTTCAATTTTCATCCAAAAGAGTCGTATGATAGTTATAGCATAGGTGTAGAAGAAGCTGGGGAGTATCAAGTAAGTTTCATTTCACGGTGAAATTTGTAAACTTGTGTTGTTTTGTTTTTATCCATGCACTGCTATCTTTGCATATTTTATGTCTGAAGGTCAAACTTCTTAACCATTTTACTTCTGGCCTTCTGAAGGGAGAACTAATTTTTCTTGGCACTTTTTGATGGTGCAGATTATTATGAACACAGATGAAATAAAGTATGGTGGTCAAGGAAAACTTAAAGAAAACCAGTATTTTCTCAAAACTATCAGCAAAAGGTACTCATGCATTTTGAAACTCTTGCCTGTAATCTTTTCTCTTTTTTAAGAATAACCATCTTTAATGTGTGCAACCAATTTATTGACTATTGACAGAGTTGATGGCCTTCGAAACTGCTTAGAAGTGTCACTACCCAGCAGAACTGCTCAGGTTGATAATTTTGTTGTTACATTTTAGTTTATTCCCAAGGACCAGATGCTTATCATAGTTATGCAACCAAATAATTGAAATATATCTAAGTTGAAGTCATTTTTCTAAGTTCGCATTAGCCACTACTTGGTCTCAATAACTATCACCAGTAAGAAAAAAGAGATAAACTAATCTCATCTGATATTGTTCAACTCTATCCTTTTTGGTTATAGCTATTGTTCTCTTGTGATGTGTGGATTCATAGGAGCACCATTTTGAAATTTCAGTTCGGTATCCTCTCGAATGTCTGAGGATAAACATCTTTTGTTTCATGAGACATTCATTTTAGGAAGAGTATTAGGAGACTAGTAAAATTTAATGCGGTTCACTGATTTCCATAGTCTGTGTTCAATTTTTTGTTGCTTATAAATGAAAACCGAGGCACTACTATACTACTACTATTAGGATTACTCATTGCAATATATTACAAACCTTCAATCAGATGATCATTTCAGTACAGGGCCAGCTCAACAATGTGTGAGACATAAAATAAACTTTGATAGAAATGGGTATTTTGGCCTGCACATCAACTTTTTTGCTTTTTAAAAACTAATAGCAAATAATTATTTTTGTTCGACCTAAAGCTTAAACTTTGGTACCTTTATCCTTGAGCATGAATATACATATCTTTGTATTGACTACCTGTGTTTAACTCTTGACAGTACTAATCATAAGAACTTTCTACCTTTTCAGGTTTACAAGTTAAAGCGGATTTTGAGAATATAAACTCACTGCATCTGTGAAGTAACTTTCAGCAAGATTTTCCTGACATTTTACCATGGAATGCTTTTTGGTATGTCTATCAATATAAGAAGAGTATAAGATTAAATATGACCCTCAGCATACATGTACTACCTCTACATGAAGGTGCATATGTCAATTGAAAGGGTTAATGGCTAATCTCTCCAAGGTTAACACAGCTGGTTTGTGGATTATACTATAATCCATGGGAAAGCTATGGATCCTAAATTTATAAACATGCAAGATGTTGAAAATTGAAACATGACACTTCATGTTATAATTACATAAACCTAGGATCATGCTTTTAAACCGTACTGATTCATGTGGCAGTGTTAGGTTCTGTGTAGAGTTACTTGAGGCTTATGAGGTGGTTTTAAAGAGGAGGAATTTGTAATAGGATTTTGCTAACATTATATTCATAAAGGAAATGATAGTGATTGTAGACTGCAGTAACTAAAGCCATTAGTTGCATAAGGACTGAATTGTTGGTCTTTTTGTACCTTAAATTACTGTTACACCATAATTGTCTGTATATTTCAGTCTACTCATGTCATGAAAAATGTGAATTTCCTAAGATGCATAGATCTCGTTGGTCAGTTCTTTACATAGGTAGTTCTTTTCCAAGACATAGACAATGAGATTTTCCAACAATCCTATTTTAGTGCATGCAATAGTCCTACAGTGAGGGAAGCTGACATGAACATAGCTTGTATACTTTATTTTGTTTATGAAAAAAAAAAGAATACTTCATAAACAAAAATAAAGAAATATTTTTTTATAAATATTCCTACATACTAAAAAGTTATTCACATATGTTATAAAAATTTTAAGATTAAAATAAAATAGAAAAAAATCATGTCGAAAAAAGAAATATTGATTGTCATCATTCATAGTTACCACCTTATTTTTCCTTCTCTCTTGTTAGCTAAGTATATAGTAACAAAATCATATGTAGAGACATTGTAAGAATGTCTACATTCAAAAAGAGGTGTTTTGAAATATTTGAAATGTATTATGCATTTTGGTTGTTACATTAATGGGGGAAAATGAAACTAAACATTTTTTATATAAATAATTTTAAAAGAAAAGACAAAAAAAAGTGTGTTTGCTTTTGTTTCAAGATGCAGTGTTCAAATTATGTTAATTTGTCACAAAATATGTGAACACTACTATATTGCTAACATTTTTTATAATTTAGATCCCAAAACTATTCATAAAACTAGTAGAAGAAAATAAAGGATGTATATGATTTTCTATACACATGTACATAAATCCAAGAATATAATCACTTTTGGAATATATAGACAATCCAAGAATATAATCACTTTTGGAATATATAATCTTTAAAAGTAGTCCACATCACATATAGTCACGGTTAACTAATATAACAAACATCAAATATCAATTAAACACATACATCATATTGGCATAAATGTGTCATCACTACATCAATATCATTTATATCTCATAACAAATTTATATCTCATAACAAACAAATATTACATGCATTTTTATTCTAGATAATCACCACCACAAATGACTATTGAATTACTTATTTTTATTCAATATACATAAATAATATATTGTATCTCAATTATTTAAAAGCGAATTTGTCATCCAACATCCATCAAAAGATCCACATTAAAACTAACACTTGATCTATCAGAATTCCAACTAGTAAAAATCAACATCAAGATCTTATGTTAGAGTGATTAGTTACATTTGTTATAGAAAACGATGATACAAGAGTTTCTTTCAGTTTCTCGTCATATCCATTGAGGATCAATAAATCCATAAGAAGTAATTATACATAATAATTCATATGAATAATTTTCAATTTCATTTATGTCTCTTATAATTATTGGTATGCTGGTTAAAACAATACATGAAATGGTTAATGTATAGTTAAAATTTTTGTTTAAGCTAAAAATCTTGATGAAACTAAAAAGAATTGACTAATCAGACTTTTGTTTGAGGGAAACTTTTTTTCTTTAAGTGAAAATTCATGGAGATGAAAGACTTATTTCACTCTTTTATCCACCTAATAAAGATTGACCAGTTTTAAAATTTTTATGTAATAGTTGATTAAGAAAGAAAAAACAAAGTTAAATATTTTTTTATCAAAATAGTACCTTTTACTTAAAAAAAAAAGAAATAATATGTGATTTCATTTGATTCAATATGTAACTCTATGGTTAAAATTATGTTACTTAGTCTTAAAGATACTTAGAAACAACTTGTGATTGCTTACATTTTAATACAATTTAGAGTTTGAGAACATTACACCAAACATATCCAATCTCTTTTTTTTTTTAAGAAGTAATCATTACAAAAGATAAAATAACTCTGTCTTAAAATCACAAAATATAGATTATAAATCATACACTTTTAAACTATATCTTAAGAAGATGAAGAAAAAAATATTGAGAATAAATGCTGAATAGAAACAAGAATAAAACAAATAAATTGAGTTAAAAAAGAAAAGAAACACAACAATGTACACAAATAAATATGTGGGGAAAAAATAAAGTTATTTGAAACTTAACTTTTATTGAGATGTCAATTCTTTACGAAAGACTAGTTGACAGAAAAAGAATAGAGGACATACAAAAACATTTGTTGTAATAAATATAATATTATTGTGAAATAAAACTGTTTTAAATAATTTATTAGACATTTACAAACTTTAAATATGGATAAATCATTGCTACAAAAGTCAGTAATAATTATAATAATATATTCATATTATCATTTAATTGTTAAGAATCAAAGGAGTTAACATAACTATAATTATTTTACTTTTGTGTAAAAATAACTATTTGCTTTTATGGTTTCAGGAACTATTTAAAGAATTTTAGAACATGTAATTCTAAAGTTGTAAAACATTATTTTAAGGACAATTTTTTAATGTACTGATATTATTTAATAAACTAAGTATATTAAATTTGATTAGATGTATTGATATAGAAAATCATATCTCCATCAAGAATTCTGGTATTTTTTTATATTATAAATTATAAATATACACAACACAGACATTTATTTATATAAGCACTATAATTTTATTATATTACTACAATTAATTAAAGAATATACTAATCTATTAAATGTATAAGTTAAGAAATTAAACTTAAAACATTATTATTTAGAAATTCTTACTTCGTATATTAAAGACTTAAATTTTATATTTCATGTTTTTTTTTTTTACTTTTTTCTTTGTTTTTTAATCTTTAATTTGGAAAATAATTACCTTTTATCTATGATAATCAAAATTCAAATATCTATTTCAAATTATCTATGATAATATATTATTAGAATGCATATAATTTTTATGTCTTAATTATATTTTAATATTTTAAACTTCAAATCTATTATTTTGTTATCTATAAAAAATAAAGTAAGAAAATAATGGAAATAAAGTACTTATGAACTTAAATTAGCAACATACATCATTAGTCTAAAGTACAATCTTTTTGTTCTTCCTACCTCTCATCTATATTGTTTTGAACAATGATATAGTTGAAATTATATATTGTACATCAAATATACAAAATAATAATATATATTTTTATTTATGTAAATATATAAAATTAAAATTAATTTATTTCACAATTACTAAAAATATTGAAGTCTTTATTGGATAAAAACATTTTTTTAATTTAATGTATCCATAAAAAATTCAATTTTCTAAACTTTAACATACATATTTATTACCTAATAACTCAAATTAATTAAAAAAATCATAAATCCTATTAATTTCATTTTTTATTCTTTGTTTTTGTCTCTCATTTCATACTTACTCTAAAGAGCATGCAAATTCATTGAAAATAGCAAACAAATTCATTGAAAGAAGTACCAATCCATGTTTTACACATGTCATTTTCATTTATTGCATGCAAGAGATGTGTCGTTTAAACTTGAAAACCTAAAAAAAAAAATTGGTTTCAAACCTAAAACCCTTATTATATTTTCATAACTGCTTTATAAGTTTGTTCTCTTTGAAAGGACCCAAAGAATAAAAAAGACCAAACTCAAGAAGAGTGAATTGTAAGTTTGAAATGTCGAATTTGCCCCAATCGCTGTCTATGGGTGCCGCCTTCGGTGGCGGCGGTCCACAGTCTTCGTCGAGTGGTGCCGGGTCACAGGGCTCTGGTGCCGGCAAAGATCGGAAGATGGCATCGGCGGAGCAACTGGTACTGGAACTCAGCAACCCTGAACTCCGAGAAAACGCGCTTCTGGAACTTTCCAAGGTTAATTCTTATTAACAGACCTTTTTACTTGCCCTTTCAAGTTTCTGCTTCAATTTTTTGTCGTTTGAATTGCTATGACGGTGAATTGAAGTTTGAAGTCTCTGTTCTTGATTTTCTGAATATGTAGTTAGGGTTCCTTTTATTTATTTATGTATGTAATTGTTTGTTTTGTTTTTCTGTTTGTGAATATGGATCCAAACTTGTTTCTCTCTCTTTATCTTGTGTGTATTAATTAACTTAATTGACTGTTGAGACATTGTGCTGTTGAGGAGCTTTAGAGTAACGGTCTTGTGTTTATTGAAGCTTTGTTTCCCTTGTTTGTTTCTCTCTCTTATCATTTTGGTTTTTGTTTGAGAAGAAAAGATAGGAAGAGATGAGGTCAGTTTGTATTTGTTTAAGTAGTGGATGATCCATGTAGTGGATAATCTGTGTTGGATCCTTGTCATATGCAAAAGTGTTGGGTAATGACACTCACATTATAGGTATCAGGACCAAAAAGTTGGTGGTGGTGGTGGTGACTTGTTTTCATGGCTTTGACATACATATTATTAATTCCCTTTTTTAGATTTCGTGACATGAATGAGTTAGGGATGTTTGAGATTTTACATTGACTAGAGTGATACTATCAAATTACAGTGGGAAACAATTCTATATTTTATAATCAGTTTGGTGAATTTGACTTAGGCTTATACTCAAATTCTAAGAGTGTATCTTAGCTAGCTGTTGTTGTTGGAATTATTCATGGTTATCAATAGCCACCATTTGCTAGCTATTGTTTGGACCTATCCATGGTTATCACTAGCCACCACTCTCATTATCAACTGTTGTTGGACTTATCAACGGTTATAAACAGCCATCACTTTTCTAGCTGTTGTTTTGGACTTATTGATGGTTGTAAACAGCTACCACTTGCCAGCTGTTGTTTGGACTCATTGATGGTTACCAATAGCCACTGCTATCACGGTGAGGTGCGGCAAGGCTGTCACATAACATTTTCAAGTTGTGTTTAAACCCGCCACAATAACCGTGGAGAGAGGCCATCACCATCACACTTATGTGGTGTTTTGAAGTCAAGGGAAATTTGCCTCACCAAACACTTTAGGACTTCCTTCATACTTTTGTGTTACCTCTCACTCTTCCATATTGTGTTTTGTCCGGGGTCTTTTACTCCCAGATGGAATGTACTAGATAATAGCTAATAGAGAACCTATTGGGTCGGGTCCTTAGGGTTTCAATGTGTTTTTCTCTCATTTCTTATCTATTGGGCCTCGACCTCGAGTTGTGCCAATTTGAGTTCAACATTCCTGTGCCATATTTACATGGGTGTATTTAAACTTGTTATTGGTGAATTCTTCTTTATATTATAATATAAAGTAAATAAACCATAATCTATGATTTAAGAAATTAAAAAGAATATTAAAATATAAAAGTTAACTAATAATAATAAAAACTAAATAAAACATGACATAATATAATCAGGTAGATAAGAGTTGAATATGTTTTTTTATTGAGTTTACTTTTTGGTCCCTGGTAAATTATTTTAAACTCTTTCATTCTTAATAATCATTTTGGTTTTCTTTTGTCTCTTAAGTGTTATCCACAACAGCACTTTATTTTCAAAAACATTATCTAACTTGCTTTTGGGACCAAAATGAAAGTAAAAAATTGGTTAGGGACGACAAAATTAAAGAAAATATGTTAGGTATCAGAAACAAAATCCAATAATTTATGCTGTTAAACAATGGTAAAATTTTAAATAGTATAATAATAAGAAATATATCTATAGTAAAAATAATATAGATATAATTAAACAATAGTATATACCAAATTGTCCACCATGAAAAGTGCCTTTGGATATACCAAATTGTGTTTTAATTTCATTATAAAATATGTGAAAGATAGAAAAAAAACTTTGATCGATTTTTTCATTAACCAAATTCATGTACATCTAAAATAGTCATCAATAAAGGAAACAAAATATTTAAAACCAAAGAGTAACAATATAAGAAGGACCCCAAATATTAGAGTGAACTAATGAGAAAAAAGACGAAGCTCATTTATTAATGCTCTAAAAAGATTGACAAATGTTTTACCTAGTTGACACAACTCAGAATTCAAACTATATTTACTTTTAAAATTTGGCACCATCTTTTGCAATTTGGTCAACCCTAGATGTTCTAATTGTGCATGAATTATTATTGGAGAAATAGTAGACACACAAATAGGTGTCGAAGGAGAGACACGTGAGTATCATATTTGATGCCAATCATCCATACCAATATTCAATTCTGCAAGGAAATAGTTAGGGATGGAAAATAAACTCGTACTCACGGGTATTGTTTGAACCCTTCCCAATGTTGACGGGAATTATCCGGATTGACTGGGTATGGGTAATATCCAACTTTATAAATTGGGTATAGGGACAAGGATAGGTATGTACATATCCGTCCCATCTACATCTTAACTTACTAAAACGCCATTAGTTTATTTGGTGCTCTATTTTGAAATTTATGAAATTATTATTTCTTATTATTTATTATTGAAGAGAAGGAAATGTTTGTTCTTTTGGCATTACATTTTTTTATAATATCATATTTCCTATACTACGATTTTTATTTATTGTAAAAAAAATATTTAATAAATATTTGGGCCGGTATTAATGTGGATATGTGGATACCTGTTACCAAACGTGGATGATAATGAGACACAAATTTCATACCCGTCAGGTATTAGGTATAGGGATGGATATGAATTTTACATTGGGAGCGGGGGCGGTTATAATCAAACCTACACCTGTTCTGCCATGTTGTCATCCTCAGTTATAGAATTTTTAGTGAAACTAAAGGTAATGTCATGGGATTTGGTTAGGCGGGTGATAGGAAGTAAATTAAATGGGCAATTAGGTACATAAAAAACAAAGTCAATAGTAAGGGATGGAAGGGGGTGGGTAGTGCTAATGTTGCAAGCTTGTGTTTGTGATCCATTGACAACAATGATAGAGGCAAAATGTCAGTAGTATAAGGTAAGAGAAAAGAGAACGATTATTAAATATATGATTTATTACACCAGAGTCAACGACCCAAGGACCCCAAGAAGGAGATTGAGAGAGAATAGTAAAAGATTTACCAGTGTGTGCCATTGAAGCAGTGTTAGTAGCTGTTTGACCATTCTCACACCCTTGCAGAAAGTCCTCATATGTTGTTGGAGTCGCACAAGGCTGGTTAGATTGCAGTGCATGAGCGATTTCTCAGTAGTAGAGGCCTATGCAATATTAGTTAAACAAGGACGTTACCTTTTGTAGCTTCCAACCCCAATCAATGGTATGGTCATTGTGGTGACAATTCTCACATTTTAAATGATTTTTAGAATTACCTGTGAAACTACTCTATGATGCAAATGCAAAAGTCTCCCCAACAAAATATGTATGTGTTTTCTTGTTTGTTTTTGAAGGAATATAAAGGGTGGAGAAGAGGAAAAAGTCATTGCTGGTGATCCAAAAATCTGATCACTTGTAGCAGCATATTCTTGAGACAAGTCATACAAAGCTAAAGTCATAAAAAATGTACTGTGGTTGTCAAGTTCTTTCTTTAAATCTACATTAGATAGTAGGAACACATTAAAATCATGTAAGGTAGCATGAATCCTCCCAAGATAAGTAGACATAGGGCTGTCGAATCATCATGGAGCAAGTAGTGTCAAGAGATATTGGGAAATCAATCTTTTGTCCATTGTTCGTGTTCCTCTTCTTGGATGAATTCAGCAGTGGTAGTGAGATGGGATTTGTGGTCCAACTCACTGAACCATTACCCAATATTAGAGGCTCAAGTAGAATAGTTAGACTTGACTATCTTCTTAATATTAAAAATATTGTTAGAAAAATGGGAGAATCTGTTTTGGATGCAGAGTTGAAGCCAATTTTCAGAATCTGAAAAGAATTAAAATAATCAAATGAGAGAGAAAATAAGGTCGAACCACCAAATCAACTCTGATTGGGGAAGATACAAAGAGTGTTTAAGTAGTTGCTGACCCCAATCTGAAAATTTTAAACTCTGAATAATGAACAGCCATTACCCAATTAGCATCTTAGACAGTGATTAGAAAAAAATTCTCTAAACTCACAAAATCCATGGTGAAGCCAACTTCTGCTAATTGGCCATCATGAACCCATGTTCAACCTAGCATTTTGAAGCCAGCATCCGCTTCATGTTCTGCTTCAGTCCAATATGATTTTCAATTTTGAACCTAGGTCAGCTCTTTAGAACAAGTAAGCCATTGTGTTCAGTTTTTCTTTTTTTCCAGATTTCAAGTATAAATCCTTTGTACTTTATTAAAATATGTAAGTTCTGATAAATAATATTTGAAGATTTAAATATAACGTGTGTGTAACTAATCTAAGACATGATTTACAACATTACATTATGACATCATGTGATTAGCAAACCCTGCCTAGTAGGAAAAGGCTTGGCGGTTCTTCTTATTGTGTAAATCAGTATAATTATTTAGTAGCATACCATTTTTAGAGAGAAACTTTTGGTATTGCTGAAGCACTCAGAGGTATCTGATCAATGCTTTTCTTTCTTGTTTTCTCATTTTAGAAGAGGGAGCTATTTCAAGATCTTGCTCCTTTGTTATGGAATTCTTTTGGTACTATTGCTGCACTTTTGCAGGTACGTTATCTGACTTGAGTAGCATATTCCTTTCCTGTATCGTTTACCATACTTTGCTTTAATCATTCTTGTGAAATTTTATGTAGTTTGTAAAATTTTGAGCATTTTTACATTTCTTTTATCCTTGTGCTTTTATTGCCTTTCTGTTTATTCTGATCTGCTATTATATCTTTTGATAAGTTGATGTTGCTTACAACTTTTTTCCTTTGCAAAACCAAATTTTTATTTTTATAAAATCTGATGGGTGGTGATGGGTGATAGAAGTAAATTGTGATGGTGTGATATAACTCAAAACTTGTTTAAAACTGTTAACTTTATAAATGGGTCTTAATAGGTAAGCCATTCATTCTTTTGGTAATTAATAAGTTTTTATACTTAGCATTCTCTGCAAACTGCACTTTTTCAGCCTTGAGGAGGGAGAAGTTTCCTTGTATGGTTTGGTTCAAGAGAAGGGAGGAAAAATATGAAGAAATTACCATTATACTCTTCTCAATAGTAATAGAAGAGATGGTAGGGAAACTAAAATCTCCAGGAAACTTAGTTGCATAGTCCAAATAATAAAAATTGTTTTCCCTTTGTTTCAAATCTTGCCAATGTTGAAGTTGAGTCAAAAATAGGAAGGAAAGGATTTTAGCCCCTTTATCATCCCTCCCTTCCAACTTTATGAACCAAAAGGAGGTTAAATCTAAAATATTTCTCCCCTTTCTTCCAGTTCCCCTTAACCAAACTAAACGTACTATTAGTTATTGCTCACTTAATTCAGATGTTGTATTTTATAGTCTTGGCAGCCATGTGCATTGTAGATTTAATTTTTCTCATTCTTTTTTCTCCAGATTTATTTTGATTTCATATTTTATAAGCATCTGTGTCCTTGAAAAAATTTGTGTCTCATTTCATTCCTTAAACATTGCTTTTTTGTTCATTTTTTTCCAGTAGCAAGTTTCCTCACAGTTTTCCTCCACTTACAAGGATTTGATTTTTTGTTTTGTTTCAGGAAATAGTGTCAATTTATCCTGTTCTTTCACCACCAAATCTTACTCCTGCACAATCAAATCGAGTGTGTAATGCTCTTGCTCTTCTTCAGGTCAGATGACTTTGTCCTATCAAGTTGTGTTCTGTATTTTACTGTGACTTTCATTTTGTTTTACTGAGTAACTTCATTACATGACTACCATATTCTTGCAGTTTGAACTTTTAAGTATTTTAATAAATTATACAAAAAATTGTCGAGGCACATAGATGATGCCAATTACCCTGCATTTGGGGTTAGAAATGAATGTACTACAGAGAAAGTTTGGATAGTACCTGTAGTAGAAAAAATGTTAGAACCTAGCTTTTAGTAGTTTGTGCATGTGTTGAGAAGACTTGTAAAAGCCTTACTAAGAAGAGTAAAGCAGATGGAAGATAACCCTATCAATGAGGTATAGGGAAACAGAAATATACTAATCAAAACAATTAAAAAGGCTTTGGAAGTCATTGGTTTGTCTATGGACGTGATTAACAATACAACAATATGGAATCCTTTCATCCATATAGTTGGAAAAAGCTTGGTTGTTGTTGCAAAATGTCAAGGAGACATAACCTATAACCTATACATAAAGCATAGAATACCCTTTTAACCACATTCTGGTTCTGTGCTCTAGCACACTAAGTCGGTTACTTCAATGAAGTGTGAACCATTTCCCTAACAGTAGAATTATATCTGCATGCTAGATGATTCTGACTGGTTAGTCAGCCATGGTCAATGTATACATGCAAATATATACAAACAAAACACACTCCAAAATACTCCCAAACTAAGTATCAAATTTCAGCATGCATTTTCTATTAAATTTATATTATTGACTAATCTCAAAAGGACTACAACAGAATACATTATGCTAGCCAGGTTATTTTGTTTCTTTACAGGAGAAAAGAGAAAACATTTTTTGATACTGTTTTTTAAGCTTCTTAATTCTGAACACCAGTTGCTTAGAAAAGGAGATTATCATAAATATCATAGTTTTTCTTTTATCTTGTCACTTCTCTCCTTTCAAAGTATGTTATGAACAAAATAAACAAAACACTAATTCTGCCGAGTTCTTTTCCCTTGTAATTTCTTTTTTCAGTGTGTAGCATCTCACCCGGATACAAGGATGCTATTCCTCAATGGTATAGTCACTTTCCTCATTCATCTGAAGGACTTTGAACTTCTGTCTGATTTTCTACTGATCACCTTTTTGTTACACACTCTGATAGTGTCACTATTTTTTCTATATACACTAGTGCTTTAGAAGATGCTGTCAGCTTTTTTTTGATTTGGCTGATGCCATCTGGATAATATAATGAATTGGGAAGCACTGGAAGCTAGAATGTCCAGATGAGCATTTTTGGGACATAATACAAGTCAAGTTCATGAGCTAAATCTCAAGGATGGCATATGGACTTTTTATTTAGGGGGTTGATTGTTGTCAATAATGTTGTTTTGGGTTTACATTATTTGTCAATATTAGCTTTTAATTTGATTTCTGCTTATGATAATTTTTTACTGGATAAACAGATTCATACATCCTCTTTTGTAAATTTAATTCCTTCTTCTTGAAATTGTTCACTGTAATATAATGCATGTGTTGGAATTGCTGTTTGCTGATTGCTTTGGTTTAGTCTGTTTTTGTTTTAATTGATTTGTAACATGGGTTGGAGGATATCTTATCCTGAATATTTTTTAAGATGATCTACTGAAAATCTTCCATCCAATATATATAGCTTCTATGACTGAAAGTGAATCTTGTCAGTCTTTCTCATCTTAGGACTTCCTGTGTTGCTTAAAAATCAAGTTCCTTTCTCCCACTATCTGTAGGTCATTCCTGACTTCCCTGTTTAGCTGCATAACTTTTACCTTCTTGTGTTAGATTTTGTACTTCCAATATCTATACACTTCTAAACCTGTTTGGCGAGAAGCATTTAGTTTTATATTACCTTTTTTGTATTGAATAATAATGAGAACTTTTTACTTCACAATATCCATTGCAGTTTTTGCTTGTTAAAGAATAGTACATGAAGTGTTTGATGTTTCATACGATGAGTTGTTGCACTTGCTTTTTTTCTCCATTGCAGCTCATATACCTTTATATCTGTACCCCTTCCTTAATACAACAAGCAAGTCAAGACCATTTGAGTACTTGAGGCTTACCAGTCTTGGTGTCATTGGCGCGTTGGTGAAGGTATTTTTTCCTTGCCCATTCTGTTAGGTGCAAAATATCTACTAGAAAAATATGATATGACAATATACATGATTGATGATTATATGGCAAATTTTTAAAAATAAATTATCACCACATTCTTGACACAAATCCCCAAATCCAATTTGTTAGAATGGTTATTCACTACTATCAAGGAACAAAGTTTAGTCCCACTGTCATGTTATATCATCAATGTATTTTATTATTATAATTCAATGTTGTGGTTCTGTCAATTGTGACAATTTTTTTCTTGCTGATTTTTATCGATCAGGTTGATGATACAGAAGTTATAAGTTTCCTTCTTTCAACAGAAATAATTCCTCTGTGCTTGCGCACCATGGAAATGGGCAGTGAGCTATCCAAAACAGTTGAGTTTACTGATTCTTTACTTTTAGTCTTTGGTAAACGTATGTCATCACATTATTTGTCTGGTAAATTGGATTTAGTTTCTGTTTCCTTCATATTTCTTTGAGCACTTTTTTCTGGTCTGTTTCATCAAGATGTGTATGTGCACTTTTTTTTCCAGTGAGCATGTGTGTATTTATGTGACCCTCTCTTACTCGTTCTAATACAACCCCATTTATGATTTATCTGTTATGCATTCACATGTTTATTACTGAGATAGCATAAGATAAATTGACACAGGAACCTTTACTTGAGGAGACTACTTTGATCTCTGACACTCGTTTTTCCTTTATAGAGCAGCTGGTCTCAATTTAAGCTTATAGCGATGTCACAGGGCTTTGAAATTTTCCTGGCATGTTTAGTTTTATAAGATGTAATTTGAGCACTGACATTCGTAATGAGTTTGAATACTATTCTTGATCTTAAAGCCAGATATTTGACATAGATTCACGATTTTGTGTTATGAATGCCAAAGATGTAAACTCTTGATCTCCTTTGTTCTGTAGACATTAAGTCACTTGGTCATCTTAAGTTGCCACTCTTCTGATCGTCTATATATACATAAATAATAGTAAAATGGATCATGTTTGTCTAATGAAACCTCTACCACCCCAGGTTGCAACATTTATTGTTCAAAAAATTCTTTTGGACGATGTTGGCTTGGACTACATTTGTACTACAGCCGAGCGCTTTTTTGCGGTAGGTAGAGTTTTGGGGAACATGGTGGCAGCTCTTGCTGAGCAACCTTCCTCTCGATTACTGAAGCATATCATTCGGTGCTATCTTCGCCTGTCAGATAATCCAAGGTTAGTTACTAATTTGCAACTACATAGTTGTTCCTTCTTCATCCCTTCAAACTAAATTGCCTCTTGTCGGCTGTTTTTCTTTTCAAGTCGGATGTCTCTAATTAAACGTCGCTTTGGTTAAAACAGGGCTTGTGATGCATTAAGAAGCTGTCTACCAGACATGTTAAGAGATGCTACGTTCAGCAGTTGCCTTCGTGTAAGTACTTATGGCTCCCGTGATATACATATTTGATTTAATGAATAGAGTGAATGACTGGATTACAGAAATCATAAGTTGAAGGATTCTAGTGAAATGACTAGAAAAGTTAATTCTATATAACAAAATGTAGACACACTTTCTTTAAAGTGTTTTTGGTGTTGTTCTTTTAGTTAAAATTAGAGTCTAACCTTAGGAATTTATGTTGACTTTTAACGTAAACATTTATGACGTGGATTATGAAGGTGAAATTCCAATTTTAATTGAAAAACGACACCATTTGACCAAGGAACCTATGTTAATCTTTAATGTAAATTTATTACTGGGACTTCTTATTTGAAAATAGCACTAGAAGTACCTAAAAAATTGCATTTAAGTTTTCTCCTGTACCAAAATAAATGCTTTGTTTGCTTACATTATCTGTCACGGTTTTGTTTCTTCAGGAAGACCCCACAACTAGGAGGTGGCTACAACAATTGCTTCACAATGTTGGAGTGAATCGAGTTCCTGCACTACAAGCTGGAGGAGGGTTCGATCATATGATTGTGACCTGAGATAGGTTACGGATCTTGTCTGGTTGCTGCTATCATCCCTTTTGGGGTCCGGCTATATCCATATCTCATGAAACTTGGTTGGTCAGAGGAAAAGCCTGTAATTAGGGGTGCATGGAAATCTAGTTAAAAGACATTTTTCTTTATATGTTTTAGTTATAGGTGGTTTTTTATACCCATTGTGTAGTTATGCTTAAATCAAGACATTGAGGTGGGTTTTACTCCTTAATGAGCTTTTTTAGCAGGTACATTTGGTATCAATCATCAAATATTTCAATCAAGTTAAATGCGTTCTTTAAAGGTGTCTTTTTATAAGCGCAATCCTTGTTTATGGTTTTCTCAACTCCACAGCCTATAAGGAGAAAATTGCACGTTAAGTCAGAATTCTGGTAGATTGTATTTATCTAAGTCATTAGCTACTGTGACTCTAAGCTGTTTGGCAATTCTCACTTTGGTTAGTAGTGCCTCTAAATAACTCAACTCCCTTGGAAAGAACATTAGATATATTCTCAATCACATGAGCATAATTTTTATATACTTATTTTGTGGGAATATTTGTTGAACATTATATAATTATTGAACATGTTTAAATTACAAACAATCTTAAAAAGTAAGTAGTTTTGTTGAACCATTTACTAAACAACCAATCTCTATGATCATTTTTTTTATTAAAAGAATGAGAGTTTAAATCTTTAACTATGTGCTTTAAATAATGTTGACTTCCACTGTCTAATAGTAATTGGCTGAATCATGATCTCAGGGATCTGTCTATTCAATTGTTAACTTCATTTCTAAAAAATTAATGCTTAGAGCAATACTAAATATATAAAACAGCCATAAAGTGGAAGATATTCTTTGTTGGTGACCACCATCACCTAAGAATATTTCTTGGAGAATAAAATTGAAGTGTCTTTCTCCTTTTTAAGGATGAGAATCAACAAAAGGGCCCATGATTTAGATTGAGGAGCAAATGCACGCATGACTGTGGAGATGTTTTATTTACCAAAAAAAATTGTGTTCAAGATTGGTAGTCTGTCAGTCAATATAGCAACAATAATGCGAAAGAGACTTCGTTTTTTTACTCAATAGATTGAAAAATATTCATGTATGAATATGTAATAAAATTTACCAATAAATATAAAACGTCTTATATGTTTTTAACTGAAAAATCATGTAAAATTATCATTCATTTACAGATCATTATACCCAATAAATTTATTCATTCTTACAATCATTGCTTCAAAAACCATATCAATACAACATCTGCATATCTTGTACAAAACATGCCAGCCAAACCAAGAAACATCATAGAAAGATAATGTTTCTTAGTGAAATTTCCATGGGGACAAGACCATGGATGGTCCCCTCCTCCATCACATTAACACACTGTCCCCTGCTTAACATGACAACCATACATTTAATTAATCAACTTTCTTATGAGTGTGTTTGGAAAAAAATTTCATAAGAATTCATAAGAGAGAAAAAATGATAAACTTCTATATAACAACTATTAATACTGCATATTTTTAAATTTAAATATTGTAATTAAAATTATTAAAAAATACTTTAAGTCTAACTCAATTTTATACCATCTTGTAAACTTTGCATCGAATTATATAAAATATTTTTATCTGTAGTCGATGTAGATCTCCACAACTGAGATCTGTTAACTTGTCACTACAAGAAAATCATTAAATAGAAATCTTTAGAGACAAAAAATAATTAGTTGTTATAGTAACTAAGTTAGAAACTAAAATTTATTGATTTCTAAATTAGTTTTTAAATTTGTATCTAAGGTTTGTGGTACCAAATTTAGAATCTAAATAATTGGTAGTTAAAACCTTGGTTGCTAATTAGTTGCTATAGTAACTAAATTAGACACCATTTTAGAGACTAAAAATTATTGGTTTCTAAATTAGTTTTTAAATTTATATCAATGTTTTTGGTACCAAATTTAGAATTTAAATAATTGGTAGTTAAAACCTTTGTAGTTAATTAGATACCAATTTAGAAACTATTTATCAATAATAGAAACTAATTTATAAATCAATAATTTTTTTAGTCTCTAATTTAGTCACTATAGTAACTAATTATTTTTTGTCTCAAAAATTGATTTTTATTTAATAATTTTCTTGAAGTACATGCATAAGACTATATATTATGAATAGTCTGATAGCATGTGACCTAATAAATCCAATAAAAAATAGACCTGACAAATCTAATAAGAAATAAATTTTAAAGTTTTATAAGGTTGAGTTAAATTTAAAATAATTTTTTAATAAATATAAAAACTCATGAGTTTTATCTTAATCCAAAATACATATATGATGTAATAGTATAATGATACTTTTACTGTACTGTTAATAAGATGGATGTGTTAAATTCTTGGCAGTTGTATAAACCACAACAAGGTGTGATCTCTCTGTCAAATTAAATTCAATCACATTTTTTCTTGCCATGAACTGACAACACCATATTAAAACCCTCGTAACTCGCCCTTGTTCTTAACTGGCCCTTGTTCTTCTGGACATGAAAATTGATCCAATAGCACCATACCCTTTAGCAATATTATGATATTCCTCAAGTTGGTCATTTCATCAATCATGACTTCACAAAGTAGCAAGTCAAATAGTCCTCAGAGAACTACTTCTCTTGTTTATTTTAATACTGAACCAACCTCATAGACTCCAATATAGATTATGAGACAGGTACAAACATATATCTGATTTTGTATAGCATCATTCATGACATCCTCTTTTTCATTCTTTTTTGAATGAAGAAATCTGATAACATATTAAAAAACCCTCTTTAACTGTTACTTTTATCTGAGATAATACTAATTAGGAAACAGACTTGACCAAACTTCAAATATTTACTGTTCTTGTACATGTACAAACCCAATGGAAGGGGGAAAAACAACCATCAGAGAAGAATAATATGGTTCCTCATAAGGACCATTGTTTCTAATCTAGCCATTAGAGAATTCTCATTATTCTATTGTAAAAGCTAATGCACTCCACCTAAATGGCTTTCTGATAAATCCAAGATTACTCACTTTGCATCTTCAGTTGCTTGTAGAAGTTCCCAATGAAGGCCTCAGCTTTTGCAAACAGCTCTTGCCCATTAACTCCTCCCATCTCCTCTTCTGCTTCAAGTTCTTCATCCATGACTTCTTCATCAGTTTCTCCACCCCCTGTGATGAAAAGGCTAGGCATTGAAGGACAACTTTGCACCATGTCCACTTTGGTGACACAAACAACCCTTTCAGATGCAGACTTTTCAGCATGTTCTGAGACAGCACCAACAACTATAGGGGTGGAATTGTAACCTTCTCTTTTCCCAGAAGTGGCTTCTGGTGGCATCAAAGATTGCTTTTTATCCTCCGAAGGCCTAGAAAAAACTGAAAGGAGTCCAGCTTCAGCACAAAGTGCCATGATGAGGAAGTTTATGATGAAATACAAGTAGGTTGGCCTAAGAGAGGAAGGCAAAGAGGGTGTGATGACAAGAAGAACAACTAGAAGACAGAGCACTAGAACTTGAGATTTCTTAAACTTGTTCATGGCTTTGTGAAATGAGAGAAAAAGTATCAATAAGCAAGGAATAAGAAGAATGATGAGAAAGAACAAGATGAAGTAGAGGTAGATTGGAATTGGAAGTAGTAGGAATAAGTATGGGGTTCTGAATGTGCATATATAGTGGACATGAGAGTGATGAGTGACGTAAATGAGGGGAAAAGAGAAAAAAAAAAGGTCAAGTCATGAATGAAGTAAAGAAAAAAAAGAACAGTTCCAATTTGTTTGACATTTACCACTTACCAAATAGAAGTGGTTCTACATCGTTAGCCAAATTAATCATATGCTAAAAATGTTGTCAATGTCAGATAAAACCAATGGCATGCTGGCAGATAAGAATTTTTAGGGCAGCCATCACTTTTTCCCTTTGCTTTGTGATGGCATAGCTTGTGATTAAGTCATTTATGTGTATGAACACATCAGAAAGAGATTATTAAGGTTGAGAATTTGCCTTTTGCCTCTAAAGTGCGACAAGGTGACGGTAGAGCCAAACTGATGAATGAGGTAAGTAGGGTCAAGAGAGGATGCAAGATTGCAAGAGACAAATAAATATCAACATATCATTTTAGACACACAAAGTTGGTAAAAAGCATAGCCCCAAATTTATGCAAATTGTTTCATATAATTTTTAATTTGTTCTTGTATTTTTCGTGTTTGCTTAAAACTGTCTTTGATTATTTTAAGAAACTATGAAACATGGTCCCATCATAAAAATAGCATTTGACGTGTGAATGAATCGAAACAAGATGTTTTAATCTGTGTTCTTTCATTTTTACTGTTTTTAGTAAAATCAAAATATGCTACTTTTTAACTTAATATTCAGTAAAATATATAAGTGCTCGATTTAAAAAGCATATCAATAATAATTTATAGTTGAATGATAGTGTAAAATTATTTTATAGTGTCATGATTAAACATTAAAAAATTTATAATTAAAAATGATAGCTTCTATTATATTATATATATATATATATATATATATATATATATGTGTGTGTGTGTGTGTGTGTTTTTTTAGAATTAAAAAAAATCCTTAACGAACTAGAATTTTAAAAAATAAAATACACATAAGTTTTATAGACCTACTTCAATAATTAAATTATCAGTGTTACCTTACGTATCATACGTGAGTAACAGTTTTCATATTGCACAAAACATCTGTATATCTTGTACAACACATGCCAGCCAAACCAAGAAACATCATAGATTTTTGTTCCATTAGATTCATAATGAACTTATCTTAAAATTATTTTCAATAATATTTAACTCAAAACCTTAAACTTAGCTTAATTGTTAGTGCTCTTCCTTACATTTTTTATTTTTCTTATTTTCATTTAACGTGGAACTTAAACTCATATTTAAATTCCTTAACAATTTTGTCTTGGAGACTTTTTCATATTGGTATATTCGTTCTTAAATTAAGCATTTTTTTTATCAGGCTGGAGTACCTCATTACTAGCATTTACCTCTGTGATCATTTATCAAAACGGGACATGGGACATGTTTACTTGAAGTATTCTAATACAAGAAATTCATAATCTAGTTTATTTATGTAATTTTTTAACTCAATTAACAAGACAAACCTAGTTAACATCACTATTGAGTTCTTATAATAAAAATGCTAAAGGGATTCGACATCTATGAATCATAAATCGATCTATATAAAAGATTATGACTTCACTTTTAATTCAAAGCCTTAAAATATTATATAAGAAATGATGTTGTAGTACTTAATGACTTGATTCATAGTTCATTGATATCAAATATTTCCTTAAATCTCTACAAAGAAATCAACATCTACTACAAAAATATACTAAAGACTATCGAATCTTCTTGTTTTGGAAGTTGAAGTATTTTTAAACATGTTGGTATTGATGTCTAACATTTAGGTAAATCTATATGTAATAGTAAAAAAGTTGAATAAATTAATTGCAAATTATTTGTATGAGTTGTTTAATGGAGTTGAGTGTGCACTTATAATGTAAATTCTGTGTCTTTCAAAGATTGTCAGCTTCCTATGAACCTAACCTTCTTATGGAAGTGGAATGATGTTTCTTTTGTATACTCTCAAACATTTAAATGGGTTCAACTATTTATGAATATTTTATTTTAACTAGTTATATATTCATTCAAGTTCGTTTTATTTAGTTTAAATAAAATAAAAATATTCAAATTTGAAATTGAGCTCTATTGTTTAAAATAACTAAGCTTAAGTTTTACATACTCAACACAACGTATTAAAAAATAATATGTTTATTCATTGCAGAAATATGTTTAACTTTCTTGAGTGTTAAAATTAATTTTGAAGATTATTTTTACTATAGTAAGAAATTGTGTTTTTTTTTTAATTTACTGAAAATTGAAAACGTTATGATTTATATGTTAAGACATGTTTCTTTGTTAATTATCATCTAGAATTAAAATATTTATTAATAATAAATTGGTAAGGTTAAAAAAATATTATAGCTTAGAATAGTTGAAGTTCACTTCTATATAAGTAGATTATTATCTAAAAGATATTTATTAATTCTAAATTAATAAAGGTCAAATTAATTTAATATTTCATAAACATAAAGTTAAATTAATATAAGAATTAAACAAAACAAACTTAAGTTTTTCTTTACAAGTTAAAACTTTCTATTAGTATCAATTAAATGTTGGATTCTTTCATATTTAAGTCTTGTGGTTGAAAAAAACTATATAATACTTCACATTCGAATAAAACAAAAGATACCTTACTTAAAATTATGAGTTAAAATTTAAAATATAGATTTATCATTAAATAAAAACTAATTTTAGAGATAAAAAATATTAATTTTTATATTGATTAAATTAAATATTATTTTTTAAAATAATTTTTAAAATTTAAAATATAGATTTATCATTAAATAAAAACTAATTTTAGAGATAAAAAATATTAATTGTTATATTGATTAAATTAAATATTATTTTTTAAAATAAAAAAATTATTAGTATCTAAATTAGTTTTTATTATTGATAAATAATTTTTAAATTGATATTTAATTAACTACAAAGATTTAGCTACCAACTTCAGAATCTAAGTAATTGGTAGCTAAAATTTTGGTAGATAATTAGGTACTGATTTAGAAATTATTTATTAATGATAAAAATTAATTTAAATATTAATATTTTTTTAGTCTCTAAAATAATATTTAATTTAATCAATATAGTAACTAAATATTTTATTTTTAAAATTAATTTTTATTTAATAATTGTATTGTAGTTTTATCATTACTATAAAAACTCATTTAACAAGTTAAATAAGTCAACTTAGACAAGTCAACTTAAATGATGTATATATTTTACAACCTAGATTTTAGGTTTCCCTTTAAACTCATAAAATAGGTCATGTTATTGAAGTGGGAGATAAGGTAGGACCATAATGTGAAGTTTTGGGTCTCTTTGCATTGCATATAGTGATGTTAAAGAATAGTAAGAATAATATTCCATGAAAAATGAGATAAGGGTCTTTATTGGCAACCTCACCATAGGGGCCATGTAGTGGAATTTTATTACTAAGTTTGAAAGCAAAGAAAGAATATCTTACATTTTGTCTCATCACCACATCATCTCACTAATGCACACACATCAAAATCAAAAGGGAATTCAACCTTATAAGAAACATATAACCTATGAAATACAAAAAATAAAAAATATAGAACAATTGAAAACGATGATCTCAAAATGAACATTCCATGCATATGACCCACAAAAACACCAAAATAGAAGGGTATATGATACCCTTTTTTTAAGAGAGAAAATGACAAAAGGGAGTAATTAAACCTAAAACTAAATTAAAAAATGAAAAAAAGTCATAAATACTTTAAATTAAATTATTTTATTTAATCTATAAAATCAATCTGAATTTATTCTGTACCTATTCACACACAAAATTATTAAATATTAACTAATTTAGAAATATAAAATAATTAATCATTATACTGCTTAAATTAGATATTATTTTATAAATTAAAAATTATTGATATATAAAGTAATTTATATTATTAAAAAAAATATTATAAAATAATTTTAAAATTGATATTTAGCATTAACTATTAATCATTAATATTTTAGTTACTAACTACTTTATGTTCTAAATTAATCACTAATTTAATTTTAAGTTAGTCACTAATTTAATTTTAAGTTAGTCACTAATTTAATTATAGACTAATTTAATATATAAAGTAGTTAGTAGTTAAAATTTTGGTAATTAATATTAAATATCAATTTAAAAATTAATTTATAATTTTTTTATTAATAATAGAATTTTTTAAAAAGTTCTAAATTTTGAATTTTGAATGAAAAATTGATTGCCAGGAAAACAATTCAAAACAGTGAGAAAAGATTTCAGACAAGTCATGATTTTCTATGCTTAAAAAGATAATTTTAGACAAAAATAAGAAAGGGATTTCAAATTTTCAAAGATGACTTCATGGTTATGAAAATGTAGAAGTCAGATCCACATGAGTTCAAACAAGGATGCATTATGTAGACATAAGAATTGACCTTAACAGCAAATATAAGAGAGATCTTCTTTATTTATGCCAAATTCCAATGTTTCTTAGAGAAATTTCCATGGGGACCAGAACATGGACGGTCCCCTCCTCCATCACATTAACACACTTTTCCCTGCTTAACATGACAACCATATATTTAATCAATCAACCTTCTTATGAGTGTGTTTGGAAAAAATATTCATAAGAATTCATGAGAGAGAAAAAATGAATAAACTTCTATATAACAACTATTAATACTACATAGATTTTAAATTTAAATATTGTAATTAAAATTATTAAGAAATGAACTTTAAGTCTAACTCAATCTTATATAATCAATTTATAAGATAAAGTTTGCATCGAATTATATAAAATGTTTTTCTCTCTAGTCAATGTGGATCTCCACACTCCTTCACGCCAAGATTTGTCAACTTGTCACTACAAAAAAATCATTAAGTAGAAATCAATTTTAGAGACAAAAAATAATTAATTGCTATAGTGATTAAATTATATATCATTTTAAAAACTAAAAAATTATTGGTTTTTAAATTAGTTTCTAAATTGGTATCTAATTAGTTACCAAAGTTTTTTGTACTAAATTTAGAATCTAAATAATTGGTAGTTAAAATCTTGGTAGCTAATTAAATACCAATTTAAAAACTATTTATCCAACTAATTTCGAAACTAATAATTTTTTTAGTCTCTAAAATGTTATCTAACTTAGTCATTAAAGCAATTAATTATTTTTTGTCTCTAAAACTGATTTCTATTTAATGATTTTCTGGTAGTGCGTGCATAAGACTATATATTATGGATGGTATAATAGCGGGTGACCTGATAAATCCAATAAACTTAATAGGATAAATTTTAAATGACTCTATATTATATTAAGAAATGGACTTTAAGATTTTATAAAGATGAGTTAAGTTTAAAATTAATTTTTTAATAAATATAAAAACTCATGAGTTTTATCTTAATTCAAAATACATCTATGATGTAATAAGATGGATGTGTCAAATTCTTGGCAGTTGTATAAACCACAAGAAGGTGTGATCTCTGTCAAATTAAATTCAAACACATTTTTTCTTGCCATGAACTGACAACACCATATTAAAACCCTCGTAACTGGCCATTGTTCTTCTGGACATGAAAATTGATCCAATAGCACCATGCCCTTCAGCAATAAAATGATATTCCTCAAGTTGGTCATTTCATCAATCATGACTTCACAAAGTAGCAAGTCAAATAGTCCTCAAAGAACTACTTCTCTTGTTTATTTTAATACTGAACCAACCTCATAGACTCCAATATAGATTATGAGACAGGTACAAACATATATCTGATTTTGTATAGTATCATTCATGACATCCTCTTTTTCATTCTTTTTTGAATGAAGAAATCTGATAACAACATATTAAAAATCCCTCTTAACTGTTACTCTTATCTGAGATAATACTAATTAGGAAACAGACTTGACAAAACTTCAAATATTTACTGTTCTTGTACATGTACAAACCCAATGGAAGGGGGAAAAACAACCATCAGAGAAGAGTAATATGGTTCCTCATAAGGACCATTGTTTCTAATCTAGCACATTAGAGAATTCTCATTATTCTATTGTAAAAGCTAATGCACTTCACCTAAAAGGCTTTCTCCAAGATTCCTCACTTTGCATCTTCAGTTGCTTGTAGAAGTTCCCAATGAAGGCCTCAGCTTTTGCAAACAGCTCTTGCCCATTAACTCCTCCCATCTCCTCTTCTGCTTCAAGTTCTTCATCCATGACTTCTTCATCAGTTTCTCCACCCCCTGTGATGAAAAGGCTAGGCATTGAAGGACAACTTTGCACCATGTCCACTTTGGTGACACAAACAACCCTTTCAGATGCAGACTTTTCAGCATGTTCTGAGACAGCACCAACAACTATAGGGGTGGAATTGTAACCTTCTCTTTTCTCAGAAGTGGCTTCTGGTGGCATCAAAGATTGCTTTTTATCCTCCGAAGGCCTAGAAAAAACTGAAAGGAGTCCAGCTTCAGCACAAAGTGCCATGATGAGGAAGTTTATGATGAAATACAAGTAGGTTGGCCTAAGAGAGGAAGGCAAAGAGGGTGTGATGACAAGAAGAACAACTAGAAGACAGAGCACTAGAACTTGAGATTTCTTAAACTTGTTCATGGCTTTGTGAAATGAGAGAAAAAGTATCAATAAGCAAGGAATAAGAAGAATGATGAGAAAGAACAAGATGAAGTAGAGGTAGATTGGAATTGGAAGTAGTAGGAATAAGTATGGAGTTCTGAATGTGCATATATAGTGGACATGAGAGTGATGAGTGAGGTAAATGAGGGGAAGAGAGAGAAGGAGAAACCATGGAAATTGTGTATTAGATGTATACTACAAAGTCAACAAAAAAGTACTAATAAAATTGTGGATGCTGAAAATTCTAAGAAAATTCTCACACAGACCAAATATCATTGTCGGTTTACAAAAAGTTGATAGAAATGTAATGTAAAGAAGGTGAATTACCCAAAGGTCTTAACAATTTGTGAAAGTGCAGAATCTGTTCAAGAGGAAGTCATGAATGAAGTAAAGAAAAAAAAAGAACTCAAGTTCCAATTTGTTTGACATTTAGTGAGACAACTACCACTTGCCAAATTGAAGTGGTTCTGCATCGTTAACCAAATTAATCACATTCTAAATCTTGGCAATGTCAGATAAAAGCAATGGCATGATGGCAGATAAGAATTTTGAGGGCGGCGATCACTTTTTCCCTTTGCTTTGTGATGGCATAGCTTGAGATTATTAAGATTGAGAATTTGCCTTTTGCCTCTAAAGTGCGACAGGGTGACGGTAGAGCCAAACTGATGAATGAGGTAAGTAGGGCCAAGAGAGGATGCAAGATTGCAAGAGACAAATAAATATCAACATATCATTTTAGACACACAAAGTTGGTAAGAGCTTAGCCCCAAATTTATGCTAATTGTTTCATATAATTTTTAATTAGTTCTTGTAGCCTAAGAAGCATTTGTGAAAAACCCCACTTTGAATTAGTGGGGTAGTGGTCCCAAGGCTGAGGGATTGGGTTCTTTGTTGATGCCTAGAGTATCAAACACGGTACATTCACTTACAAGAATCCCACTTAAGTGGGAACCAACATGATGTTACTTACGATCCACGTCAAATTCTTGAATCTTTTTGTAATGTATGGATGCGGTCACACTTAAAGTCACTTAACAGATAACACTAAAAAAAATTCATTAAATAGAAATTAATATTAAAAACTAAAAAATAATTAATAATTATATTTATAAAATTAAATATTATTTTAGAGATTAAAAAAATTATCAGTATCTAAATTAGTTTTTATTATTGATAAATAATTTCTAAATTGGTATTTAATTAGATACCAAAGTTTTGGATAACAATTTTAGAATCTAAATAATTGGTAGCTAATTAGATACTAATTTAAAAATTATTTATTAATAATAGAAACTAATTTAAAAATCAATAATTTTTTTAGTCTCTAAAATAGTATCTAATTTAGTCAATATAGAAATTAATATTTTTTTTGTCTCGGTTTCTAATTAATGATTTTTTAGTTGTGTAACCAGACACTCTTCCATACTTAATTAACCAACATGTCAGCTTAATATGATTACTTAATTGTAGTATTCGTGTTAATTGGGTCCAACATCTCGGAGATCCAACTCCATACTCTATAAATAGGTTAACCATATTTAGGTTAAGGTATACATTTAATAGCATATATTACCTACAAACACCAAATATTAAACATTGACCTAAGCAAAGGACTTTTTGCAAATACTCCCTACACACAAGTCGATTATCAAGACTTATTTTCAATGGAGACTAGGAAGTTATAGACAAGCAAGAATACCATGATAAGACCTTCTAGCCCATACAAAAACAATTTCAAATTATTTTATGGAAAAATCAACATATTCATTTATTGAAAATAAGTTGTAATTTTAGAAAGTTTTTCTATAATTAAATGGGGAAGTTAAAAGGTCAATCTAACTCTCACTTTAGTTTGCATTGCAGGGAGATTTCTCCTAAATCCAAATGTTTTATGGTTTCACTCCCTTAAATAGGAGAGATTTATATTTATAGAGTTATAAGCTACAAGGCACGTACACTCCTCTTAGATGGCTTGTTTGTGTCAGATACACATATCGGACACTGACATTCGTATGACACTTGTAAGATACGTATCGGTAAAGTGTCAAATTCAAAAAATATTTATTAAATTTTTGACAATTCTAGCACGGTTCTAATATAATTTTAAAAAGATAAATACATTAATTTTCTAAAAATTCAAAACTTATTGTATAAATTTCTATTATGATTATAAAAATAGGAAACAAATCCTTTTGAACCAACCATGAAATACATATTTCTGCTCAAAAAAAAATCTAAAAAATGGTTATGTACATAAATCTTTATTGTCAATTTATATAATTCATAATTATATAATATATAGATTCGTATCTCCGTGTCCTACATTTTAAAAATTATACTTATCCGTGTCCGTATCAGTGTCTCTTATATTTCTAATAAAATGAAATATATTAATATATATATATATATATTTAAATAAACAATTTTAAAAAATAATCCTCACTTTTTTTGTATTGTTTTTAGTTAAAGTATATTTTTTTAAAAATATCATATTGACTGACATTTAAATAAAGTTATAAAAATTTAGAATTCAAAGTAAAATAAAAAATGTGAATGTAACTTTACTAAAAAAAAATAAAACAGTTTGTATCATTTATTAAAACTTGAAAGAAAAAATATCTTTTTAAAAATTTAAAAAAAAAAGTGTCATTTTAATAAAAGTACAAAAAAATTATTATAAAACTATAAAAAAAATTGAATGTTATTTAATATAATTTCATCGCAGAAAAGATACAATTTTTCCTAAAATTGTACATCATGGCATTTGAATGATCACTATATCAATATCATTCATGGATTATCAACACTAAACTCAGTTTTTTCATAATTTAAAAAAGTAATTTTTTTACTCTCTTTATTTCCTTAATTCACTTTAATGTCTTTTTAACCAAAACTGTAATCCAATACTAGAACAAATAGTATCTTGAATGCAATAACCTTAATTATATCAACAAACACTCCATCTTAAATTTATATTCATAAAACATCTTAATTTCTTAGAATTTGTTTCTAAAAAAAAAAAAAAGGTTGTAAAATATATTCATTCTCTTATAATTTACAATAATTTTCTGGTGTGTAAGGAATCGATTCCAGTGAGAATGGATAAGGATTGCAAAGTTGATAATTACAAAAATAAAGTAGTTTGAAAGATGACAAAAAGCTGTGTAGACTAAAATGTTATTCTTTTAATTACTTTGGGTTTCACTTTTAAACATACCTGCATATAAAGATGATTATACTGTTCAAATCAAACCTAAAAACAGTTTAAAAGGTTTTCAAAACTACTTTTACTTTTGTTCTTTTCTTTAAGCTGGAATTGTTCAATTGGGTTCATCACTATTGTGAAATAAAATTTGATATTTTGAACCCAAATTCGAATTGTTTGGTTAGCCATTTTTGCTGCAACTCATGTGAGGTCTAACTCAAAGGGTTTTTTCTTTTTCTACCCCATGATTTCTTCATCATGTACCTTCATAAAATGTTGAAAAAGTTTAAAGTGTTTATGGGTTAGATTTTTAGACTGTACTATTTAAAAATGTATATTACACTTTACATAATTTAAAATATATTTTTAAATTGTACCTCCTAAAATATTTTTAAATTTTTTATTGCACAATTTATAATGTATTTCTTTATTATATAATTTAAAATATATTTTTAAATTTTATAATATAAATTTAAAAATGTAACATAGATTTGTAATTTGAAAATTTATTAATTATATAATTTAAAATATTTATGACTTCATGAGTAATTTGGATCTTTCCTACACATATAAAGAGACAAAATCTGGAAGAATTTGCTACAAAGATGGAGGAAGAAACTATTGGGGTGTGAAAGAAAGAGTCAATCCAGATTTTTTTTCTTTATTACATTTCTTATTTAATTAAAATTAAAAAAACTCAAAATTGTATTGTTTGATAAGATGCTGCCACCTGTAAGAAAATTGCAAGTTGCATGGCCCATTTATCCATATAAGTCTTCTGTTTCTTCCTGCACCTCCATATTTTATTCTGCCACCTCCATATACAACATGAAAATACATTTTTATCCTTTTTATGTCACCCCCATAGAGTAGTTTCTGGATTATATAATCCGAAAACGCATTTGAAAAAAGACTTCCAGAATACATAATCCGGAAGCTAAAAAGGACTTCCAGATCATGTAATCCGAAAAATAATCATGTATCTAAAAAAAGGTTTCCGGCTTATGTAATCCAGAGGCTAATTACAAATTTAAAAAATCACTTCTGGATTATGTAATCCAGAATAATACTGAGGGGCATTTTCGGAAATACAAAAATCTATGGAGGTAGGAGAAGAAGGTATGGAGGTGCAGGAAGAAACAGTCAAGTCTTCTCGTTCTTTTGTTGCAAATTTCTGCCCATTTATCTATATAGGTCTTTGGGCTTGCATTACATTATTTTTATTCATAGGACTCTACATTCTGCACCTCCATAAATTTAAACTACACCCTGGATATCTCAAAAGACCAAATTACTCCTTTTTATATATTTATATTCAAGACTATTTTTTCTTCTCCCTTACCTCTTCTTCTTCTTCTATTTGTGTTGCATTTCCCCATTATACCTATTACTTTCTTCTTCTTCCATTCTCGAGTGCAAGAGCCTTGTTGAAATTGCATTAATCACCTTCTCAACGATTACGTTGCACCACCATCTCGTTGAAGAGCTAATTGTTTATCTTTTTTTTTTTGTTCCTTTTTGGTTTTGTGGTTGCTTTGATTTTCAGATTTAGAAATATATTCTAAAATGCATAATGTGGAATGAGTTTATATATTCTAGATTGTGTATGTTGGAATGTATTTTTGGATCTACAAATACATTCCAAAATACATAATACAGAATGTATATTATTTAAAAAATACTAGTGATTGCATCATGTTATTGTTGGCAGAGATATGACTAGGATCAAAGGTGGATCATCATCGCAAGCAGAAGTGATATTTGTCATTTGTTGTCAAATTCAAATGATATTTAGTGTAAACCATCTAACGTGATGCTAGATTATCAAACACCATAAAGATGATAGTATAATTGTAGTCAGGTGATCCAAAGTCGTCTACCAACGAATCCAATAGTAAATCTAGTTAAATAAGTATTCAAAACTTATCTACAGTCAAAAGGGTTAGGAATAACAATATGAAAATAAAAGAGAATTGAGATTGTTATGCAGAAAAATAAAGTAGATAACTGGAAAACAGTAGAAGAGACAGGTTGACTATCAAGTTTATTCGACCATGAATTCATCATTTATTTTCTTAAGAGTTTCACCTTTTCAATCCTCACAGAGTTTCAAACTTAATCAAACAAGTATCAATCAAATTCAACAAAATCTTGTAAGTAAAATAAGTGTCCACTGATGTATTTAGTATCTCACTAGTTTTAATGTCTACTCGTGAGATGTTTATCTTCTACCTCTTGAATTAAGCAAATAAGAGATTGGTCAAGATTAAACGAATTAACCAAGAACTCCAATCAAAGAAAAGAACTTAGTTCTCAACAAAAATTCAAAAAAAATCTTTTAACAAAGACCAGATTTCAAAAAGACCAACAATAAAGCACAACCTGTTATAGAGAATTTAAGAACAAAACTTTATGGAACATAAACCTTAAAATTCATTGCAAAATCACAAGAGAACCAACCTTATACGGAAGAAAAATGAAAGGAGTACAATGAAGAAAATAAAAAACTAAAAATCTTAATGCTCTATTTTTTGAACATCACTGAACTTTGAAGCTTGATGATTTATCCTTTAAGCATTTATCTTTTTATTGGTTTTTCTGGTTCAAGGATCTCAAGAAAATATTATGTATCAAATTTTGTTAACAGTTTCCCAGTTTTCAACTTTACAGAATTCTCCGATTCTATTTCTAGTTTTATCACAATTTTATTTCTTTGTATTTTGCAGAAGACTTGCTTCTAATTATGTTTTTAAAAAATATTGTAGATTTTATTATCTTATTATTTTTCCAAAATCTTGTTTTTTGTTTTGATTTAATGAAGCAACTTGGACTTTCACATATTGGGTCCATTCATAGTGATAAACGTTTTCTTCATACCATTTATCCTAAGAAATATTAGATCGTTTATCCTAAAAATAAAGAATTAATAAAAAATAACAGTTAAGACTCAGATAAACCTAATTAGATTAATCTTTATTAAATTAAAGAGTAGATTTATTCATGATTATCATTAAAGAATTTATGATTAAAACTATTAAGTTATATTAAGTGTGAATAAAATTATGAAGATAGAAAATATAAAATATGATTTTTTCTAACTATAAGTCCTTTTTATTTGAAAGATTTATTTATTAATATATTTTATTTCGAAATTTATCTATTCATTAATTTTTCTAAATGAAGTGAAACAAAAATTCAGAAATCTACCTATCATCTCCCATTTTAGTAACAATATGTATTATTCAAAATGATGTTTTTATTGACAAAAAAATACCCTATTTAACTATATATATACATAGAGAGAGAGAGGTATGAGAATTTTTTTAAATAAGATAAGACAGGAGTATATGAGTATGTAGACATTTACTTTATTCTTGTCATTACACTTTAAAGAAACAGAATGTATGAATCAAGAAAAAAGAGGAATGAATTAATTAGGTTTTTAAGTTGAGCAGAGAAGAAAAGGAAGAAAGACTCTGGTTTATTGGGAGTTGTGTCCTGACATAAGACAAAGACAGTAGCTTTTGTAAGGTTGTTTTGTGGATCCTTGAAAACTAACAGATGTTTACTCAGCAATGTGAATTTTGGATCAGATTTTGAAGAAAGAAAAAAAAAAACTGAGGTTGAAGCTAAGAAATGACATCTCACATGCAAGCTGGTGGGGTGGGTCATGCAACGTGCAAACATGAATTATCAGAATGTGTGTACTATATGTACTACTTTTCTCTGGTTGCCCAAACTAGGGTTGCTATTTCCTAATTCTTTAAAAAATCACCAAAAAATGACTTCTCACATGAACTTCACTTTAAAAAAATTGTATACTAAAATTGTTTTAAATTTTTTTTTCTTTCTCATTAGATGTCATGTTTTACAATAGAAATTGGGTATATAATGTAATTTTTATAAATCTATTGATGTTTGAAAATTCATTTTAAAACTAATTTTATAAGTACCACAAGACAAGACAAGAAAATAATTTAATATAAATTAATTTTAGAGATAAAAAATAATTAATTAAATTATATATTAATTTAAAAATTAGAAAAGTTACTATTATATAAAATATTTTTTATTATTAATAAATAGTTTTTAAATTAATATTTAAATAACTATTCAGATTTTAACTACTAATATTTAATTATAAAGTAGTTGGTAATTAAAATCTTAGTAATTAATTATATACCAATTTAAAAATTATTTATTAATAATAAAAATTATTTTGGATACCAATAATTTTTTTAGTATTTAAAATAGTATCTAATTTAATTAATATAATAATTAATTATTTTTATCTTTAAAATTAATTTATATTTAATAATTTTTGTATAGTGTGTGAATTTGATTTTATAACATCACATTAAATAATAGTGTTATGTATATACATGTATGTATTAATAACTTAATTATTTTTATTTTATCTTTTTATTAATAAAATGTCCATCACACTTCTTGATTTTAAAATTTTTTGTTTTGATACACGTGTCACACTCGGTTTATTAGGATTGAAACATGCAAAATGAAAAATGTTATGTTAACAACCGCTGAGTGTTTTGTGCCTGCATACAACTGTGGCATTGTGCGCTGATGTGATGAAGGACATTTTTGTCCAACCAAACATTAATGAGAATTTGTTTTTCGAAACTTCCGGGAGCCAGAAATCAAAACAAAGCAGAGAGATACAGCGTTATGAAGCAGTGCACTGAAGTGAAGCAGTGTCAACAATGAAGACGACGAAAGCTTTTTGAAAGGATGAAGCAACACTAGTAAGGTTTATATCAAACATTGGTTTTTTTATGATTTTAGTTTTTGGTTTAGGGTTTATTGACGGGTTTTATGCATTTTTTATGTGATTTTTGTTGTTGTTGTACCGACTAGTCCTCGGACACCGAGAACAGGTAGTAAAGGACGAACCACGTCAGCTGGGTCCCACAGTATGGGCCAAAGCCACGTGGAGTGGACCCCGCAGGCAGCTTGGGTTAGAGGGTGATCAGTCATCGGTGTGTCCCCTCAGAGAAGGGTGATCAGTCATCGGTGCGTCCCCTTAGAGTAGGGTAATCAGTCATCGGTGTGTTCCCTGAGAGTAGGGTGATCAGTCATCGGTGTGTCCCCTGAGAGAAGGGTGATTAGTTATCAGCATTTTCCCACAGAGTAGGGTGATTAGTCATCAACATGTTCCCACAGAGGAGGGTGATTAGTCATCAGCATGTTCCCGCAGGGAAGGGTGAGTAGTCGTCAGACCACCAGGATGGGCTGAGGTGTCATCGTCACTCAGCAGGTCGAGGAGTCCTTGGCAACAGAGTATGGCGATGTGACATCGGCCTTGGGTGAAGACGAGGTGACATCGGCCTTGGGGGAAGACCAGTAAACATGCCCGAAGGTAAGGAGAGGCCTGAATCACGAAGAGCTCATGTAGGTAGCAGGGAAAGCACAGTTAGGTGCAGAATCCTGAGGGGTCAAGTACTCATCAGAACTAGGGTTTCCCAGTAAAGGCTATATGCATGGCACGTGAACAGCAAGGGCACTCCCAGAACAGGTGGTCCCAGAGGCTAGGTGCACAAGGAGACATCCAGGTGGTCACCCTGTTAGAGTTTGCACTCCAGAGAAGGAAACCTTATGTGCTAGATTACCCTAAGATTGGGTTATAGCGGCGCAGGGGTATTCCAGTAAACCCTAAATATGGCTAACAGCGCAGTAAACCCTAATTAGGGCTAGCGGCGCAGTAAACCCTAGACTATATAAGGGACAGTAAAATACTTCACAAAGGTACGCAGTTTTTAGACCTAAACACAGAGAGAAACTCAATACACTTGGTGTTTCTTGCCCCTATTGACTTGAGCGTCGGAGTGCAAACGGCCTCTAGGGCGCCCCCTTTCTCTTTTGCAGGTGCAGATTGTTTCGCAAGAACCAAGCACGTATTAACGTGAGGAAGGAGGCGTGTGAGTGTCGTGGAGTCAACTGACAGGCGAGTCAATCAGCAAGAACAGTTGTGATGGGCGTGATTACTGCGGTATGCACCTTGTTTGGTTTGTTGGTTGTTTTGTGGTGGTAGGGGTTGATTTTTTTTTGTTTATTTTTTTAATGGTGGTCGACATGGTTCCTGCATTATGCATTGTGTGGTTTGTTGGTTATTTTGGATTTTTTTAGTGTAAGGTGTAATTATTGACAAGTTGGTGATTTTCTTTGTACATGGACAACTTCACTTTGTGTCTATGAAGAAAAAACACTTTTATGATTTTCAACTAAAATCTGTTACAATAAAGGATAACAAAAAAATAATCAATCACTCTCACAATACCACAATGAAAGGATTAATGAAGAGAATGAATTTGAGTGAGTGCTGAAAATAAGTTAATGTACAACACATCTCTTGCTGCCACAACCGCACATCATCTATTTTTAAAAAAATCATAAGAATGTGGAGAATGTTGCATTTTTTCATCTGTTGTAATTTACATGTTAATAACATTTCAAGACAAGGCTAAGATAAAAAAATGATAACATTTGTTTTGTTTTGTTTTGTTTTTTTTTGGTAAAGTGGTTGATATATTTTGTTTTGGACAGTTTGTGAAATGACTTATTCAAGTTTTGTGAGAAAGTTTAATGGTCAAAACTTTGATCTTGAATGAAGGGAAATGAAATTTTGATTGTTTATATTACTAGGTTGCTAATAGTTCATTTAATTTTGAAATTGTATTGAATACATAAATTTACCTTGCATGCTGATTTTGTAGAGAAGAGTGAGACACAGAGTTCACACTCAACATATTGTTAAAATCAATGGTAATTTGACGTCATTCTAGTACTAAAGAATAGAACAAACACCTTTTAAGTGGATGCTTGAATTAGAAGATGAATTGGACATATCAAATCCTGTTCTTCGTGAATTAATTGGTAGGTGGAATGTTGATAACAATTATTTTTGAGGATAAGACAACATTTAATGCCTTTTAAGGTTGTGGGTGTATGAGGGAACAATTAAATTTGGAGGATGATGGTGGTGGGTTGGTGAATGAGGTGTTTGATGGAGAAAACATAAAAATAGATATTGTTTTGGAAAAATTCGCTGACAAAGTTTATAAAAAGAAAAAAAAATGTTTACGAATTTTGTAGGTTGTACGTACTTCTCTTATTAGTTGTTTTTTATTTTCCTAGGACTTTTTAGGAGTTTTTTCTTTTTATTTTCTTTTAAGGTTTTAGACAATTTAGATGCACTGGATGTATACAATTGGGGTGATGCAGTTTATGAATTAATAGTTTATAGTCTAACACAGGCATCAAAAGTATATTACAATCAAAGGAATGCCAGTGAAATATATTTGGTTGGTTGCATTGCTGTTTTGCAGGTTAGTGGCAATTTTATGACAAATAATTATGTAGTCCAAATGTAATAAATTTGTAAAATTGTTAATGACTAAGTATTATTTTTTTTTGCCACCAACTTTGGATTGTTCAACATGTTGGAATTGACATCCCTCTAGATACAATTTCTTTTTCACAGTTTCTACAGTAGTTGTGCGTAAAAATCAAATCAAGCAATTTAAATGAAACATTCTTTGTAGCTGAGGTATTGAATTGTGTGGTTAACACCTTGATTGAAATCACTACATTTTTATTTGTAGACCATAACAAAGAAATTGTTATTGGAGATTATATGGGATTGAGCAGTCACTGAAGTGAAGGGAGGATTGAACATTGTTAAAGAAGCCCTACAAATTAGTGAAGAGGAACATGATGAATATAGTGACTATTATTCAAGCGAGTGGGACAAAGTTGCTCAAGAGCATCAAGTTTACCAAAACCAACTTGCAAACAATAACAAGAGGAAACATGATGTTGAGAAACAATTAGGACTTCTGCAAAAACAATTACACAAAGAAAACCATTGGTCATCGACAACAAACATCTATACTAAGGACAATCCCAATTCACATCCTCGAAGCTCACCTCCTCAAAGAGTTTAAATTCAAACAAAGTTCCCTAATGCATACAATGTGACAACCAAACAACATTACACACACACATACATATATATATATATATATATATATATATATATATATATATAATAATGCATATGCATATTTACCCTGGGCAAAAAAGAAAAAATTGTGGCAGTGTGAGTTTCATGGTAGTGGAGCTGATGAAATTTCCCAGGTTTGTAATCTAAGAGATATTTGGACATTTATGATGAGGAAGTTTCACGCATTGGGGACCCCATATTCTTCTTATTTTGGGACACTTATTTAGAAGGTAAACCCTAAAGAGTTAAACTAAGTGATTTTCATTTTACTTTTTATAGTTTTTGTTTGTTTTTCTCAAATTTATAATCAATGTTTCAAAATTTCATTTGAGAGAATGTTGGTTTTAAACTGTAAAATAATTTTATTTTATTTTTTCAAATTTTATAATTGCTATTTTGAATCCATAGTTTTATTAAACTAATCCTAATATTTTTGAGATATGATATTCTAATATTATATCATATTACATAATTAGTAGTTGTAATGAAAAATTAATAAAATATAATTATTTTATGTATACGCTGGTTTATAATTTTAATATGATTTTAACATTTTTTTTATTTTAATAATTAAATTTAACTACTTAATTTTTTTACTATAGTATAAAATAGACACATATCCCCATTAGCAATAATAAAGACAATCATAATAATATTATTAATCTAATCATGTCACATTTTAAAAAGATTTTGGTATTTATTTTGTGGTGGCAAATTGAAGTTTAACACAATATTAAGTATTTTTATTATTTATATTTTTTAAATTTTAATTAATTTATATATGTATGGGTATATATAAACATATATAAATTAATGAGTAAACAAAAAATGAATAGAAATTTTTATAAATATTTTAGTAAAATAAAAAATGATTGTATTTCATATTTTTCTAAAAAAATTAAACTACATTTTAAAAGGAAAATATATAATAATAATAATCTATAATTTATAGAAAATAGATTCTATCTTCATAAATATATTTTATATTTTTATTTTATCTATAATTATCTTTTAAAACAAAAAACAAACGAAGATAAAGTGGCTCAATAATAAATGAATAACTACATATTTCAACTATCTAACATATTATAAATCATTTACAAATTTTTTTAACCATCACTACTTTTTATTTAATTTATTAATATTATATTTTTACAATATATACTTCTTACAAAAAGACAAAAGGCATCTTTTTCCCATTAGTAATAATATATATAATTTTTATTTTTAATGTCCATATTTTATATTTTATATTTTATTCTTAATTATGTTTTAAAATAAAAAATAAAAAATAAAAATTTTAAAGTAATTACATATGAATATTTTAACAACGCCTCACCTTTAATAATATGTATATTTTAAAAAAAGTATGTAGAATTTTTTCCTATAACAATAATAAAATGATAAGATAAATAAAAGAAACATTTACATGTATATATATAATAATAATAATAATTATTATTATTATTATTATTTATTATTATTATGTGACTAATAAAATCCTTAGATGTAAGAGAAGCATTTAAAGGGCCAATTAGGATGATTATGTTGAAGAAGTAATGATTGGAGACTAACATAACAACCACCATTACCTATTCTTCTTTCTTCTTTCTTTGTCCTTTCCAACTAAACAACAAATTCATGTAAGAGTTTTAAATATATATATATATATATATATATATATAAAAATAAATTTAAAATTAAATAATATAAAAATAATTAAAATAATAATATTAAAAATTACAGGACGAGTATTAAAAAAAAAATTATCAATATATCATGGTTAATGATGGGTGATTCCTAATACCCAATAACCACATTCTTTTATTTTCCTTTTATTTTATTCCAATATTTAATAAAAGAAAATTATTATTATTTACAAAATATATAATTTTTTATTCTAATTTATATATATATATATATATATTGTATAACTTCTCACTAATGGAAATATTATTTAAGTTTTTTTAAAAATTATATTTGGTTATAGTTATTACAAATAATTTTAAATGATACCGTCAAATAAAATTGAAGTTTGTTTATATTTAAATCAATACACATTAATACTTTTTTTTTATTTCTTTTTCTTATATTTAAATGGAGAGGATTCTTCCGTTAGTTTAATATCAAAATTCATTCTTTGATAAGATAATGATTAAAGATGGATATAAAATAGAAAATAAATCCACCATAATATTATAAAGAAGTCCATATTAATATATATATATATATATATATATTAATGTAAAATAATAATAAATAAATTACAATTACTTAAATTTTAAAATAGAATACCAAATAAATTGAAAGTGTCTTAATAATTTAAAATAAAAATAAATGAATATATATACTAATTTTAAAAACAAATATTACTTAATATTATACTCATATTCAATCAATTTAATTTTTTTTTTCAAAATTAAAAAGAATTTAAATAAACCTACACAATACATTTTTATTTGACATTCCTAATAATTTTCGAATAAAATGTGACTTTTGTCATTGAAATTCGTATTATAGGTTAATTTGATTTTGTTCTACAATGAAAAATATATCTAGTTTTCAGGTATTACTTAAAAATAATATATATATATATATATATATATATATATATATGTATAATTTATTCAAATAAGAATATTGCTAATGAAGACAACTTTTTATTATAATTAAAAAAGAACACATTAGATTGATAACGGGGAAGCACATCACAATCTATTCTACTAAAGTGTTTTTTTAAATTTGTATTAATATACAATTTTGTAATCTATAGTATTATTAATACATATTATATTATTTATCATCATAAACAATGATTAAAACAACTTGGTAGCTTGTGTGTGGGTATTGGTTCTATTGGTAAAAACCTTTTTATAATTCTTTTATTAAAATAATGATTTATTATAATTTTTAACATGTTTAGATAAATTTATTTAAAAAATAAAAGTAATTTTTTATAAAAGAATATTACTTCTCATGAAAAGAAAATGTAGGAATTTGTTTAAGAGTAACTTTTAGACAATAAACAAACACATATAATTTTACTTAAATAAAAATCAATTAAAAATAACTTTTTTTAAACCCAAACAAATAAACTTGCCGCAAACAACCATCTGTTTTCCCTAAATAAACTTATTTTTTATAAATATAATATGAATAAACTCTTCAAAACTTTATTTACATTCATAGTTCAGAATTTAATTTCTACAATGTCGAATTCTGATATAAAAAAATTTCTTTATTTGGAAAAGAAATTGAATAACCAACACCACATTAGTATTCTAAGTACTTATCTAAATATCAGTCATAAGTGGGTTTATTTTCTAATATTAAGAATCAACTGCAGAAAAAGTAAAACAAATTAATTAATTAATTAATTAATACACGCTACAATCATCAACTATATTGCCAAAATAAGAACTAAATAACTTTTTTTCTATAATTAAATTCCAGAATTGTCCAATAGTTATCAGATGCCAACACTAATTCAAAAACAAATTTACTATTAAACAGAATTTAAAAACTTTTAATGAGAGTATGAGAGAAGTTCAAAACAGTACTCAATATTAATTCAAAAGTGGCAATATTAAAATTTTCCAATAATACCCTTTTTGATGGAAAATAACTATTTTTTCTTCTAGAAGAATAATTATTATTTATTTATAATTTAGAAGAAGTATGAATTTTCTAAAATAAGAGTGTTGGTTAATAAGTTAATAACGTCCCCGTTGTTCCCCTTACCCCGAAAGCCACAAACCCTTGATTTGATGATAATTGGGTATATACCTAATCAAAAGGTACATTCAAAGGCACCACCACCACAATTGCACCCAAGACCAATTTCTCATCTCTTATCTTTCTCTTTCTTTATCTCTCTATATAAAGCAAAAACAACCCCTCATACTCTCATCATCACCGCCAACAACTCCACCCAAACCATTCTTCTCTCTCAACTTCCCTCCAATTCCCTTCTGGGTTTTGCAATTTGGTCTATTGGGTTCCCAAATCTGTCACCTTTTCCTCCGTTTAACGCGAAACGGCAGAAAGGGGAGAAGAAGGAGTAAAAAGAGGAGAGGAATTGATTTTGATTTGGAATTTCGGGGGTGTGTGGGGTTAAAACCCGGGGTTGTAGCATTGTAGACATCACGGCTATTCAACGAGTTCGCCACTCGCTCTCACATGCCCGTTGTGGCCGTCGCAAGGGTTGTGTGAGAGAGAGCAACCCTTCGCCCCACGGCGGGCGTGGCGCTCTGCCTTCCGAAGGTGGTAGCCCCTCTGACCTCCTCTTCCTCGCCGGCGGTGGTTCAGTTCTTAATTGTTAGGATTATTTAGTAGGAATAGACGTAATATAAACAGCGCCTTCAAAAGTTCTCAATAAGGGGTTTCTACTTTCCTTTTGTTGCTTTTGTTGTTCTTCTTCTCTGGTAGTTGTTAGTTTAGTTGAGGTCAAGAATGTTGAGCATCAAGAGGGTTCCCACTGTGGTTTCCAATTATCAGAAGGAGGGGCCAGATGAGGCTCCTGCCGAAGGATGTGGTCGGAACTGCCTCAAAAGTTGTTGCATTCAAGGTTGGTATTTTCGTTTTTACGTATTGGGTTTTCTGGCTTGGGCGTTTGATGCAAGGGTTTGTAATAGGGTGCGTCATCTTGATTTTTACTCGTGAAGTTAGGTATTTCGGGATGCATTTGTCCGCAATCTTAAGGATTGTGATGAAACTGTGACTGTGGCTGCAATTTAAAACCATGATGTGTTCTGTTTGATGGATTTTGGATTTTGCTCATTTGTGTTTTTTTGTGGGGTTTTGGGGACAGGTGCGAGGCTGCCTTTATATGCTTGCAAGAGGGGGGACAAGATCGGTGGAAAGGAGTTGCCTTTGCTTGGATGCAAGGAGCATTACCCAGTGGCGTTTCTAGACTCGCTTATCCTTGGGGAGGTATTAATGAATTCTTATTATTTTGTTTGTGTATGTCGGTGTTTACGTTGTGTGTTTTTGATTTTTTTCAGGTTTGGTGTTTTTCTTTGTACGTGTAGGTTTGTCGTACGTAATGTTATGTGACTTAAGTATTTTAAGGATTGATGTTTGAATCTGTGTAGATGTGTCATTATGTTATGCCCTTTTTTATAAAGGCTCGATGTTTCATTTGTGCTGTAGTTGTGTTATTATGTTATGCGTTTTGATTTTTCTAACATTTTAATTTGTGTTTAAGTTGGGTCATGATGTTGTGCTTTATATTTTTATTTTCCTTGTTTGTAGTTGTTTCATAATTTTTTGAAGTAATTTGAGTTTGGTGGTGTAGTGGGAAGAACGCATGCAGAGAGGTCTTTTCCGTTATGACGTCACAGCCTGCGAAACCAAGGTCTGATTTGTATGCCATTTGGTGTGATTCACTTTGTAGATGTGTTTGCTTGTTTTGGTTTTGCATGCATGTTGTTTGATGTGTTGGTTGTTGGGTTAGGTGATTCCTGGGGAGTATGGTTTCATTGCGCAGCTTAATGAGGGTCGCCACCTCAAGAAGAGACCAACTGAGTTCCGTGTTGATAAGGTCCTCCAGCCCTTTGATGAAAGCAAGTTTAACTTCACTAAAGTTGGGCAAGAAGAGGTCCTGTTTCAGTTGGAGCCTAGCGATGATGGAGAAGCTCAATTCTCTCCAAATGCTCCAATTGATGTTGACAATTCTCCTAGTTTTGTTGCCATCAATGTAAGTTTTGTAGCTCTTTTTTTTCTTTTGCAGTCTGTCATTGAAAGTTTAGTAAAATAATTGGTTAACCTCTCTGTATCTTTTTAACAGGTGAGTCCTATAGAATATGGGCATGTGCTGCTGATTCCTCGGATTTTCGAGTGTTTACCTCAAAGGATTGACCATGAAAGCTTCTTGCTTGCACTTCAAATGGCAGTTGAAGCTGGGAATCCATATTTTAGGTTGGGTTACAACAGCTTGGGTGCATTTGCCACCATTAACCATCTCCACTTTCAGGTACTTGTTAATTAGTGATCAACTTGGGATGAGTGCAGCATTCTCCATCTTGATATCTGGGTTGTTCTTTGTTATCTAGTGTTTTAGCAGTATTCATCATATTGACGTTTTGTGATTTTGACAAATTCAGGCGTATTACTTGGCTATGCCTTTTCCCATTGAGAAAGCCCCTACCAAGAAAATTACCACATTAAGTGGTGGAGTGAAAGTATCTAAACTGTTACACTATCCAGTCAGGGGCCTTGTCTTCGAGGGTGGTCATACATTAGAGAATTTAGCCAATGCTGTTTCAGAAGCCTGCATCTGCCTTCAACACAACAACGTGCCCTACAATGTACTTATTTCAGACTGTGGAAGGCAAATCTTTCTCTTGCCACAGGTAAATTGCACTTTAACTCCGCCCCCTCCCTAAAATCACAATTACTTGGTTGCTTCATATAATATGTTGGCTTAAATATGTTGCTTCTCTTTGTACCTGCTTAATGGTTTCAATTTTCTAATAAATTTGTTTGTTGGTTTTGGTTCCTATAAAATTGTTTTACAATTTTTAGTCCTCTTAACAATTAACTGATATTCTTAAATAAAGGGTAGAAGGAATATCTTCCAATATGGGAGGGACCTATACCTAAAATTTGCAATTTTACAAGAGCTACAAGAGTAATGTCAGGATTTAAACCGTCAATACAAAATTTTATAGGGACCACAATAGAGAAATAAGGTTATAGTGCTCTGAAATCTGTTTAAGCTTAAAATGTATGGCAACTCACTAGATTGCAAATGGTGAAACAGTGCTATGCAGAGAAACAAGCTCTCGGAGAAGTGAGTGCTGAGCTTCTGGAGACCCAGGTGAATCCTGCTGTATGGGAAATTAGTGGGCACATGGTGCTGAAGAGGAAGACGGACTACGATGAGGCATCTGAAGCCAACGCCTGGAGGCTTCTTTCCGAGGTCTCCCTCTCTGAAGAGAGGTACGAGGAAGTCACTGCTCTTGTTTTTCAGGCCATTGCATCTGTTGACATGAATGTCAAGCCTCAATGTGGTGAGGAAGTTGATGCTGTTAGCCCAAGCACCCAACCTGCCATGGTGGCTGGTTCACAGAAATGCCTTGTTCTCCTGTAACACGGCTCTGGTGGAAGTGACTATGCACTATATAAGCTGCTATACCCTTCTACTATGGTGGTGACAGCAGTTACTATATGCATGTTTTATGGACCTGAAAAAATTATGATCTTGGTATTTTATATTATATGGACTTGCAGTATGGTGCTTGATTGTCCTTCGTAGTCTATGTAAGCAAAATACAATGTAATAACTAATCTTCTGAGCTTATTCAGTTGTTAGTGTTTGTGTGGTTGAATAATGTGACATTATGGTTTTATATAACTTGAACAGCTTTTATCATCTTTTATTATTGTTACTGCACTTTTGGTTGTGCTGCATAGTCAGGTATCAAAGTAGCATTTATTCTTGCTTGATCTATATATCTCACCTCTTGAGAAATTGGTATCTGGGACTCATGAGTTACATCTTTGGTTGATAAGAGAGGAAAAAGAAGTAGAAAAAGAGATGAGTTTTTAATAGTTTTACAAGAGAGAAAATGAAAGATAAATTATAAAGTATTTTCATTCGTTTTGGTTGGGTAGAAATAAAATAAAAGAAAGAAAATATGTATATAAAAGGGCATAAATACCCTCAATAAGGGTATTATTGTCTTTATTTTAGTCACACAACTCCTTGGATGTATGATATGGGGTCTGAGTGTGATAGAAGTTTTCAAATGTGAATAATGAATGAAGGCTTTTTCCTTTTACTTTTCCTTTTTTCTATAGAACAAAACATGACATAACAAACATAAAATTAATGAATAAAATGACAATTATTTTCCCCTCTTGCTATAATTTAGAATTAACATTAATGTCAGAAACATTTACCGTTTATTTGGATCTAATTATATTAATATCACCCTCTTCCTTTAATTCAAATTAATTTTAAAATAATTTCATTTATGGTTAATGTTATATTTAAAAATATAAGTATATAATTCAAATATATTTATACATAAAATATTTTTAAACCGGTTTGAATTTCAAATTAGTTTAACAATTCAGAATTAGTTTTCCAATATATTAATTTAAATATGTAAATATTTTAAGATCATATTAATTAATATGTTAATATAAATAAAAAAAATGTTACATTTATTTCCATACTACAATTATATTATTTTTATTTCACTATAAACTTTAAACATAAAAAGTATTTACTATTTAACACATTTTAAAAAAATACAATGACATATTAGTAATCTTTAATATAAAATAATTTTAACAATTCTGTTTTCAGTCATATTAATTTAATATATTACAAACTTTTATACTATTTTTCACTCAAATCTTCTCACTATCACTATATGTAAACAACTTCATCTCTTATTCTTTTTCATTAATATTTTATTTTTCATATTTACTCAATAATACGTGAAAGATGGGATTGCTATTAAGTTAAAGCATATAACTTCTTTTCTAAATGTTTTTTTTTAATTTTATAACTATCCTAATTTAAAAATTATATATATCTACCCCTTTTCCCTATTCTTTCCATATAAACATATCTTTACGCCACTAAATTTGCTTTCACCTTTAAACTACCCTTTCTTTCATAACTTCTTAGACCTAATTTATTGATAGAGACCAAAAAGTTGTGTGACAGTTCATGCCACTCTCTGTTTTTTTCATTTCTCATTCTTCTTAAACTCATAAACATAGCCCTTCCCACGTGAATTGGGATCCCATCCAACGTGACCTAAATTCGTACACAACACTACCCAATTTTAATGACTCATCACAACAAAACTCACGTTAAACCTAAGGTTTTTGTTAAAAAGCCAAAGAGATAACGTGAATCGCCACAATTTGATAGAAGAAAGAACAGATATTTATTTTATAGAGATCAAAATCACTATTAACATGAGTTTTGTTAGTGAGGTGGCTTTGATTCAACCAAAAATAATATGAAAACCACATGTACAAAATAAAGTGAGGTGGCTTTACGTTTGAGAAGTTTAGAATGAAAACGATTATTTTAATGTACAACTATATATATACCTTCTTGAATCCAAGTCCTCTTATCACACATTCAAGATGAAGATAATGTCCTTAAATTTCTTGGCGAGTGCAGCATTTCTAATTTTGTTGGTTTTGATCCCAATGGAAGGAAAATCAACACTAAATATTTTGTACCAAAATGGTTCCACAAGTGTTCCATCAACAACTTCAGCATGGGTGAAAAATAATGTGAGAGGAGGAGGTTCAGGTTGTGGTAGGAGACCATGGGTGTGCCGTGAAGGGGAGTTTCCACGAAGAAGTTTGTGTTGTAGGAATCGTTGTGTGAATGTGAGTTCTGACAAAAACAATTGTGGGTTGTGTGGGATTAGGTGCCCCTTCAATTGGCAATGCTGTAGAGGTTTGTGTAGAAACATAAACTTCAGCTCTTCAAACTGTGGCAAGTGTGGACATAGATGCCCTTACAGGGTACTCTGCTCCTTCGGTGTTTGTGGCTATGCTTAAGGATATGCTCCATTCCTTCCCAAGCCACCAAACACCATTGCAGCACCCACCTAACATGAACCCTATACTTTCTCATTTCCCACTTGTATAGTGAAAGGGACATGTTTCATTCATTATGAATCTTGTTTTATTATGTACCAAATGTTTCATGCAGAAGTGCCATACCTATGTTATTATGAAAGTATAGTTGTTTGGTCATATAATCTACACATGGAAGCAATTATGTGTATGTTTTGCTTAGTTCTCTATTAAGTACAAAAGCATTGTAAGAGTTGATATTATACTTTGTTGTTTGCACTAGTTGCTGTTATAATACATAAATGATCATATAACACATTATGTTTAAAATGTTTATTTTTATTTTATTTTTTTATGAAAAATTTGAAATATCAAACTAAAATTCGATTAAAATTCTATTGATTAACAAAAGATTGTCTTAAATCTTAAATAGAAAATAGTTCTTACAACATTTGAGAAACTTTTCACACACAAAAGTATTCTGTAAAACAAATTCAAATTGTAATTGAAATGTCTTGGTCACATCTTAAGCAAAATCTCTTCCCCAACCTCGTCACCGCCACCGCCACCGCCACCACCAGTGGCGAGCGTATTATTGAATGCTCCTCTCTCACTTCACTCTCCTCCTCCGCCGCCACCTTTTTTCTTCTCTCTCGCGTGCTCCCACCACCCTTCAATCTGTTCCGTCACCCAACCTTTACCTTCTCGACACCAACGCTTTTCTCAAATCCCACCTCTTGGAGCTCTCCCTCGCGATTCCTGAAACCACTCGCACTTGCTGGAGGCTCCCCGCGCTGGGCCCCTCGCACGTGCTGCTTCTCTTGCAGGCTCTCCAGGCCCATCGCGTAACACTCGAAAAGGTTCGATCTTTGTGGGAGATTTTCAAATGGGGTGCTCTCAAGAACGCGGGTGTCGACTTCAATCACCTTTCTCAGTCCCGCGAGATCATGGCCTCGCTTCTCGTTCAAGTGGGGTTGTTCAAAGAAGCCGAGGAGTTGCTTTTCACGTTGGAAAGTGATGAAATTTTTGACGATCTCATTAAAGGGTATGCTGGTGCGAGAGAATGGGAAAAGAGTGTCTTTGTGTATGATTTTGTGAAGGGTAGAGGGAAGATTCCTTCGAGGGATTGTTATGGTGTTTTGGTTGATCTTTTGGTGAAGGTGAAGAGGACGAATCTTGCGTATAGGGTGGCTTTTGATTTGGTGGATTTGGGTGTACCATTGACTGGTGATGAACTGAGGGCACTGGAGATGGTTATGGTGCTGCTTTGCGTTGGTGGGAAGATTCAGGAAGCAAGGAACTTGGTGAAGAAAGTGTTGGTTCTCAATTGTGAGGTTAGTAGTTTTGTTTTTGATGAAATTGCGTTTGGATATTGTGAGAGGAGGGACTTCAAAGATTTGGTTAGTTTCTTTGTTGAAATAAAGTATGTCCCTACTGTGAAGGCTGCTAATCGAGTTATGAATTCATTGTGTAGGAGTTATGGTGTAGAAAGGGCAGGATTGTTTTTGCAAGAGCTAGAGAGTGTAGGTTTTAGTCCTGATGAAATAACCTATGGGATATTGATTGGTTGGAGTTGTCGGGAAGGGAAGATGGGAAATGCACTGAGTTGTTTATCAGCTATGCTATCTAAGAGCTTTGAGCCACATATATATTCTTACAATGCTCTTGTAAGTGGGTTGATTAAGGTAGGTATGGCAGATCTTGCACGTGACATCGTTGATGAGATGATTGAGAGGGGGACACTGCCTGATGTTTCCACTTTCAGAGTTCTTATGGCAGGGTATTGTAAGTCCAGGCAGTTTGATAAAGTGAAAAATTTGATTCTTGAGATGGAGAGCCGTGGGTTGATTAAGCTCTCTTTGATGGAGAATCCTATTTCCAAGGCTTTTCTGATTTTGGGCTTTGACCCTTCAAGTGTGAAGTTGAAACGAGACAATGATGGGAGACTTTCGAAAACGGAGTTCTTTGATGATGTTGGAAATGGACTCTATTTGGATACAGATGTTGATGAGTATGAGAAACACATAACTTTGGATCTTGAAGAGTCCATGGTACCCAACTTCAATTCATTGGTGGGGAAGGAATGTAGCAAGGGTAACCTGAAAAAGGCATTGATTTTGGTTGAAGAAATGCTTTGTTGGGGACAAGAACTGTTGTTGCCTGAATTCTCCAAGTTAGTGAGACAACTTTGTTCATCTCGGTCGCAAACCACATCAATGACCAACCTTTTGGAGAAAATGTCACGGTCTGCCCATAAACTTGACCCAGAAACTCTCAATTTGGTTGTACAGGCATACAGCAAGAAAGGCTTACTGTCCAAAGCGAAAACTATACTGGATGAAATGCTTCAAAACAAATTTCAAGTCACGAATGAGACTTACACTACCATATTAATGACTTTATGTAAGAAAGGAAACACGAAAGACTTCAATTTTTATTGGGATGTTGCATGTAGAAATAAATGGTTACCAGGTTTGGAGGATTTTAAATGTCTTCTTGTTCTTATCTGCCATCAGAAAATGCTTAAGGAAGCATCACGGTTTCTTGAAATCATGCTTTTATCACACCCTAACTTAAAGTCAGATATATGCCATATATTTGTGGAAGTACTTTCTAGTAGGGGTCTTACAGACATTGCACTTGTAGCTCTAAAACAACTACAATCTTGTTTCATCTTGGCTGATGCCGGTTATAATAATCTTATAAGGGGCTTATGTAATGAGGGAAACTTTTCTCTTGCCTTTACAGTATTGGATGATATGCTAGATAGATGTTTGGCACCTTGTTTGGATATTTCAGTCTTGTTAATCCCTCAATTATGCAAGGCTCATAGATATGACAAAGCTATTGCATTAAAAGATATACTTTTGAAAGAGCATCATTCATTTTCTCATGCTATAGATTGTGCATTGATACGTGGATTTTGTAATATGGGGAGCATAGGGAAGGCTGAAGCTATGTTCCGTGAGATGTTATCTAAAGGGTTTAGTCCAGATGAAGAACTGTGGAACATCCTTATTCGGGGTCACTGCCAAGCTAATGACTTGAGAAAAGTGGGGGAACTACTTGGTGTTGCAATAAGAAAGGGCTGGGAGCTATCCCTCATAAGTTACCGGAATGTAGTGCGATCAATTTGTAGGAAAGGTGGAGTCCAGTTCGCTCTGAGCTTCAAGAACCTTATGCTTGCACAATGTGCACTTGATAGCCAAATCATATACAACATTCTCATATTCTATCTTTTGTCAGCTGGAAATAGTTTAGCTGTTAATAAGATACTAGCTGAAATGGAAGAGAAGAAAGTTGTACTTGATGAAGTTGGTCTCAACTTTCTTGTCAATGGTTTCTTGCAATGTAAAGATTTATCTAGTTCTATGAATTATCTTGCCATAATGATTTCGAAGGGATTCAAACCAAGTAACCACAATTTGAGGAAGGCAATACGCAGCCTGTGTGATGCTGGGGATCTGCAAAAGGCCCTGAAATTGAGTCAAGAAATGAGATTAAGAGGCTGGATACATGATTCTGCCATTCAAACATCTATTGTTGAAAGCCTTCTGTTGAGTGGTAAGATACAAGAAGCAGAAACCTTCTTGGACAGGATGGGAGAGGAATCTCTAACTCCTGATAATATCAATTATGATTACCTTATAAGGTGTTTTTGCCAGCATGGAAGACTGGACAAGGCAGTTCATCTCATGAACACAATGCTGAGGAAACATAACATTCCAATTTCCACCAGTTATGATTTTCTCATTCATGGATTTTGTGCACAGAATAAATTGGACATAGCTATGAATTTTTATGCTGAGATGTTGAACTGGAATCTCAAACCAAGAATTGAGACAGTGGAAATGCTTGTCCATAGATCCTGCCAAGATGGCAAGACAGAATTAGCAGAACAATTCCTAGTGGACATGAGTCATGGAGGTGAAACTCCAACCAGAAAAATGTATTGCACTGTAATTAAGAGTTATCACATGGAAAAAAATCTTAGGAAGGCATCAGAGCTCATGCAAGCCATGCAGGAAAATGGCTATCAGCCTGATTTTGAAACACATTGGTCTCTCATAAGCAACTTAAACAGTGCCAAAGCGAAGGGCACTAATAATGGGGGCAAGGGTTTTTTATCAAGACTTCTTTCCAAAAGTGGTTTTCTTCAAAAGAAATGATTCAAAGAAATGACTTTCTGTACTGTGAAAGGGGTATTTGTTGGTTGTACATTTTTGGACTTCAGTTTTTGGGAAAAGTATTATGGAAAACATTATTTATTAAAGATAAATAGGATCTGTTTGTTAATCACTTTGAGTGTACTAATCCAATTGTAAAGTGACTTTATCATCTTTCTATATTTGGATCTGGAACTTCATGTAAACTTCAAAATACACACTTCTTTAGTTTCTATGTAACATGTATTAATTCTATATTTCTTCCTGGAAAATAACAAATTCATTATGGGAGGTACCTGGCAAGACACTCCCTTGGTAAATTCATTTCCAATCTTTTTTAATTTCTTTTATAAAAGTACACTTGATACAAAAGAAGTCTTTATTGTGTTTTTTTAATGAAGTTTATCAAGATATTAAAAAAAAAATGTTATACATTTTTTAGTAAAGAAATATGTAATATTTTTTTTTGACACAGACAAATGTAATACTTTTAATATTGACAAAGAAATTATAGAAATCAGAACACTTTTTTTTAACAAGATGCATGGTAAAATTCAAAATTTGAAATTAAAATCCAAATTAAGATTTGTTAATATTGCAAACAATCATGTTAAATTATATTATCTAAAAAAATGAAACCTTCAATTTAATACTTATCCAGATTTGATATTTAAATTCCAAAGTAAGTTAAATTTAAGAATATATTAAGTAATAGTGTTTTAAAATAAGAGTAAATTGTTAATAGAAAAAAAAATAGATATTTTAAGAAAATACACATGTCAGAAGTGATCCTCTCATTAAAAAGAAATGTGCACAGTTTGATTTTATAGACACTGGAATTTACTTTACCAAACGCACTGCATGATTTATTTTATTGTATTTATACCAATTTTAATTGAGGCACTTTATTTTTATCTTTGTAATTTTCAAATGTTTCTTTAATATTTATGATCACTTCTCTTTACAAAAATTCTTAATTTAAAATAAAGACTAAAAATAAAAAACTTAAAAATTATATTTATATAGGGAAAACTATAATTTATTTTAGGTAAAAATCATAATAAATAAAAACTAATTTGAGCCTAAAATAAAGTAGCAAAACTTAAAGAAAATTTATAGTAAAAAATTGCAATCACAAAAAACATATATTAACAATAATAATATTAAAATTTAAGAAAAAAAATATACATACAACTGCTCATACTATACTATTTTGTAGAATACTCATACCAATTATGAATATATTGGATTTTATATCTAAAAAGTATGATAATTTGTGTGAAATGATATATATGTTTGTCTTTCTTGTCAGAACTTGGAGCATATTAAGACTGAGACGACAAAACGACGCCGTAATTCATCTTGATTGCTCAGAATACAACACTACACACAGTGTCGTGCTGTGAGTCTGCGTTGGAAGAGAATCAACAGCAAGAACAATGGAGGCGCCGTCATTTGCTTATTCTGCTTCCTCGTCCTCTCTCCTTTCTCTTCGCAAAACGCCACTCTCATCCCCGAGATTACCCCGTTTCGGCAATACCAAACATAAAAACTTCTCAATTCGTGCCTCCTCTTCTGGGGATTCTGGTTCGTTCTCTCTGGTTTCTGAAGACACCCTCTTGCAAAAATCCTCTCCTTTTTGTTTTATCGTTTTTGGGTCTTCGTTTAGTTCCACAACAACCTCTCAGATTCTCTTGATTTTTCAGTTGTGACTTTGCTTGATTATGGTGCTGGCAATGTTCGGAGTGTCAGGAATGCAATCAGATTCCTTGGGTTCGAAATAAAAGATGTGAGCTTTTTACATCATAACATAATGGGATTTTTTTTAATTGTTTTTTGTGAGAGGTTTTGTATCTGAAGCAATATTTTTTTACTAGGTGCAAACCCCGCAAGATATTTTGAATGCAAGACAGTTAGTTTTTCCAGGGGTTGGAGCATTTGCTGCAGCCATGGAGGTGTTAAGCAAAACTGGGTATTTATTTATTTTAATGTGTTTACCTTTTAAATGTTTTACTTTTGTGGTTTAGTAGTTTGTAGTGATATGCCTGTTGTAAGATATTTATGCTGGGTTATAGTGGTTGGGTATTGAAGGATGTTACAGGACAATACTAGTGTTGATCTTTATTCTGCTTGATTAAAATTTACAATGTACACTGAAAAGGGGTTGAACCAAGACTCCTATTAATACACTATACATTGGAGTTTAGAACTAATGAGTACTGATAGCTAACTAGATGGTTGGTTAAAATTTTATGGATGTTAAGTTGGAGGGCACTTGTGGTGGTTTTAGACTTTTGCTGTAATGGTTACAATAAACTCATTTTGTATGTCAGAGGTGCATTTTTTATAAAATAGGCATTGTCCTGTATATATTTGAAGTTCTTTGGAGGCAATTTTTAATTTTGATCTTTGAATGATTGCCCTCTGAATTTTAGCTTGAGTCAAATGTTTTATTTTGATCATACTTATTTTGCAGAATGGATGAAGCATTATGTTCATATATTGAAAAAGATCGTCCATTTTTGGGGATTTGTCTTGGACTTCAACTACTTTTTGAATCCAGTGAGGAGAATGGACCAGGTTAGTCGTAAGACATCTTTAGTTTTTGTTATTTTTACTCCTTCAACTTTGAACGTTTGTTTTAAATTTAATATTATTAAACTTCAGTTAAAGAAAAAGTGCTTGATTTTAATTTTTTTATTAGGCAAATGGTAATGAGAGGAGAATCTTTTTCATTCATATCTTATTTTTATTGTGTACCATGTAATGTAAAATTTTCTTATAATTAACTCAGGTGGAAATAGTGTTTCAATGTATACTTTTTAGAGCTTATAGAGTCCTAGATGATGAGAATCAATGATTTTCATGTCTTATTTTTATTGTGTACTCTGTAATGTAATTTCTTATAATTAACTCAGGTAGAAATAGTATTCCAATGCATGATTTTTGGAGTGGATAGAGTCATAGTTTATGAGAAGAGATGCTTGAGATACGAAGAGAAGCTATAGAAACAATGTTTTTTTTCCTCATTAAAATAAGAGTAAGGAGAAGTTCACGGAAAGCAAGTTTAGTAAGACAGAAGTTTGTCTGGTTTGGAGTTTAAATTATAATGGACAACTATATGGTTAATGGTGGTCTACGGTGATTCAGTAGTAAAAGTTGGGCAACGATTCAACGAAGTGCCAGCAGAGTGAGAGCCAAAAAAATGTTTACTTCTGTAGTGAGTGACTCGAGACCCAGAAAATATCAGGTTATGAATTCAATAGTAAGTCTGATTAAAATAGGTAGAGGGAGACCAAAGACAACTTCAGGAAAATCATTAATAGAATAGAAGGCCCTGGTCTAAATGGTTTTTGTTGTAGAGATTTCATATCAACTAGGGATATGACTAAATTAGAGTATATAAATGAGTGCAAACTTTATCTTATAAGTTAATTTGTGAGCTTGAGTTAGATTTAAAGTCGACTTCCTATGATAGTATTAGAGTCTATCTTAATGAGGTTTGTTGGACCAATTGTATCATCCATTATCAGGTTACTGTCGAACCATCCACAAGTACCTAATCCTATGCTCAAGATTTTCAGTCATCTGTTTGAGGAAATGTGTTGGAGATCTCACTTCGATTAGATATATTACTAAATTATGACATTACAAGTTGATATAAACATCACCTTACAAATTGGTTTTGTCAAGTTGAGTTAGCCTTAAAATTTATTTCGTAAGAGTTTCAATCAAATTTTTTTTTATTTTTTATGGAGTCTAGTACTGTTGATTAATCCATTTTGCTAACCCCATTTACTGGGGTAATGTTTTTCTTTGGTTGTATTGTCTTAGTTTATTTTCTTAAGGGTGGAATTGGGAGTGAAGCTTTGGATGGAAGGGGAAGTGAGGTCATTTTATTTTATTTTATTTAGAGGTAGCCCCCAAGCATACTTTTACCCAAAACACGTAGATTTGGAGATATTGGTATTTGTGCTTTTCTTATTTCTTTGGTGTTTAATTTCTGCTATGCTTCTGCAAATGGCATTTTTATTTAGTAGCATGTTGAAATATTTACTGATTTAGTATATATACACCGATAAAGTTGTTTGGCTATGAACTTGCTAGGACAATGTACATCATCCTCAGATATTTTTTGTTTAGTCATGAATGTTGATTTCATAACATGGATAACTGGGTAACAAATAATCCATCTAGACTTGACAGTTCAGTGAATTGAGTCATTTGTTTGAATCTGTAACCTTAGTAATTTTCGGTAAGCTTTTCTGACATATAGAGACAACAGTCTCTGATTTAACAGAAAGCTTACTTTCCTTAGTAGTGAAAGACCACACTACCTTTTTATTCACACTTTTAATTAAGTATTGAACGGACAAATGTGCTTGTGAATCAGTAACTGAGGAGTGAAAGATCACACTACCTTTTTATTCACACTTTTAATTAAGTATTGAACGGACAAATGTGCTTGTGAATCAGTAAAGGGTCTTGGCTTAATACCTGGAACTGTTGGGCGGTTTGACTCATCAAATGGTTTTAGAGTACCACATATTGGCTGGAATGCTTTACAAATCACGAAGGACTCAGGAATTTTGGATGATGTTGGAAATCACCATGTCTATTTTGTGCACTCTTATCGTGCCATGCCTGTATGTTTCCACTTTTCTTTGAAAATCTCCTTGTTGCTTTGGCTGTATAATCTTGCTCCTTATTTTCATGAAAGTATATAAGTAATCTGTTGTTTTTTTTTTTTAATTTCTCAGTCAGATGACAACAATGAGTGGATATCCTCCACATGTGACTATGGTGACAAATTTATAGCATCTATTAGAAGAGGAAATGTGCATGCAGTTCAATTCCACCCAGAGAAGAGTGGAGGCAAGTTTCATCTTACTTTCCAATCCTTTATTTCTCTCTCTAATATACAGAGCCCTACCTAAAACATAGAGGCTGTCATCATTATTGAAATTTATATTCTTCATTACCTTGTAATTGGACTCTGGTCATGCAAAGAATTAAAATTTCTGAATCAACATTATTTTGAATTTGAAGTAATATACGCATATTCAACTTTATAGCCTTGTTCCCTTAGAGGAAGAATTGAAGGATGATCTTAGTTCCCAATTGATTAACAAAAATAATTGAAATGAAAAAACTGAAAAAGAAATAGGAAAGTACTTCTTTTAAGGAAGAAATAGGAAACTAATTAATTCCATTCAGATTGATAATTTTCTTTCTGTTTTTTTTATAGGATTTTCATTTTGAATCTTTAATGGATTTTGGTAAAATACTTTTGTGAAATCTGAATTTCTTCAAATTTCACTCTTGTTTTGGGGGAATACGGTGACTCTTGTGATATATTTGTTTATATGGGTAAAATGACGAGCTTTGTTTTTTTTTTTTTCATTCTTCGGCTGTCATATTCTTGCTCTGATTCCTGAAATATTGTTCTCAGATGTTGGTCTCTCTATTTTGAGAAGATTCTTGAATCCGAAGTCAAACATGACAAAGGTGGCCTTCATACCTTTCTATGCACTTCTTCTGTATCATTACTTTTATAATAATTTTGTTTTGACACATGGTAACTAACCATTTGTAATATTTACTTGAAGACAGAAGCCTGGGGAAGGAAAAGCTTTAAAACTTGCAAAAAGGGTAATAGTCATGGAAACCCTCATGTTTTAAATTAATTAATATGTATTTTTCGGCTGCCTCCTGGGTGCATTCATTCTGTTGATTTCCTAACAAGCCATTGTTTATTAAGGTGATTGCTTGTCTTGATGTGAGAGCAAACGATAATGGGGACCTTGTTGTAACCAAAGGAGACCAGTATGATGTAAGAGAACATACAAAAGAGAACGAGGTATCAGAGATAATACTTATTTTTTGCTTTTACGAGTTTGCTTAAAATTCAAATAGAAGATATGCCAAGACACTGGACATCTATACAATATCAACTTCTTGTAGGTGTAGTTGATTATTGAACAAGAACCATCTAAACTTTAGTTTTTTTTCCGTTGCCCGGTTAATATTTAGTATTAAAGGGTAAACCTGTATGTGTATTATCTTATGAAGCTATTTTGATTGTTAGGTAAGGAATCTTGGCAAGCCAGTTGATCTTGCTGGACAGTACTATAAAGATGGAGCTGATGAGGTATGCTTTTGATATTTTGTTCAATGTTATGAAACAGGTTCTTTCCTGTTAAACTTAAAGATTGGGTGCAGGTCAGCTTTCTAAACATTACTGGATTTCGCGACTTCCCTCTCGGTGATTTACCCATGCTTCAGGTTTGTGAAATATGCCAAAATGGAAGTGTTTTAGTTGGTGCTAGACTATATTTTATCCACTATCTGCTGTGGTTTCATGCTCCCTATGCTTCATAGGTATTGCGATACACATCAGAAAATGTTTTTGTACCCTTAACAGTTGGGGGAGGAATTAGAGATTTCACAGATTCAACTGGAAGGTATTATTACTGATCTATATTGACTTTCTTGCAATATATATATTTTTTCAATTAAAATTATCCAGTCGTTTATAGTTTTATCATTGTGTTCACTTGGAACTTTCAAAACTTTTTCATTCAGTTAATTATCTTCTTAGGTACTATTCTAGTTTGGAAGTTGCTTCAGAATACTTTAGGTCTGGGGCTGATAAGATTTCCATTGGAAGTGATGCAGTTTATGCTGCAGAAGAATATTTAAGAACTGGAGTATAGAACTCAACCCATTGCTTGTTTCTATCACTATGCACTAATATCTGTCATTTCTGATGTTTCTATGGTTGTCACATTTAGGTAAAGACTGGGAAGACCAGCTTGGAGCAGATATCAAGAGTTTATGGAAATCAGGTTAGCTAACAGCTGATTTCATGTCTGCTCTTTTTTCCTATGCATGTGCCTGTCTGTACTTGAGAATCCCTGAACATACATATAACTTTAGGCCGCTTTTTGCCCCATTTTATAGCGTAATTTTTCTAAATGTTTATCACGTTTTTCAATATGTATTAAATTGCTCAAGTTTTATAACAAATAGTAGCAGTGTTTAAAATCACATCACAAATAATTAGAAGTGTTTATTCCTATTAATTTTCAATTTGCAGGCAGTGGTTGTTAGTATTGATCCCCGTAGAGTGTATGTAAAGGATCCTAATGATGTGCAATTGAAGACCGTAAGGGTTTCAAATCTAGGTGAAGATCTTTCTGTTTTCTTTTCCTTTATTTTATACTTTATTGCTCTGAATTATCTAAATTATTATTGTAATATCTATGTGGGTGGTCAAATGTGCAAGAGACAGTTCTGATCTCTTTTAAGGTGGTCCTAAAATTATCCCTAGTAATTCTTTGATTTTGAAGTAGGGACTTGTATATTTGTACTCTGTTCCCCTCCTCCTCACCCATTTTTCTTTGGGGTAACACTTAAATAACATGGATATGTTATTAGATTCTGTCTGCTTCTAAAAAATTGAGCTTATACAGTATTTGCTGAAGACTGCAGTAGGGTAATTAGTTTCTATTTCTGATTAGTTAAAATAAGCAAGTTTAGAGAGATTTTTGGATGTAAAACAGAGAATATGCACTTTTATGTGAAACATTAAATTTTAATATTCTAAAACCATTTTATGTTGGTTTCAGGTCCAAATGGAGAAGAGTATGCATGGTATCAATGTACAGTAAGTTTATTTTCTATCTTTGTTTAATTTTTTTATCATGTCTCCTAATCTAGTTTCCTTTTCATTTAAACAATCTAAAATCAAATAGTGGATAACATAACACTAGAGTTACAACTTTAAGAGGCTAAGAAAGGGATACAATAATCACTTTCCATGCATCCAAGTTTTTAGTCAGTGGTTGTCACGAGATTTATATTCATGGATGAAGCTCTTGGAATCTGTTTAAAGGGAAAGAATGGAATATAGTTATTTGACTACTTACTTCCTGAAGTATTTTTCTCATCTCGACACTTGTTTATTTTAAGGTTAATGGAGGGCGAGAAGGCCGACAAATTGGTGCTTATGAACTAGCCAAAGCAGTTGAAGAGCTTGGTGCTGGAGAAATACTACTTAATTGTATCGATTGCGATGGTAAATATAATTTTGCATCCTTTAACTATATTTCACTATATTTTTTCTTGATCAAGTGCACTCTAATTTTTCTTCTTCAAGTGCAGTTTATTTTTTCTTTGAACACTTGGTCTTTAGCCAAGCCAAATGGAGTTGTGTAATTCATGAAATTGACCTCCTTTAGTGGGATAACACTTTTTGTTGTTTGTAAGAGCAGGTTTTTTTTTTCTCTTCAAATTAGTTCTAAAATTGTTCATAATTTGCTGAATTTTGACTGTTGTCAAGACCTTCTTCATCAATAATTTTAAAAATTTGACATTCTTATTTTCAATATAATCACACTAAAGGTTGATAAAAATGGCTTTCCTTTGTTCATATCTAGGCTCTTAACTTTTTTCAAGAGTGCCATGACTCATTACTAGTTCAGTCTTCCAAATTTTGGGGGACTAAAATAAGATATGTGCCCTTTACCTTAACTCTAAACTTGTTAGCTATGGCCTCTATTCTGACTTATTCTTAAAGTTCTTTTGAATGAGTTGCTATTTTTTTTCATATATATATATATATATATATATATATGAAAGAGATAGGGTTGTCTTGTTGCATTCATTAATTATTTCTTGTTCTTTATGTCTAAATTTTTCTTATTTCTGTATCCCTTATTCTCCTCCTATTTGTACTTTCCATTCTTTTCCTCTGATAGACGTTTTTCTATTGGAAAGAAACAGAAACTTTGTGTGTAATTTGACTATATATTCAATGAATTGTTACTTTTATTTAATTTTTTGCAATGTTTTCAGGTCAAGGGAAAGGATTTGATGTAGATTTAATTAAGTTGGTATCAGACGCTGTAAGTATCCCTGTGATTGCAAGTAGCGGTGCTGGTGCTCCTGCACACTTTTCTGAAGTGTTCAATAAAACAAATGCATCAGCAGCACTTGCTGCTGGCATTTTTCACAGGAAGGAGGTATTACTTCTGTTTCATTATTTTCTTGATGCTGATTGCAATGATTTTGATTTGTTAACTGTGTTCTATGACTTGTGTTTGGATATTGAGATCTCCATTAATTGCAGGTGCCTATTCAGTCTGTAAAAGAGCATTTGTTGAAGGAAGGCATTGAAGTCCGAATCTGATCATATGCATTTAGTGGTAAAACTTTCTAGATGCACTTCTTAATAAACAGACCTTGTATGTTATCACTTTTGTGTAATCTAAACTCTCAAACTGTCAACATTTTGGATCATCAAAAGATTTTCAGTGAAACCTTTGTAATATTTTTAGAGAAATAGATTTACCATGTGCAGCACTTTCTCTGACCATTTGTTATTACAAGTTTGTTTCATTTGTCTGATCATTTTGTTACTACAAATTTGATGAGTGTCTCTTTTTTAAAAGAAACAAAATGGAAATAATAAAGACAAAATTATGAATAAGAACAAATAATAAATATGTACAAGATTAAAAGCTAATGTCAATTATGTGTATAAACACAATTTATTATTTCCTCTTAACAGTGTCTTCTTCAGTCCACTTCTGTTATTTTCTGAAGAAATAAAAATGTGTGGAACTCTATTTATTTTTTCCCCTCATTTATCCACTAAACTACACTGGTACATTGATGTTACTTCACTTCAGCAGTCTTCCATTTTCAGTCATTAATTTGAAAAGTTATTTTATATAATTTTTTGAAGTTCTTACTTTAATTTTTGTATAAGTTGATTTTAATTTAAAAAGAAACTCAAATGATTTCTTTTTTGTCTCTGAAATATTATACTGAAAAGCTCAAAGCTTCTTCTTGTCATAAACATCCCACTAATTTCTTGTACCCTGGTTATTTTTAAGAGAAGATTAAGCATCAAGCACGTTCTCAACAAGATAATTTCTTCCTCCACCTTTCTATTTTTCTTCCTACACCTCCATAAATCTTTCAATTCCAAAATTATCCTTGGACAAAAGATGCAAAATTTGTATTTTTTCTATTTACGAATTGTGTAATCTATAGACCTTTCGAATTCTAAAATTTAAAATATAATTTTATACTCTGAATTCTAGAATTTGAAAGGTATTTTCTGAGTTTAAAAATTATTTCAAACTTTATAATTCAGAATATAAAATTGTATTTTGAATTTTAAAGTTTAGAAGATATTTTTGATAATTTTAGACTTCAAAATGAATTATTGAATCAATGTATTCCAAACTCTAACATTTAGAATACAAAATTGTTTTCTAAATTTTAAAATTTAGTTTTAAAGTTTGCAGTATTATCTGGGTTTGAAAATTCATTCAAATTCTAAATTTTGGAATATAGGATACTTTCTAAACTTTAAAATTTAGAATACAATTTCAAATTTTAGAGTTTAGAATGTATTTCTAAGTTTGAAATGTATATTAGAATCTGAAAAAAATGAAAACACTAATCAATGAAAAGATGAAGAAAATGATGAAGTTATCATTTCAAAGATGAGGTGCATGGAGATAGTCATTTCACTTATATCCATTGTCATTGGTTTAAGAACACTTATATCAAAATCAGTGTTGTATTTCAATAATAAACCCTCTGTTTCTGTATCTTGCAGAACTTCATGAATCCTCAATTAGAACGAGATTCTAATACTCTTCCACATTTTGAGAAAAAGTGTTCTTTAAAGACACAAGAGAAATAAAGTTGTTAGGTATGTTTTGGTAGAGTTATTGTCTATTTGGTAAAAAAATGTGAAACTAAGTCAAAATTTTGTTAATATTTAATAAGAGTTTTACAAAATGCTTCTAAACCTGGATATAATGATTGAGTATTGTTAATTTTGTCTTAACTATTGAAATAGGAGTTTAATAATCTAACACCCAACTCTTAAACTTTATTTTGATTAATTACTCATTTTGATTTATCCCACAGCTCCATGTACGAACTGGGATTAGTTACAGATTTGAAAGCCTAGTTGTATATCATCACCATCACACATTATTTATCTTTCATTATTAATTACATAAAACTATAATAATACGTAAAATATCTTTCATTCAGAAAATTAAAGATTAAAATATTTAATTAGAATGTATATCTAGAAGAAATATTAATTAATAAAGGAAGATCCAATGTTCAAAATTAATTAATATTTTATTAACTAAATCAAATTTAAAAGTACTCCATTTGAATTTATTATTAAAAAAATTATATTTAATAAGATTTTTTCTACGATCTTGAAACTTACAAAAATTTATATGAAGCTTCGTAGCATTTCTTTACAAATATGACAAATTCGACTTGACTACAAACCAAATTCAACAAATAAAAAAAGTTGTGTAAATTAAAAACAACTCATAAAATTACTTTCATCTAATTTACAAAATACAATTTTATAATTGAAAACCTAGGTTTGGAGTTTTATTTCCACACATTAAAAATTAATAAAAAAATTATTACAAAAACTACTAACATAATATTCTAAATCTAATTGGAAAATAACACAAAAAACAATTATAATATTTTTTTAAAAATGCCTTATTGAATTGATATTTTGTGAATTTTTTTAAAACCAAGTTCCAATGAATGTTAAAAAAATTAAAATATAATATTCGTAGACTTAAATTATATTAATTGAGTTTTTGTAATAAAAAGATGAGTTAATTTGGTTGATATTTAAGTTGGTAGGTTGAAACATGTTCTTCCTTTTGCAAAAGCCAAAGTGAGGTATCCTAAATTTTCGGTGGTGAGTTAGTGATTCGCAATCATATAAATGTTGATTCTAAATATTTATGATGGTTAGGTGATTTTGATGCCTTGGAATAATGGTTTCCATAAATATGGTTCCACATTAAATCTTTCACGTTCTTCTGCTCAATCATTTCATCTGCTTCCAACAAATGTTTTGCAGATTCAATGTGTAGGATATTAGGTTTATTGTCATTACTTTGTTTCTTTGCATGCTTTAGAGTTTTTGAAAAATAAAGGGTTCCAAAATGTTATCATGGAAACCTATTTGTGGGTCAATGAGTAAATTAGTGTTATTTAGTAGTAATAAATTCAATATAATTTCACATAATTTAGATTAAGATTAAGATAATTTATATATAATTTTTTTCTTTAATCTAAGACATATTACGTCTAATATAATTTAAAGTTGAGACTAAGATAGTTTACGTATATTTTCTTTTTTTAATCTAAGATGTCATGTAAGGATAAAACTATGACGAAATTTAAAATTTAAAAGCGGCCAATATCGAATAGAATAATTGATGTAATACTATCTCAACACCATATATAATGTTGAATATTCAAATATGATTTAACAATTTATATTTATAATTTTATTTGTGTGATGAAAACTATTCTCATATTATGTATGAATATATAGGTAAGTTTAGGTACTTTTTAACTAATGGAATGAGAAAGAAAGTGTATTTAAGGATTTAGACTAAATTCTCCAAAAAATAATTGTCAATTTACAATTTAGTTACATTTTAAACACTTAAAATAGTTAAAATATCAACTCTGAAATATATGGCTACACAATCTATATGACCAAAAAATTAGGAAAAAATTATTTGGACACCCTATACTTTATCTTATATCTATTTAACAACTATATAATAATAAAATATTAAATTAAGTAATTTAATTAAAATATAAATTAAATTATTAAATATAAATTAATAAAAGTAGTTGTTAAATGAAAATATATATTTTAAAAAATGTCAAAGTACCACCATCTTCCAAAAAATTAGATACCATTGGAAATGCCATTCTTTTATGGACACTATTACAAAATCACATAAGATTGAACATAAACTGGTTTTGGTATTACACTACAATAAAATTTAAATAAAACCAATTTTAGAAATAAAAATATTTAGTTGCTATATTAATTAAATTAGAGACTATTTTAGAGATTAAAAAAAAATTGGTTTCTAAATTAGTTTCTATTATTGTTAAATAGTTTATAAATTGATATCTCTAATTATCAACCAATGTTTTTGCTACTAAATTTAGAATCTAAATAATCTGTAGTTAAAACCTTGGTGGTTAATTAGATATCAATTTAAAAACTATTTAGTAATAATATAAACTAATTTAGAAACTAATTTTTTTTAGTTTCTAAAATATCTTTAATTTAATTAATATAGCAACTAATTATTTTTTTCTCTAAAAATATTTATTTAATAATTTTTTTAATGTTATTTCTAATTAAAATTGAAATTTTATGTAATAAATTTAAGATAAACACAAATTGCAAAAATAAAACCGGGAGACCAACAGTAAAGTGCTTAAAAGGTACATAACTTTATTTTTGTTTTTAAAAATACAGAAACATTTAATAAAAGTAGAAGTTGGAAAAAACTAAAGTCAAAGAAAACGGTCCATTCAGTTAGTTGCCTTTAATTATCACATTTATTCTTTCTCTTTTTCTCCTTTGCATCCTCTATTTTCTTTTCTGCCCAACTTCCTTTCACATCTCACAATTCCAGAACCAAAAGAATGAATTTCATACTTGGACAACTTTCCTCATTAGGAAAATAAAAAACCTATTTTTTTCATAAATTAAAATTAGTTTATACAAAAATTAAAAAATTAGAAAATATATAAGCTTAATTTTAGCTTGTAAAAAAATTAATTTTAATTTCTCTTATTATTTTTTACCTAAATTTTTTTTGTGAAGAAGATAATCTAAATACACTTATAGTAGGAAATATATTTCTGGGTATGTGTATTTTCAAAAATTACACTTTGTGGGTATATGTATTTTCAAAAGTTACACTTTCATAGTTTAAATGACTTGTAAGCATGTAACTTAATCACAATGACGCATAATCAGAAAGATACGCCGATTCCATCAAATTTTGAAAAATCATACAACTTTATATTTTCCAACTTTTTAAAAATTGGAGAAGGAATATATTTGAGTGGAAGAGTTTTTTTTTTTTTTTTATCAGCAAAAAATAATAAATAATATATGAGATATTTTAGGGATATCTCAATCTTTATACATGCAAAGAAACAAGTTCCTATCTCTTAGAAAAGGAGACTAACATTATGCAAATCAAAGGTTCAAGACACCAATTAGAATAAGAAAAACTTATCTCACGCGTTTTAGACAAAACCCATGACCAAGCCTTCATCTGTGCCATAGTGAAGATTTCTATGTGGTATACCCTGCCACTTTTGAAGATTCTCCTGTTCCTTTGAATCCACAGCTCTCCTACTACAGCTATCCACACTTTTCCCCATATCTGATTTACACTTTCCTTGACACCCCTCAATCTAAAACTTTCAAAATGTTTTTTTGGCTCCCTATGATCCGTTGCTATCATCCCCATCCACTCATAGCACTTAGACCACACTAACCAGGCAACTCTACATGTATTGAAAAGATGTGACGTGGTTTCCTCTTCCTCCCCACACAAACTGCACGTAGTAGAAGATATACATAAACCCCTTCTAACCAAGTTTGTTTTAGTCACTATTTTGTCTTCCAGAACCTTCTAGGTTGTTAGATGTGAGGATGGTTGTGCCTTAATCCTCCAAAAACCCCCATACAGCTCCCTGTCAACCCCTTGTACATCTTCTTTAAGGATATTGTAAGCCGATTTGACCGTGAACACCCCTAACTCTTTGTCCTTCCAGACCCACGAATCCTCCTTGTCCCCCATAACTCTTTGTTCCCCCAGCATTTGCATTAACTGCTGCTCCTGAATCCGTTCCCATTCAAACAGGTTCCTTCTCCATTCAATCTTTCAAGGCCACTCTGCCACCTAAGACCTCTCCCCCACTTCCCAAACGAATAAATTCTTGGTGGAACAAACGATAAAAATTCTCGGGAAGGCATCCTTTAGGTTGGAATAACCTACCCATCTATCCTCCCAAAAACTTATATCCCTCCCGTTCCCAAACTCCCATGTAAAAGTGTCTTCGTAGTTGTCTTTCCACTCGTTGCAAGACCAAACCTCCTTCAAATCCCTCCACCATAGAGAATCAGAATTACTTTCCCTTTGTCTTTGGAGATCCCTCCACCCTCCATATTTTGAGTCTAGAACTTCTTTCCACAACCCCTTCTTTTTTTAGCCTAGACGCCATATCCACTTTCCCAACAAGGCAACGTTAAAGCGCCTTATATCTATCACACCGAGCCCTCCCTTCGCTTTTGGTTCACATACCTTTTTCTACGAGGCCCACGCTATTTTCCGCCAATCTGTTCCCCAGCCCCACAAAAAGTTCCTTTGCAACCTCACTATTTCCTTCATCACCATGGTCGGCATTTTATATAGAGATAGGAAAAACAAGGGTAGAACAGACAACACCGACTTAATTAAGCAGAGTCTACCTGCCAAAGAGATAAATTTACCTTTCCGTTTGCTTAACCTTTTTCTCACTTTTTCCACCACCTCTTCCCAAAATTTCCTTCTTTTGTGGCATCCACCTATCGGCAATCCCAGATACTTAAACGGTGTCTTCATCGTCTCCCAATTCAGAATAGCCACGAACTGTTGAACCATCAGAGAACTACAACCTACCCCTCCGACTCTACTCTTCTGAAAATTGACCTTTAGGCCAGAGGCTAATTCAAAGCAATTTAGGATGACCTTAATAATGAACACGCTTTGAGCATTCGCCTTACAAAAAAATAGTGTGTCATCCGAGTACTGAAGCATGTTGACCTTTACAGAGCTGTCGCTGATCTCCACACTTTCTAACACCTCTTTTTCTACTGCCTCCCTTATGGCTCCAACTAAACCTTCTACCACAACGAGGAAGAGAAATGGTGCTAGGGGATTTCCTTGTCTCAACCCCTTCCTTGGCTTAAACTCCTTAGTAAGACTCCCATTTACAAGCACAGACACCGTTGAAGAAACCAAACAAGCTCTTATCCACCCAATCCACTTGCCACAGAAGCCCAACCTCTCCAGCATATAAAAAATAAACTCCCATGCTACTGAATCGTACGCCTTCTCGTAGTCCACCTTGAAGAACACACAACTTCTCTTATTCCTCTTAACTTCTTCCATCACTTCATTTGCTACTAAAACGCTGTCTAAAATCCCTCTGCCCTTTAGAAATGCAGACTGTCTAACATCTATAACCTTATGTAGCACTTTCTTCATCCTCAGAGACAGAATTTTTGCCACAATTTTATATAAACATCCGACCAGGGAAATAGGTCTAAAATCATTCAAAAGTTGTGGATTGTCGACTTTAGGAATCAGAGAGATAAAAGATGCGTTCGACCCCCTTGGCCATCTTCCTTCTTCCTCAAAGTTATGGACTGCTTTAATAATATCATCATTTATGTCTTCCCAACAGAACTTGATAGTGCACAAGAAGGAGAACTTCTAATGGTCTTAACCAATGTACTCCTATAGAGGGAGGTAAGTGATTTCAAGGGTATGGGCAAGTGAAGACTTTGGGTTTTTCTCAGTAAGGTAAGCCTATGAAATTTTACGTGGCTATGCCAAAGGTGAAAGTAGCAACATTTTTAACTATCTTTAGTCTTTTCCACCTAGTGTCCTAACCCTTACTTGGAGGGTTCTGTTGTGTAAAGTCCACAGAATAGGGATTAATGTAAGCACAACTTTATGTCCCTTTTTCCAGTCAAAGTAAGAATTAGTCTAACATTTGTTTGTGGAGTGTAAGATAGCAATTCTAGTTTGGAATAATTGTTATAGATGGATAGGCATTCTGTTTGTTCAACATAAGGAATTGATTTGTCATTTTTTAACATTTCCATCTGATTCATGTTAATAAGACCAAAACATATGTTTACGGGTTGTTGTGATTTGGAACATATGAGATCACAGGAATAGAGTTATCTTTAAACAAGGGAAAGTTGACGTGGAAGAAGTTTTCCATATGGCTCAGCTTAAGACTTGGTTATGGATGAAATCTAAGTTACATGCTTTTGATTTATGCTTAAAAACTTATACATAGGTTGAGTACAACATTGTTTACAAGTTCTGTGTGATTATCAAGCCTATCCTGTGTTGTGTTGCTTCCTCTATTTTACGGACTATCTAAATTGAAGCTTGTTCTATGTTATGTGGCTAGGGAAGGTCTGTGTACCTGTTTTGTAGGGATACGTTGGTGCATAGCAGAAACATGTATATTCTTATAATCAAGTTTCTCCATCTGTAAAGAAATATTTGTTGTACAATATTAATTCTTATGTTGCATTTTCGCTTGCAAAAGGAAGTATTCCTCTATTGAAGGTTGGTTCACAACACTGGTTGGACTTATGTAGGTACCAACAAATTCTGCTGCTCAATCTCAGGTGAAGTTGTGCTTTGGAAATATATTGTTTTGTTTTGTTATTTGTAAGCTTGACTACTTCTTACTTGAGGTCATCACTAGATATGTAACTTTTATAGTTTTTTCAGCAAATTTGCTCTTATGTTTATTAGTTGTGAAAAGACACTATCACTTGTGAAAAGACACATCACTTGTTAGGTGTCTGGGTGGTATCTACACAATTTTTTATGGATGTTTGGTTTTTTTTGTAATTATGCAAAAATCAAAATATGTCTTGTATAATAGAGTAGGAATATCCTTAAAATAATTTTTATTTATTTATTTATTATTGATAACAAAAATCTCAATAAATAAAAAATGTGTAACTCATATTTCACAATTATTTACTAACTAGACATTTTTACTACATTCTTCCACTTTTTTTATTTCTAGTTTCAATTTTATTTTTCTAAAATTACTTAGTATTAATGAAACATATGTATGGAAATAATATTCCTGATATTATAATTTACAAATATAATTAGTAAAAATAGGAAATTATACGGTGTGGAAAGTTTCCTCAGAATGTAGCCAAAAACTTTGAGCTCACAACGATTCATGTGTTTCATGTTAGAAAGATTGTGTTCTACATTACTATTTTGTTCACGTCTATACTCAAAAGTCTAATCTCATATAGTTTAAGAATTAAGGTTTATAAGTACTATTTATATCTTCTTTTTCTCTTAATTACCAGAGCAATTAAGGTCTCTTTTAGGAATAATTTATTGAAATTAGGTTATGATATATATTATAATCATGGATTTCCTTTTCATTGTCCCTTATGATTGAGACATGCATGCAATTTCAGCACTCTGTGTGAGGTTCCTTTATGAACAAAATAAAAGAAGAAGTGTGGAGAAGACAAAAGTGTATATAACACTGATTAAACAAAAGTTATTAATATTGAATTTAGGAGTTATTTCCAATTGACACATAAATGCTAAAAGCAAACGACAACAATGAACAAGAACATATAAAAGTTACATTTTATGTTATATATTAATGCCAAATATAAGAAGAATAGCCATGTTTTCTTTAATATATATGCAGTCTTTGCATGCAAACTTTTCATGGAAATCCACCTCCGGCACCAGCTCCCCCACCAAATCCTCCTCCGGCGCCACCGCCAAGTCCACCGCCAGCACCACCGCCACCTCCAAACCCTCCTCCACCACCACCTCCGAGGCCGCCACCGGCACCAGCACCACCTCCAAACCCAGATCCTCCCCCAAACCCGGCTCCTCCACCGGCTCCTCCACCAGCTCCACCGCCGCCGCCAAACCCTCCACCACCACCACCGCCTAACCCTCCTCCGGCTCCACCTCCGGCACCAGCACCAGCACCAAACCCTCCTCCTGAGCCACCACCTAACCCTCCTCCTCCACCACCACCAAAACCACCTCCACCTCCTCCTCCTACACCTCCTCCAAAGCCTGGATGATGAAAGAAGTTCTTCTCATCCCTAAAACTACCCTTCTCACTCCCAAGCTTCCTTGCATCAATGGTGCAAACAAGGGCACCAAGAACCGCAAAAAGAAGAACCCTAGAAGCCATCTTGTACTTGAAAACCAAGTTATAATCACTTGAAAACAAGATGGCTATTGGTGAGGACTACAACAGAATGCACTAGGGTTTATATAGCAATGCCCCTAAGGCAAAGCCTAGTTTGAAACAATTATCATCCAATAATATTACTATTATCATGAACAAAACAATATTACTATATCTTATTATGTGCTTTTTTCACATATATATTTTTAAAAACTCAAGGGTTTTGAAAATGGAGATAAATTATTGGAGATGTATACGAACATGCTTTAAATTGGATCATCTTCTTAACCATGCAAACGCGTTGTTGTTCATAAATGCTTCCAACTGCCACTATCTGAATGAAAGAGAGAAAGAGCTCAACCACTCATGTCTCTCAAGGACCCACTGCCTTGTCAGAGAAGGATATTCACGTTGCTCAGTCTCCTCTTTTCACCTGCTTCTGCATGGGCCTCTCTGCAACATTCACCTTTTCAGTTTCAACATTCTTTATATTCAATACAATCTTCTGACCTCATATTCTAGATAAATATGACCACAAATATATGTAAATAATGTATATTCATAGGTTTCTAGTGACTTCGATTATGGTAACTCTGAGTTTTTTGTGATCCACATAATTGTAGCACAAATTTTTAGGGTCTCAAAGTTCTCAACTACAAAATATTGTTGGGTTTATATGAGGTCATGGACTTAACTGAGGATTCCCTTTTTTACACAAAAAGGGTAGGGTGGCTTTTAGTTTTGGAGAAACCTCAAAAAATGACAATTTCAGATTTTCAATTTTGGGGAACGTTTTGGAATGTCTCTTTTAGATTTTCAATTTGACTTTTTCTTGTTTAGCTCATATACTTGTAAAAATGATGATTGAGGATATTTGTCATTGTTTTATAGATAGAGAAAATGATTGTAAAGTTTAAGAAACTTGTATAATATATATATATATATATATATATATATATATATATATATATATATATATATATATATATATATATATATATACTACAAGAAAATCATTAAATAGAAACTAAATTTAGTGACCAAAATAATAAGTTGCTATAATGACAAAATTATAGACCATTTTGGAGACTAAAAAAATTTTTTGTTTCTAAATTAGTTTCTAGTTAAATAATTTTTAAATTGGTATTTAATTAGCCATCAAGTTTTAACTACCAATTATTTAGTTTCTAAATTTGATAGCAAAAGCTTTTGTAGCTAATTAGATACCAATTTAGAAACCATTTAACAATAGAAACTAATTTAGAAACCAATTTTTTTTAAAATAGTCTCTAATTTGGTCACTACAACAATTAATTATTTTTTATCTCTAAAATTGATTTTTAATCAATGATTTTCTTGTAGTGATGGATGATCGCCCTTTTGTATGATTATAATAATATAATATTGTATGGTGATAAAAAACTTAACCATTAATTTTTTTAATAATTTTTAATTTAAAATAACAGCATTTATTATTATATTATTAAATTGAATTATAATATATTTTTCCTATTATTTTTATCTTGTCACTCTACTTTTTTGAAAATGAGATTTCAAGTTTTTTTAGGAACACTGGATATCCAAAATCTCAGATATTCCCTCACCACAGCATGAGCTGAGATGGTTTTTAAAATTAATTACTGAATTATAATTTGTTGAGGTGGTATGTCTAATTTTTTAATTAAATTAAAAAATAAATCACAGGGAAGAAAAAGCTAAGGGGAACCCAAGGTATGGAGCAAAGGATGGAGGTTCTTTACACCCTAAAGTTTAGTCAGCTTCAACTTGAATGGAAGTGTAAGAATTATTATACAAAATTATATTCAGATATTATATATTACAATATTTTAGAGTAGCTTACCTTAAGATTTATTCTTCTTTTATTTTAATTTATTGCTTTTATTTAATTTGGGTTTTCTTTTAAGATATCTTATTAGAATTAGTTATTTTCAAGTTTTGTATCTATGACACAATTTAATATCTTAAATTGTAAACATGTATTCTAAAAATATATAAAAACACTTAAGTTATTCTAATAAAATTAAACATTCAAGATTTTTATTAAATTTTATTATAAGTCGTCATTTTATTATCACCTAATTGTCAATAAATATTTATCTTCATTTATATGACTGTTAGTGTGAAATGAAAATCTTTTATTAAATTTTATTTGGAAGTTATATTTTAAATAATATTTTATTGTTCAAAACTCTCCACTTTTATAGTTTAAAAGGTTGCATAAAGTACAATAACTAAATAATGAAGTGACATGTGCCTGATTTTTTAGAATGAACAAGATAAAACTAAAATAGTTTTCTTTTACTGGAATAGTTCTTATAATATTATAAGTGATTCACAAACTAATACTAATATTTTAGAGTAATGCTAATTATTGTGTTAATTTTGTTTCTGCCAAACATAAAGTTGCAAATACTATTAGTATCTTAGAACAATGATTTAGTCTTCAAGCAAAAAAACAAGCAAAGAAAGATGTTACATTGTTCACATAGGGGGAGTCCTTTGCTCATAGTATGTGAGAACTCCATGTTGAAGACACTGATGAGCCAATTTTAATACAAACTCATGAAGAGAAACTTGATAAAAAAATATTAAACCATGAAGTTTGTAAAAAGTTTGACCTAACATTTATATTAAACAATGGTAAAAAAAAGTGTTCAAATATGGTATACTTTAATTATATAAAGAACTTAAAGTGATGCATAGTCAAGGCGTATAATTGACATTTGTACGTCATGGACATTTTTATGTATTTTTTCAAAAATTACAAATTTTGCATCCATTTTCACTCAATTTTTTTTTATTTTCTTTCTACTTCCACCTCATTTTTTTAGTGTGGGAGTCTAACTATTTTATGAGAAATTTAAGTATTAAGCTTGAAGTTTCATATTGAGTAAAAATAAATGGATAAGCAATACATAAAAAAAATAAACAACTCACAAATTCATTATCTTAAAATTGTAAATGATCTCAAATATCTTCTTGAAGTTTCATATCGAGTAAAAATGAATGAGATAAGCAATATATATAAAAAAAAATAAACAACCCACATTCATTATCTTAAAATTGTAAATGATCTCAGATATCTTGTATATGAATTGATTGATATTTGATAGCGATGGAAACCACTTTTTTAACTGGGTTGAACACAAAACCCTTTGTCCAATTTACAAATTGTATACAAGCACTTTAAGTTATAGATTCATAAGTCTATCTTTAGTAATCGTGTAGAAATATAACCTAAGATAAATTATTTGTTTGTTTAACGTTATTAGTAAGTTAAAAAAAAGCTTAATAGGATTGTTTACCATTAAAAAAAGTTATTGGTTATCTTATCTAATAAAAAAAATAAAGAAAGATTAATTATTAGATCTTATGTATAAGTACTTTATCTGAAAAGGAAAAATGAACCCACGATTTAGAATAATGAATGATGAATTTCTTCTTGTACTCCTAAAAAATAACCCATTCCTTTTCATTCGGAATCTTTCAGTCTACATTCCAGATTATCCTTTATTCCGAATTAAAGCAAGTCTGAATTCAACTTCATTTTTGTTTGTGCAGCTTTCTTTTGGGCCTTAGAACCCAGAAAAGGAGTGTTTTGACTTTTTGACAAAAATGAATTGAAGAAATATTGAAGATGTTGAAGTAAAGTTTTATTCTGTAGCAAAATATTTTTATCATTCCATCCAATTCAAAAGTAATGGTCATTTCATTTCTAGAGTCAACTACGGATCAGTAACTAACACAATCATCATTTGCAAATGCAACAATGAATAAGTCTTTCATTATTTTGAGTGATCATCCTTGTACAAGCCCAACCCAACAAGTTAAACAAGAAAATTGAGTGTGGGAATAATTGGGGCATCTCATAATACATTAAAATTTGCTATTTACGAATGAAGACATGGAAAAAGAATACATGAATTAATTTACAGTTACCCGGCAGGAGGAAAGAGGAGAGAAAAGAAGAAGAAAAAGTGAAGTTGGTCTAAAGAACTGTCCAATCACTTTCCGGAGAGAGAGGTTGATCGACAGGGTATAGGTTTCCATGCTTAGGAGGCTTTTTTGAAAATAAAGATGACTTGCTGTTGTCAAAGAAACTTGAGAAGGAATGTCGAACCAGCTTTTTTTCATCGTTTACCTCTTCTTTCCAGACAGACCTGGTCAATGGTTTATCTTTGCCACCAAATATATGGCTAAGTTGCTTTAACCGCTGCTTTGGTTCACCAGTAGACATCCGGCGTTTTGGTTCACTAGTAGTAGTCATACTTGATTCTTCCATGACCTTTACTATCTTCACTGCCTCATCTGGATTCAGCATCATTTTCTCCACCATTTCATACATCTATAGAGTGACATAAACAAAACCATTATTTTTTACATTTTTGGATTCAAGTTACTATTAAACATTTGCCAATGAAAACTATCAAGACCCCACAATCACTATGATCAGTCTACATTCCAAAGTAACTAATTTTTCATCCTCGGGTGAGCAATGAACCCAAACACTAAAATAGGCAAATTAAATATTCCCATTAGGTTAAAAGTAAAGGGTATAAAGTCTTACAAAATTTTATCAGTCCTAAGTTTCCCTTTATTTATTGGTAACGACTCCTTGATGGATGGAGCAATTGGAGTTAACTCCACCAGTTACATTTTGACAATTCCCTTATGGAGTAAATTTTCAGTACTCCTTATTACTTCAGAAATTTTCAGTACCACCTCTTGCAACTAATTTATAAATTTATAAATTTTTTTGTTTTTATTTTAAAAAATAAAACAGGGAAAAATTAACCATATGAAGTCAGGTGTAGTGGGAGGGAGGAGTATGTATTACAGGAAGATTACAAAAATTCCCTTCCTTTATAAAGGTGAGAATATTAGAGACTTTCAAGAGGATACCAGGAGCTACAATGAAACTTTATAAATTAGTCACTTTAGTGTATTGGTACCAACCTGAACAAGCTCATCGAGTTTCTCATTGAATCTGTTGCTTTGACAAGCGGTAACTATGTAGTCCTTGCAGTCATTTAAGGATTTTGAAATGTCAACGTCACCAGAGAGCATATTTTCAGCAATTGCAAATCCTGAACCCAGCTGTAGAGTAAGACCAGAAATTATTATATGAAAGGCATGCCAATGGTGCTAGCAGTGATGAGTACTTTACTTTTTCACTACCATCTGCCGTTGAAATCTAGTCAACGAAACACAAGCTGAATTATATAATTTTTCTTTTAATCAGCTGATATATACTACATATTTTTTTTAAGAAAATAAATTACAAATTAAGAGAAATTAAATAATTATAACAAAAAATGATGATAAAGATAAGAACAAATGGTTTAATCTTTGCTTGCACCTCATATGGGACCATCCAAGTCCATAATAAGAAGCAATTCTTTCTTACTTTAATCAACAAGGTTCTATTAAAGGTTGGTCCATTTTTCATCATTTATACATAACAAAACAACTCACGTGGAATAAAAAGAAGCGAGAGTGAGAGAGAACTAACAAGAGAAACAAACAGCTGTTCAAAAAGCTCCGAAGGCGGAATGTCCTCAAATGCATCTAGAATACCCTCCCTACAAATGAATAAAAATGTCATTCGAGTGAGACGGCTTCAAGGGAAAATCCAAATTCATAAAAATGGTTTATTTAGAGTTACACTGCCAAATCCTCATCATAGAGAGGTGCCTGTTTAACAGCTGGAACTGGTTTAGATGTTTCCCATAATTCACGCCACAAATTACCTACCATCAACAAGTAATGGAGAATTCAGCAAAGTTTCCGTAGAACATACAAAAAGAAATAAGTGGCTCAAAAAATGTCAATGTTTCCTACAAAATGTGTCATAATGCAACTGCGGTAACAGTCAGGATTCACTTATCTGGACATCCTTTACCCGATATAGATGATATTCAATATCGGCATTATATATCTTATTAAAGGCTATAAAGATTGAGATACAAAAAACGTGCCAATCCATATAAATTACAAATCTAATGACGGTATAAAATACTATATATCAAACAACCTTTTAAAATTACAAAAGATGGCACAAGCACTAACAGTTTTCGAACCTCGTAATCATGATAAGTTATGAAGGCAAAAAGAAGTCCAAGAAGAGAAATTAGTGAACCAAAAAAAAAAAAAACAGGATTGCATAGCCCTTAGAGTATTTGGGGGAAACATGAAGACAAAGAACTACTCTTTCATTTAGATAAGGAGCATTATAGAAGAGTTTAACAGTGGCTTAACCAGATCTCAGTCGTATTCACCAATGCTCAACAGTATATTGTGGTTACATAAAACAGTACATATGCTTCACTATAGATCCTTGTGTATGAGAGGAAAACAAAATTCTTAATAGGATCTTTTAAACCACAAAAATTCCCTCACTAGTCTGTGCTTGAACAATTTCTGCTATATAGAGTGTGGATTTTATGCATTCCTTCCAAACACCTCAGCAAACTACAACCTCAAAATCCAAGTAAATAAACATAGATGATTGGCACTGAAAATGTACCAAAAGTTTGTCACAATTGGTTATGAGATACTGGGAATCAATTATTTTTGTTCTAAGCCAAATCAGATGGAAATGGCCAGATAACATAAATATTGATCACAAAAATGAGTTGGATTATCAATGACCTTGGGCAAGACGTTAGTACACCTACCTTCCTTTTTCATTCGTAGACTTAGTTGACCTCTGGTAGACATTGACTCACCACAATAAAAAGAGTCTCTATCCTCACTACTTCCCTCACTTTCAGTCCAGTCAGGGGGAGAATACCATCTCACAAAATCTTCCAAAATGCAACCAGGATTTGCAGCCTAAAACATGATCACAAACAGAACTAACTTAGAACATCATTACATTAGACGCAATTCAAAAGAATTAAGAACACCAATAAGGAAAGTTCTCTTCAAGGGAAAGTCTGACCTTGAAAGCCTGCATATCAGAGAGGAGTTGAGAGCATCCAGCACCAACACTGACCATAGATAAAGAAAATTATCAATAAATGCCCTACCCAATAGTAACTATAAGAAGTCTAGAACCTATTAGATCATAGATGCAGATATGCAGTGAAATGAAGCTGTCATTTTCATATCAGACACATGAGACAAAAATGCAGTCATCAATATATAGCAAAGATAAATTTAGTGAATATTTTGTTGATCAGCTAGTCCATCAGCTCAAAATCAAGAAAGTGGGGCGGGGGAGGAAGACCACAGTAAACATCTACACCATTAGTGCATGTTTGGAAATTATTCATTCTGGGGAAATAAAAGCTCTCTTAGAAAGCTCACTACAAAAGCAATTATATCTAGATAGTTTACAGACCTTCCTGTCCGTAGCACAAACTCCTCTGTCTCTTTGATCACATCTTCTGTAAGCAATGGTCCCTCCTACATGAAATTGCCAGAATTATGTATGGCACATCAAATACTGAAGCATGTTCAAACATGTAATGGTACAGGACAAATAGCTATCAAACCTGGGTGACAGGAGAGAATGCAGGCTCGCCTGTTTCTAGTAACATCAAATCTCCAGATGGGCAATCAGCCCCAAGCCTAAGAACAAGCTCTCCAGTTCTTAACCTTGCATATAATAAAGGGGTAGCAGGAATTTTGTCTGAGTACTTTGGTGGTTCTAATGTGTTTAAATTGGCTTCCACCATCATAGAGTTTAGTGATTCAGTGGCAATAATATAGCGCCTTTTCCGAGAAATGCAACAATTAATTACTTGAAATTTTTGATACAGAAGACAATACTTCAGATCTGGAATGTCATCATGGGGGATTCCAGGTAAATATTTCTCTTTGGACCAATGTTTTCTAAGCTGCATTAGTAAAAAATTCAATGCACACTCGTTTAGCTTGACATTAAGAAAGAAAATAACTAGCTGACATTACTCTAGCGTACTTCAGTCCAGGTTACAAATTCTTGAATGGAAATTTTAGTAGCATTTTTTTCCATTGACAAGTAAACTTAGGTAAATAACATGACGATAATTCGTAAGTTTTTGAAGGACTCTAAAAGTACCAAATACTAAAGCATTTGAGTATATCCTTTTCTTTTTTGGTTCTTTTAAGTCATTTGCAAAAAGAGAAATGAAGGAACTAACAGTTGGAAGACGATTCTTTAGACCAAACTCCAAAGTTGAAGATCAACAAGGGGAAAAAACCAAATAAAGCAAGACATGATCAATACAAAGAAAAACTACTATTCTCTTCTTCAACATGGCATCATGACCGCTCCTATTTATAAATAATGGAAAAAATCATATCAAATTGAATAAAAATATTATACGGATTAAGAAAGTACAATCATCGACAACATCAGTCATCAAACTAACAGTCACTCGAGCAAAAGACAATATCTTACATATTATAGAAACTAGAAAACAATCCAGAGGTTAAATGAAATCTAAGCTTTTAGGTTCTCAAAAAGAAATTACATAATATTAAAGATAGAAATTCTTATTGAGTTAGACTTACTTCAGCAACAACCCTGCACCAAAAAAGAGCCATTTCTTGGAGCGTCTTTAAGTTTCCAATTACTTCAGCTAGGTTAGCAACTAAGCTTTCAGGAGGAGCACCATGAATATCTCTTGGCAAAGATGATATGAAAGTTTCCTCTGGATCAGAGTTGATCTTCCTTCGAAGGAACTTTCCCTCTGCGAATATCTTGAAAGATTACAAAGGATGTGGAAGGTCATCACAGAATAATGCACCCAAAATATAAAAGTATAAACATAGAAAAGTTTCGTTCATGTAATTATATCTTCACTGAGCAATCTTAATTTCATATACCTGGATCAAACAATGAATTAATCAAGTACAGAACTTTCTCATCGCTACTGAACTCAGAGGTAAGTTTGCCCTCCTTTTCACGCAACACTAAAGCCTTCATCGAAGATAGACTTAAGCCTGACCTCTCTCTGGCAGGTGATGAACCTCTTGATGAAGCTACAAAATCTTTCATTGAGTTTGTTCCCCTTCCAGCCCTAGTCAAAAGGCCCAAAACTTTAAGAGGCTAGTCGAATAGTTATTCATTAAGCTGAATTATTTTCTGAATAACAAGAACAAGAATCTTAATATTTACACTACTCTTGCTTTAGCCATTATGAAGATAATTTTAACAGCTATTACTGTTAGGCTTAAAAAAATGCATTGAACAACTGAGAGTAAGAAATAGAGCTTTCAGTTGCCAGAATTAGGTTAAAGAATCTAGCCATATTCAAAACAAAGAATCTTAAAGCAATTATTGAATTGCCATGAAAAAGGTGAGCATAACTTACTCAAAAGCTATAGCCAACTGCTTCAGGACAGACGATGGAGGGATGGGGTATTCAGTCGCAGCAGTTAAGCCTTCAACCGAGGGAATTGATTCAGAAGCCTAAAGTAAATTTTTTTCATCACACGTCATTAAAATACGTTCAGTTTACTGGAAAGAGTTATTGGGCAGTTAATCATGAGAGTATCAAGTATGCACTAGTAACTTGTCACAACTATACCATGCATGCATTCAATATTTTCCTAGGTTATGAGTAATGACAGTGAAGCGGTCGGAAAGACACTGTTAAAAACAAAGTGTTCATAGTTGACACTTGGCATACATTGCCTGATTTTTCTAATATATTGGACAACTGCTTGGATAGAAGATAAAATCATCGAATAACCCAGATCTTCTTACCTTGGCATCAAGATCATTTTTCACATTGAGAATGTACGAATTTTCATCATTAAATGGAGCGGAGGCCATGTTTATGTCGCCAACTTTATCTGTTACTTCAACTTCTTTTCTCCCTTTTCGAATGTTGTTTATTTTGTCTTGCCAATCCCGCTTTGTTCCTATATGCGGAGGTCTCCACTTTAAATGCTTCAGTTCATTGATAAACTACAGCATTCAATTACAAAAATATCAGTTACGCAAGTAATTACAGTCATCCCAGACATAACACAAGCAAACAAGAGATCTTGTACTGATCATCTCTACCCAAAGAGATATTTAGAACCATAAACACCTGTATGGTTTCAGGACAAAACACATTCTATCGTTCACAAATAATTACAAAAACATCACTTTATTTTTCATTCTATTTCCTATTTTCAGACATTTATAAAAAAATAATTAAAATTAAAATGCTTTCCCGTAAAGGAGGTAACATATAACTATTACAAATTTTCATTCGTTACAGAAAGTGATAAACTTCCACATATCAAAAATAGAACCTAGTATACGTGTACATAACCAACAACTACCTCTAAAATAAGCTAATCCAAACAAACACGGTATCTTAATTTTCATTTCCAAACTTTAGCTTCAATTAAAACCAAATAAATCTAATTTCATTTCATAATTACAAAAAAAATAACAAATATAGTTTCATTTCATAATTCAAGGGTGGAAAATCCGGCAACCACTGAAGTGAAATAAATCAGTACCACACACATTCCCATAATGTCATCGCGTAAACGCAAATATACAAATTAGATTAAAAAAAATTAAACTCAAAATCTATGTTTCCAAAAACACCAATTACAGATACACACACAAAAACACAATCCACGCATTACAGCAAAGGAATGCATCTTCAAACCTTGGACTCGTGCTCGCTCCGCGCAGATTCATCGCCCCGCCGCCTCCCTAACTCGTCGTGAAATTGCTTATCGGAATCTTCACCGATCAAAACACCGCGTCAATGCTAATTCCGCGAATTTAAAAAAAAAGAAAAACAGAACAATCGAAAATTCCAAAACAGAACAAAAAACGAATCGCATTTCAACGCAAAGATAAGGAAAGAGAAAACAACGGAACACACGCACTCACCTCGATCGGATTTCAAGTCCAACAGAACTCGCTCCGCTTTGGCTGCAGCGGAATGGAAGGCGATGCGCGCCTTGGACACGAAAGAAGTCGCGTGAGGCTCCATTTCCTACGCCAGAGGTGCGCACGCTAAGGTACAGCACAACACAACACAGTTTTTTTCTTCTCAGCTAACACAAGAAGAAGCATACATAAATAGTTAAATAGATCGAGAAAGACAGTGCAATTGCAGAGTGAATTGTGAAAGAAACAGAACAAGTCTAAGTTCAATCGAAAGATAAAGATGAAGAAGAAGACTAAGTACAAGAATAAGAAGAAAGTGGTGGTGATGCTGATGACCAGGTTAATGCTTAAGCTGCTTCAAAACTTTCAATTTTTTATTCAGGAACATAAAATGTCATAAAGGATTTATATTTTTTAAATAATAGTATTCTAAAGTTTCCATCAAGACATTTTTAATTAGTATAAATTAAGTCAAAAAATATTATTAATTTTTTTACTATTTTGTATTATTTATGATGTTAATGGTATGGTATTATTAATTAATATTAATCATTTTGTTGATGGATAATATGAATATAAGTCAGAGACTTTTACTTGCTTATATATATAGAAAAGCGAAAAACGGATAAAGTAGCGTTTGTTCAGGCCCACACACAAACAAAACGTTAAATCGTAAATGATATATTGGAGAAAAATATAATGTAGTATTTTTTTCGTGATAAAATAATCTGGGTCTATGGTGTTTCTTTAATATTTATTTTAAAATGTAGATAGCCATTTCTATATAATTGTTACTTTAAAAAATAATAAAATAAGTTTCACCACAAGTTAAAAAAAAAACAAAGATTTAAAGAAAATATCTACAACTTTTATCTAAAAGAACTTCTAAATGTAAGAAAATTTTGCTTTTTTTCTATTTTTCTTCCATGAAAGTTCTTATATAGAAATTTATTTAAATGAATATTTTCTAATTTACAAATAAATTAATTTTTAACTTATAATTAAAAAGTGAAAGATATTATTTTTCTTTCCATTTGGCACTTGCTAGCTATAAATTACGTTGATTAAGATGGTGATTAGTGAAATGATTAAATTTTGTCTAACTTGTTAACATCGTTATCAGTGACATTTAAATAACTTAAAATATGCTGAGAAGAAAATGTATGGACATAGAGTCTTTAACTATTGGAATTATTGACCCTCTCTTGATTGAACAAGTTTAATTTTAATGTATTATTATTTTTTATGTAAAAGTTATTATTATTATTATTATTATTATTATTATTATATAATGACAATAGCCATTAGAAATAAATTTACATCTTTTTAATATTTAAAAAATAATAATAGAGTATTGAGTAATTTGGGCACTAATAAATTTATAATGGAATATTATGTTGTTGAATCAATTAAGCTAAATCTTCTTAATTTCAGTTATCCTTTTCTTATTTCCAAATGAATACACAATTTTCTCCTAAGGGATTTTGCTCATTGAAGCCTTCAATGATGGAACTAATAAGTAATTAAGTACAATAACCCTTACCCAATCAAATTACAGGTAAAGTCAAAATTTACTGTGGGTACATGTGCATGAATGGGTCAAAAGAAGATGATAAATGATATTTTTTTTATCCATAAATATTATACATATTACAAAATTTACTGTAATCCACACAACTTGCTTAATCAACTTATCCAAATTTATAAACATGTTCAAGTAATTTTTATTATATATATATATATATATTATATTTTTATATCGTGATTTATGATGAATTATGAAAAAAAAATGGGAGAAAATGTTGATAATGGAATTAGAAGAATGAGTGAAAAAGGATAATGATGAGGTAATTGGTGACAAAGTGTTGTTGGTTACCTACCATTCACCATGTGTTCCATAAATAGTCAAATTAACTATTCAAGAACGCGTGTATTAAATAATTAAATATTCAGGTATATTTATATTTTATTAAATAATTCAATATATTTTTTTTCAAGTTATTCGTAGCCAAATTCATAAAGATGTATTTCACTACGGAATTTTGTGAATTATTTTATCTTCCAAGTTTTTGTAGAATTCTTTTTTAAGAGAAATAAAGTATATTCTTTGATGACTACATGTCAGGTACTTTGTCATTTTAATTTCTATATTACTTTATTTTCAATTTGTTTCCTGACTTTAGGATTTGTACAAGAAGCAACAACTCTTTTTTTCTCTTTCTTTATATACAAATATTTGAAAGCAAAACATAAATTCAAAATAATTTTGAAATTTTATAATTAAAAATGAACATAGAAAAATAAATAAATATTCAAATAAATGTCTCTTTAAATTATTTTATCGTCTGTAAATAAGAAATGAAAAAATATAATATTTTTAATTTTATTTCAATCATTTTCTTTTATTTTATAAAAGAAATCTAGATATTTATATTTTGATAATTGAATTTAGTGTGCTTATATCAACATGATTTTTGTTTTAATCATACTATTTAAAAAACGTTTTTACTCCATTGAATTTTTAACATAAGAAAAATCATTTCTCATGGCCAAGGAAATCTCCTAAAACTTTGATTCACGTACCAACAACAAAATCTATTTAGGAATTAAATCTTTAAACTAAAGGCTCCTTAAATATCCAATTAATTTTAGAGTTAGTGAGAAAGGTACACTTTATATCTTTATATTATTCAAGAAAATAAAATTAATAATAGTAGTTATTGGTTTGCAATATATTATAATAGTGAAAGATGATGTGAGTGATTTGAAATGTGTTTTGATGTTAAAATGTTTGCGCAGTTAAGTTTAACATTTGAATACTTTATTCTCATTATTTTTTTATTTTTTTCATAATTTTAAATTACTATTAAGAGTAAAATAAAAATATGAAATGTGTACACAACATGGAATAATCTCCTCTGTATATTGTCATCAAATTATTTGTTTTTTAATTTTAAATTATAATTAAAAGTAAAATAAAAATATAAAATGTGTACATCAAATAGAAAACTTTCCTTCTTATATTTTGTTAGGTGATGAAGAAGAACTAAGTAGAGGATATAAGGAACTTAAAAAGTAGTTTGACTATAAATGATATAATTAAAAAGATATTTAAATATTTTATTATTAAAGTGAAAAATTTATGTAAATAGAAAAATTAATTATTCAAGTTACGTTTCAATATAATTATTTTTTTTTCTTTTTTTTACTTTTTTGTCTTCTTTTTAGAATTCTGACTTCATCATTTATCAAATTTATTATCAAAAGTTATCTTTAGCCTCCTCACAATAAATATAACAAAGTTACCCGATCATAATTTTAATTATAGTAAGTTCAATTTACTCATTTTTCTTTTGAGTAAGTTGAGTTTCCTATGTGCCTTGGTAAATGTGTCTTGCATATGGTGTTTATGACTCTAGGATCAATTTATGTTAGTTTAGGATCCTAGTGATGTATTTATATAATTGATCAAAACTCTTTAGTGCACGTTCAATTATCTCTGCATCTTAAGGAGTTTGAGCTTTTTATGAGCACTCAACCATTTAATCTAATAAAAGAAGCTAGTTTTACTTTTCAATAGTACTTTTAGGCTACAATATCTGGATGTGAATGTGACATAATCACAAGTTCTAAATTTCTCATGCATTGATTATGTTATTATGTGACACAATTATTTTGCTTGTTTATAGATACTTTGAATTAAGTTTATGATTAAAGTAAATTGAGTATGATTTGGTTTGGTTGTTTTGAATGTTGGTGTTGAATTGAATCAGTCCATGAAATTGAGATTGTATTGATTAAACTGTAGTTACTCTCATATTTGGTTTAATGAATTGAAATTATTCTAAGTTTTGAACTTTGTGAATTGGTTTTAAGTTCACTTGAGTAATTGTAAAACTTTAAATAAGATCAAGTGACTCAAGTTGAGGTTATAGTCTTCTAAACTAGTAAGAAAGCATATGAAAAACCCAGTTTGAGGCATCTGAACTAGTTCAGAGTTCTGCAAAATTATGTAGAATTAAGCAAACTTGTTGGGCGAGTCACATATTCGTTAGGCAAAATTCATAATTTAGAAAATTCAAGAACATTGGTCCTTGGACAAGCCATACTCGTTGGGTGAATTTGGTCTCAATGGTTTAGTCATTGGGTGGGCTTGAGACTACTGAGCAAATTTGATCCTAGGAGTTTTGTTGTTTGGTGAAATTCAGAGATTTAAAAACATGAGAGCATTGATCATTGAGCAAGTTATACTTACTTAATGAATTTGGTTCCAAAGGGTTGGTCATTGGGTGAGTCTAACTCCCGTTGGGCGATTTTATTAATTTAAACCTCTAGTTAAGCTCATATGAAAATTATCATGTGGTGGGATGATTGAGTTTGTGGTTTAAAAGATAATTGGTTTAACATGTCATATGGACTTACCCTATCATATAATAAGACTTTGTTCTTATTTTATGTAATTGTCTTTGAGAGATAACGCAATAAAGGTAGCATGACAGGTGATGATGTCCGAGTAAAATTCAATGTATGTTTTGTTGTGCTTAATTCATTTTTCAATGTCTAAGTGTATTTGGATAGGGTTTCAAGTTTGTCTTGTAACAAGGTGTTACTAGGTATTAAATAAACTCTTTATAGGTTGAAGATTTTGATCCTTATGTAGTTTACTTTCATTGTTGAGGTTGTGTATTTCTAAAAACATGATACTATAGTGTGAGCTTAGCTAGTATGGCGGAACAATTGAATGTAGTTCTTGATATATAGAGTGAACCAGTATAAAATTTGTTGTGTTAATCTTTCTCTTTGTATATATCTTTTGGTTTCTTAGTATTTATGTATTATTTATTGAGTGCATTGCCTACTGTAAATCAAATTATGCAAGTCAAAGATTTAATAAGTTTTCATTCTAAAGATTTGTAAAAGTTGTTCTTAGTTCAATTCATCTAGCCCCTTGAACTCAACTCCTAAAAGAACATCAAGATGGGGAAAGTCTTTTAATGGCATCTAAATTGTTGCGACAATCTATTAAAGAGGACAATTTGATACAATAGATATTGAAAACTTCTTTAAGTAAGCAAAAATTATATGCAAATCAACAGAGAAGACATTTATAGTTCTTTACTAGTGATCATGTATTCATTTGAGTTACCCCTTCATTGTTGTATGAAGGACTATTTACTCAAGAAAGTTTACTCCTAAACTCAATAAACCTAATTATATTCTTAAGAGAATACATCCAACAATTTATGAATTTTGCCTACCTCTTCCCATGCACACCATATTTCAAGTATTATAGTTGTGAAAATACATACCTTACATTGAACATATATTTTAACCTAAAATAGCTCAGGTAAAAGACAAATTATCTTTTGAAGTAAAAATTGTAAGAATTGTAGATTTAGTAGTGAAATAGTTGCGTAGTAGAAATATTAGCATGATTAAGGTGACATGGAATCTAATATCTCACAATCTACTTGGGAGATGGAAGAGAAAAATATGTAAAATCAATCCTTATCTTTTCTTTGGTAATAAACCTAATTAATTCTCAAGAGAAACAACTTATCTTTCTAAGTAAAACCAATAAAAATTGTAGATTTAGTAGTGAAATAGTTGCATAGAAGAAATATTAGCATGATTAAGGTGATATGGGATCTAATATCTCACAATCTATTTGGGAAAAAAAGGGAAAAATACATGAAATTGATCCTTATCTTTTCTTTGGTAATAGAACTTTTAAGGACAAATTTTTGTTATTGTTAGGGATAATGTAACACCAATAAGTTACTTCCTTTTTTCTTTTTTTTTCTTCTTTTTTATCTCTTTCTCTCTACATCATCTTCCCTTTCCTTCTTTCTCTACTCATAATTTGATTTATATTATAACTCTCTTTTTTCTTATTGCTTGGGAAACAAATATTTTCCTGGTAAAGGAAGTTAATTTACTTAGTTAAGTTTGTTTTAAATTTAAATGGTACATGGAAGATTAAAAAAAGTTGAAATTTTTTGTTGAATTGAATAGTAAACTAGATACCTATTGATGGATTAGTATAATGTTAATTGATTTTGATTAAAAAAATTATTATGAATAATATCATTGACATTGATTTTATGATGATGAAATTGAAATCTACACATGTGGAACTAAATTTGGAATAAGAATAGAAATTATATAAACTTTTGAAATTAAGATAATTTGTTATATGATTTTAATTATGGTCATGTCCTATTTTTATAAACTTTTGAATTGAGATAAGTGAGGTAAGACTTCATACAGTGAAAAATTACAAAGTTTTACTACCAACTCGATATACTAGATGTTCTACTTAGCATATAAGAATAATGAATATTTTCTAAATAGATGTTGTGACTTATGTCTTATTGTTTCTTAACTTTCTTCTTCGTTCTTTTTAAATGAATTTCTAAAGATGATAATTGATTCTTAGTTTTCTTTTAACATTTTCTTAGAAACATATCTCCATCTTTATTACTATTATAGTAGACACTTTAAAAGGAAACTTATGATCTTATTGATTTTTCTGCATCTTTAGCTTTAATATGCTTATATATTTTAAACATTGAAGTAAATATTTGATTATAAATTATTTAATAAGATTAACACACGCAATTCATATTAAAAATATTTTTTTATTTTATTAATATTTTTTATTTTGGAACGTGTAATTAAAAAAATTCAATTACAAAATTTAAAAAGTACTTTTATCAGATTTATAATTTAAAATGATTTTTTAAAAAAAGTATATTATAAATTATAAAATTAATTTTGAAGTAGAAAATCCTTAAAGATATTACGACATAGATTGTAAAATTTAAAAGATATTTTTGGATAAAAAGGGTCTTTAGAATTTTTATAATTCAAAATATAATTGTTTTTTAAAAAAATATTTTAAATTATAAAATTTAGTTTAAATGTAAGAATATTTTACAAATTCTATAATTTAGAATATACAAATAAAAAAATATTTTTAAATTATAATATTCAAAATATATTTTTTTAGACATAAAATTATTTTTTTCACCGACCTATAAGTGACCTAAAAGCTAGGGAAGCACAGGAAGAAAGAGTCCTAAAATGGTTACATATTTTGAATGAGTGAGAAGAAAGATGTGAAGGTAATGAAGGGGACAAAAGAGGATAATTAGAAAGGAGATACTAGGGTTTGGTTGGGCAAAAGAAAGTGTGGGAGGTGTACAAAGAGGGGTTAAGTTTTAGGATAAGACAAAGGGAGTTTTTGTGTGAGGATCGTATCAAACCATACCTGCCATTAATCAGAGCAGCAGGTGTGCCAGAATACACAACCAAGCCAAGCCACCATCTCCTCCGCACTCACCTCACCCTCTCTCTCTCACCACTTTCTTTTCCCACTCACCCCACCCCACCCTTGCTCAAATCAAATCATTGTGTTTACCTAATCCAACAACAAATATTTTTCTCTCTTTTTCACTTTTTTAAAATTAATTAATTCCACTTCCAACTTTGAATCAAACATAATCTGTTTTAATAAAATATTGCCACTATAAAAATATTATTAAATAGGATTTTTTATCACATCAAGCATTATGAAGGGAAGGAAGTGAATGAACGAAGCGGCTCCAAAAGACAGTAGATGTGGAAGGAAAAGGAATGAATAATGAAGAGAAGTAATAGGTAGGGATATATGGCATAGAGTAGACTACATAGCATTTTTATCTATTTTATATAATCTCATCGTCATAATCATATATCATATCTTTCTTTTCTTCCAACATTTCCTCCTTTCTTTCACACCATCTTCAAACAAACTCTCATTTATCCTCCTTTTCAACCATCTTTCTATCTCTTTCCAATCAATTCAACTTTCTATCTCAAAATCAATATGTAATACTTCTTTTTATAAAATTTTATTACATATTTAATATACTAAAATTAAACAATTTTAATTTTCAATTGATATATTTTTTAATTTCTCAAAAAATTGTTCATATATAATATACTATTCGTTACTTATTCTCATAAAAAATTATTAAAAAGGTTAGATAACAATGTTTAAAACATCATATGTTGTCTTGTAAACTTCTAATACATTTCTCAACATTTATTTTCTTCACGTACTAACTTTAGACTAAAACTAGAAAACTAAATTTAAAACAACATTTGTACGTATTCTATATAATATCATCATCATCCTTTCCTCCTCCCACATTTACTCCTTTCTTTCAAACAAACTCCCATTTATCTTAGAGAAAAAGAAACACATAATTCATTATACCTTAATAATCATTGAAGTCATAGCAATCAACCATTTATTTTTAAATTTCTTTTAACATCTTAAAAACATATCTTCATCTTTATTACAATAAACACTTTAAAAACTTATAATCTTATTGATTTTCTACATATTGAACTTTAATATGTTTATATATTTTAAATGTTGAAGTAAATCTTATTGATTATAAATTGTTTAATAAAATTAATAATTGTTGTGACTTAATAATCATTGAAGTTATAGTAATAACAATTTGAAATTAATAACTCAAATTTCAGTTAAACTTATTCGATAAATCATCTTAAATGTTAAAAAACAATAAAACCGTAAGCTAAACATCAACGCAATAATAATAATAGTTATTATTTCTTATTTTAGTATAAAATATTTCATTAGTAAACATTTCATATCTTACGCATTTATTATTTATATAAGATTAAAAATTACTAAAGTGTCTGATGTATATATATATATATATATATATATATATATTATATGTATTACGTTTGAAATTTTAATTATATAAATTTTTGTTGAATATTATAAACATGTGTGATTTAAGTTCTTTTTTTAATGTATGTAGTTATTTTTGGAGGTGCCACAAATATATATTAATCATAACTATTATTAGGGAGGATTAAGTAATGGTGTTTTCTCCTGCTAAAATACCTTAAGAACAGCAAAGAAAGAACATTATAGGTCCTCCAAGGTTAGACCGCAGAAGTCAAAGAAACGGGGTGCCAAATCCTCTGGTTTGCCACGCGGCAAAACCTGATAGGTTAAAGTGTCGTGGCTGCGCAGGGGGTTTCTGGTACTAACGGAGATTGCACCAAAACATTTTCGGTGCAAGTCTCAACCTTTCTTTCGGTTCGGAATTTGCATTGAACAAAGCAAGAAACCAAGAGAATAATGAAGAAGATGTGGGTTTGGCATCATCGATTGTTTCTTCTCTGCATTCTTTGCGGCCTCTGTTTTTCTCTGCAGTTCACAAGGGTATCTTCAATCTCACCTGCTTCACACACTAACCATGTAGTTATAAAACAAAAAATTATCCTTTTATGTGTTTTTGTCAGTTTTACCAAATTATTTGAAATACCCATTTTTTTTTCTGGTAGGGATTTTGCTGAATTTAATCATTGGCTGTATGGTTTGTGTGAATTTGGATTATTCTTGGCACAGAATGGAGATCCAAGCGTTTGAGGCTTCTTGGTTCTTTCTGTGCACAAATCAATAGGTTATTGTGTGATTTTTCTACTTGAGGAATGGGAATTGAGCATTGCATGCTGTGTTTCTTACTTTCATTACGTGGTTACCTCTTTTCTTTTTTTTACTAAAAGTTTCATTTTGTTGCCGTGGACTATTTTTGATCGCTTGAATTTGGATTGCCATAGAATGGAGTTGTGATGTGTAAGGAATTGGTCCAGTTTCTGGAGCAATTAATGGATTAATTTGTGGATTTGTGTACTTGAGAAAAAAAAATGAGAAGTTCATGCTGTGTTTTTGTTCTTATTTTCTAGCTACCTTTCTTTTGGATGTTAATATTGATCGGCATATTTTTTTGCGTGAATCACCGTAGAAGTAGGAACTTTTTAAATTAGATTTGTGAGCCGTTTTTTGCAATTATCTTCAGCAGCAAAGTTAGGTCCTGGTTTTGTTTTGTTTATTTTTAGTTCCAATTTCCAAACTTGTGCGGTTTTTTTTCTTGTAATTTTCATGACATTATAAAAATAAATATTCAATTGTTTCTTTGTACAGGGTTATGCAGATTCAAGTGCTGGAAGGTGAGTGAGTTTTAAACTTTGAGTATTTTGAACTAGACGAACACCATCTTTAGCTTTCTTAACTGCTTCACTTCGTGGTTATCCAGTTATTGATAAGAGCAAGGAAATAAATAACTAAAATGGTGTATGACTCGTCCATGATAAACTTTTGTCGTTTTGTTTCACGTCAGTAATTAGTATGCTTTGTTTATTTGTTTCCTTCTTTTACTTTCTTTTGGTCTATCTTTGTGCCTTTCTTGCTTCTTGTTCCAAGATTCAGGAATTGGTGTGGCTAATATATGATGTAACTGTTCAGAATTTTGAACCAGGTGGGTGGTGATCATCAAATACACTGCTCTAGAGAAAGAAGTAGAACAGCTTGGAAGATCATTCAAGAGGTATTAGATAGAATATATACAAACAGATAACTCCCGTTGATATTAGTGTATATTATCCTGATATATATCTTTGCTGCAGTATTTGATGCCCTTTGTGGAGAAAGAAAAATATCATATCCCAAGAAGGTGTAGGTTTCACCCTGACAATGACATATACAGAGATCAGGAGCAGCACAAGTTTCATACAGATATAAATGAGTGGCAATGCGGTTACTGTAAGAAAAGTTTCTATGAAGAGAAACATCTCGATCAGCATTTTGATAACAGACATTCTAATTTGCTTAATTTGGTAGATACTTTTTCTTCAATACTATTTTTAATTCTTCCATTAATGGAAAAATGTTTAAAATATCTTTGAAAAGGTACAAATTGGGTTGGACTGAATAATCAAAATGCCATCAGTCACAATTTAGTTAATGAATATTGTATTTTGTGACATTATTATGGTCATCTCATGAGGAATGTGGAGTTGTAATATTGCCAAACTGAACCCCTGTACTTCTTACCATTGCTGTGAGAAGATTCTGCTGGTCAAGCTGTGCAACATGCTTGTTTCGGCCTTGTCTGAGTTTTAAGCCAAGCCCATTTAAGAATGGACTCAATTCATGTCCAGGACAAAGTAATATAATGAATCAAGTTTGTGGGTTGGTAGTAAAACGAACTGAAATAGTTTATTGAATGAGCCAAATCCTGAAACCTTACTTTCCCAAAAATAACAACACCTTCAAATCTTTGATTTATCTTTCATGTTTTAAAGCTCATAATTTGAGCTGAGTTTCTTTAAGCTCTCTTTGTTTTGAGATTTATCCCCTCTTGACCTAGAAGCACAACAAATTATGTACTGTTAGGTACCCCCATTAGTTAGTAGTTAGTTAGTCATTCATTTGCCAGTTATATCTGTGACTAGTTGGGGCTGGGATAATTGTAGCAATAAGGCATGCTTGCCTATAAATAGTAAGAGGGGTTGAGAGAAGGAATTAGTTGGTCTGTTGGTGTTAAGTATAGGGAGAGTCTTGGTCTCTCTCAAATATCCAGGGAATTTACTATTCTGTGTATAGTTTCAGTTATCAGTACTCTACCCACATTTAGGAAGGATTGCAAACTAGGTTCATCATAAGGATTCACATTTTTATTCACAAATCTGATCCAGTCCTATCATTTAGGAAATAAATACTTGTTGGATTGATTTGTACAGTTGCCCCTTGTCAAAATTAAATGATATTTCTCGGCACTTTCAGTAAGATGTTACTATATTTAGCTTTGAAAATTTTGTAGTAGTAACCCAAAAGATGAGAATTTTGGTAGCTTTCTCTGCTCAATCTGTGATGCAGTAGCATTAATTACTGAAATGAGATAGTTGTGTTGAATCCAGAATGAAAGCCAGTGCTTAGCTGATGTATGTGGTGCGCTGCACTGTGACCATGAAATGAGTTCTGGTTCAAAAAAATCAAAGTGCAATCCTTCAGCTGCTGCAAGAAATAAACATCTATGTGAGGTATGCTTTGGTGTCCATTCATTTACAGTAAAATGTAACCAAATTTTTGTGTTTCTAATGTACCTTTTCTTCATAGAGCTTAGCTGACAGTTGTTTTCCAATTAAAGAGGGTCCTGTGACAAGCCGACTTCATGGTATTACAATATTTTCTTCATTCTTGCAAAATATTGTGCATTTTTGGTGGTTTGTGAAACTGCTTTCTCATGTCGACACTTTGACAGAATTGTTCTTGCACCAATTCTGTGATGCTCACAGCTGCACTGGAAGTAGGCAGCAACCTTTCTCAAGAGGGCGCCGGGTAATTCTGAAATCTATAATTGGTTTTATTTTTTTCATTCAAATCACTTCTTACTTTTTTGTATGCCTATGATACCTGTCCAAATCTATACAATTTCTTGTATGAGCCATACACAATTTTCAGAAATCCTTATTTGTGGTTAAGGATTAAGAAAATGGGGAGAATAATGTAATATGAGAAATTGTATAGCTAACTGGAAAGAAAATTATAAGAGATCCCATTTTACTTGTTACAACGGATCTTACTTTGAATATAGATCTCTCAGTGAAAAGAAGACAATGAAAGTTCAACATGATATTTGCACAACTTTGTGGTGGAGTGATTTAAAAATATCTGTGGAATGCAATTCCCTTGAAGTCAAGCTGTAGGGATGAAATTAAGAGAAAATTTTCATTAACTGATTTATTGACATGTGCAGAAGAAGACAAATGTGTTCTACATCTTTGTGTCTATTTTGCTTGTGATACTGCTGCTACTATACTATCTCTACATTTACTTATATCAGAGGTATTTACTTCAAAAGTTCTCACTCACAACCTTAATTTAGGAAACTGAATAATGGCTCCAATTATTGTTTGTCTTTTGTATTACAGAGGAATGAAAAAGGAAACTCAAGTGCTGAAGCGCATCTCACAAACCAGCAGAAAGAAAAAGCCATCGTAATTGATTGTTCTTTCTACGAAGAAGTTCTCAATCAACATTTTCAGACAGTGAAGGAGTCACTGATGGATACAGTGTGAAGTGCACGTGATACCGACCTACATTTTCAGAAAGTAAAGGTGTAACTAATGGATGAAGTATGAACTGCACTTGAAATCCAGTTTACACCATTCTTCTATTTGCCAGTGTATGTTTGAAGGCAGAAAGAGATTGCTAACTTCGAATGACCTCTATGTGTTTTTCTAATCTGTAAGCCAGATTCTTGTAAACTTTGTGAACACAAAACGGGGCTGCATGGCTCAATCTGCCTTGCTTGGCTACTTGCATTTGATTGTGCACGACATCACTAACAAGAGAAATCACATGAACCTTTGGAATGTATTCTCTTATTTTATTTATTGACTTGATCGGGAGTGTAAATCTTTTCGTATCATCCACAGTGATTTACTTTTAATGTTTTTTTTTTTGAGAAATTCCTGCTGAAATTATGTCAGCATGGTCGTGTCGAGGGAATAAGGTTTCATTTTAACCTTCATATTAGATATTAAATGACAAAAACTAATGTAGCGGTGAACAAACCCTATTTTGAGCTTAGAGTTACTGTACATCTATGTTAATTATTTTTGCAGAGGTGTTGGCTTTGGGAATTGTTACATGAAGAATTCCATCTTTGACCTCTGCCTTAATTTTATTAAACTCAATGTTTTCTGGGAGGGCTATTCTGTGGTTATATCTGCCATAGCTATTGGCCGGCCAATCTTCTTCATCTTTTGTACTTCTTTCTTCATTATTGTTTGCTTGATCTTCATGGTGCTGTCTGAGTGTCTTCTCGGCCTTCACCACCAGCATGTTCTCTTCTACCCATATCTTGACGTCATCCTTGTTCATTCCTGGCATGTTGAATCTTATTCTGTAATCTTTCTTGCCTTCCTTTATTGCCCAAGGAATCTTTCCCTTACTGTATTCGTCATCTACTGCAACTATCCAAGGTGAAGTGCTAGCATAAACTAAGGGATCCTCCACCATCCTCTCCATCGTGTCCATCATTTGCTGCACAGTCCTTGCTACTGGAAATTGGTTCAACAGCACTGCATGAAGAGGAATCATTTGTCATTTGTCAATATCACTATGTTCAATGTCTAATGAAGGGAATAAAAAAAATGATGAACCATTAATCTTCAATTACCTTTAGGTGAAGCTTGTGGCACCTTCATCTTTGATTGCAATTGCTGCTGCTGCGGCTTTGACTTCTGCAAACTTGCTTCACCTCCTGCCTTAGCCTTTACATGGTTGCAGAAAGTTCTATTCCCCGTGCTTGACAATGATGGCAATTTGACACTGGAAAATTTGTTTATTATACTAGATGAAGTGTGGGCATAGAAACTCATATTTGGTACTACAGTTGAGGCCATTTTTCTCTTAGGCAAAGATGCTAGAGGGATGTCAATGTTATGGTAAGGCAAAGGACATTGAGAAGCTGATGTTTGCATTTAAATTTATAGGATGCAATGGACATTTCTGGAACCAGATGAGCTTAAAAAAATCTGATCTTTTATGATTGTGACTTCGGTTCTAGGTGAGATCTAGAGTTCTCCACACAATTCTTTAGCAGAAATCCTATTTACATATTTGGATGGGGATTTGGAAACATATTTCATATTCCAATTTCTTTGTCCTTATGTAGCTTAAATCTAATTCAGCCTCTAGAGTTACTGCGAATTCCTAATGTGGCCCACAAGAAAATAAGTGAACACAGACAAATCCTTCCATAATCCAACCCAAAAAGAGTAATATTTCTAACTCTCTCTGGTTAGGTGTAAAATAAACTATATTTAGACCTGGAAAGGCTTGGGGTGTTTTTTTCAGCACCCCATCAAAAATTTTCTGCACCATCAACATCTTTTACATATTTAAAATGATTTTCGGATTAGTATTTCTGGAATCTTTCTGGACACCCAATTCTGAAATTTGTAAATGTATTTCAGAAAATGTTTTCCAGAATTTCCAGAAAGAATTTCTGAAATTAGATTTCTAGAATGTGTTTTTCAGAATAAACTTTCTAGAATAAGACCAAAAATTAGATGGGATATTTTGATAATTTTATCTATTTGATGGAGTGCGAAAAAAACTTTGACGGGTCTAGGAAGAAACACCCAAAGATTTGTAGGTATTACAATGTGAATAATTAGTGTCCAAATTGTATATAATATTTAGTGATCCATTTTTTATTGTTTTTTTCGTTATCCTTTCTAATTTATTATGGGAAAGCTATAATTTTTTCTAATGTGGTAAATATTTGAAACACTAAAACAGAGAGATAATGCAAAACTGAAGTATAAAGTATTCGAAGTTTAGTTTTCATCTTCTATGAAACCCTTTAATAACATTTAGAAATTAATAAATAAAAATATTCTAAAATAATTTTAGAAAATAAATTTAAGTTACGAGTGAAGTTCTAATTTAATGCTGGAATGATATCCAAGGTGTCATTTCCAGATTTTCAAAGATTGGTTGCACCAATTTGGTCTTATAAATGTAAATTAATCACCACCTTAGGGATCAAATTATTCAAATATACAATAGCAGATTTTTATAAATGACCAAATAGCAGGAAAAAAAGGTTTTCCATTAAAGCTTATATTTTTCAGAGCACTTTGCAGCTGAGTGAAAAGAATTTTAAGGATTACAAATTCTAATATATGAATATACCTAATGAAGAAAGAAAAGCAAAAGCAAGGTTTTAAAAATACAACAAGATCTAAAATGGAATAAAGAGGTCTCCAGAAAATTCAGAACTGCCTATGCAGACAATTAGATCATCCTTTCCTCACAAAAAAAGAATCGGTAAGGATGCAAAACCTTCCTCTATTCCCCTCTCTTCTCCAATAGCATTGATATCCATGATTCACCATTCATGCAACTCAAAACCTTCAACATTACAGGTTTCACTTTCAACAAATGAAGCTATCAGAGTGTCATGTTGATATTTGACAATTGTCACCACATCTCAAACTATATTTGGGTGATTAAACTGAAGTCTGCATCATTTCCTTTCTCTTGGATCCCTACTAAGCCCATGCTTCTTCAAAGTTTTAATGTAATTTCTCATAAGGGTAAACTTGTTGCTCCCTAGATGATAGAAATAGTCCCAAGAATAAATACCAGTCTTATGCAAGTCATCAAAATTGAGCCTGGACCAACCAATTCAAGAATCATGCATCACATTCTAGTTCAGATTGGCAATAAAATATGGACTCCGAAATTTATATCTAATGCCAAATCTTGTAGTAATACCTCACCCCATAGTTTCCCACTGGTTCTGCAGACATGATTCCTACATGGCGCCTCCCATATATCACCTGGTTCAAGCAAGTCTTTCATCAAAGGAAAAATAAGAAATAAGAAGGAAAAATGAACTAACTTACAGACTTCAACTTTGAAGAGGTTCTTGCATCTATCGATTGCCAAATTTCAAATGCATAAGTTCATTAACTTGGGAAATCGTTGATCTAGTTTTAGCCTTTTATTTTCATTTCTCTATCTGTGCTTGTGAAGAAATTGATCCATAGCTTATCAAACAAGCACTCATGCACACGTTGTTTCAATAATAAAAATGAAAATAGGATTAAACTGTTTTCATAAGCTATCCTGTAGATTTAACTGAAATAATCTGAAAACAGCTTAGAGACAAATCATGAGCTACTTTCACAAGCTGCTTCAACCACTTCAACAAGTGCTTCTCATTAGATAAGCCCAATTATGTTGTAAAGAAACTTTTTCAAACACATCCTAAATTCCTAATTCAACCATTAAATGGTGGGAAGCTCCCAAAAGTTGCTACAAGTAAGTACCTTTTCACCTCCAATTGACCTAATCTTCCCATCAACTGCGGGACTATTTACTCTGAGAAATTCAGCTGAAAGCTTGAACATTCTACCATTGCCAAATTCCACCTCTACCTGAAACAACAACAAAAAAATGAAAACAAGAAACCACGATCATTATTATGCATCTAGGAAATAACATTTCCATGAATTCTATTTACCATTAAAAATTTCAAACCTTGCAATAAACATGAAATTTTTCATCCATTGAGCATGCTCAAAAGATATTAACCCTATCTATTGCAACCTAAACATGAGTAATTTTAGTAAATTAAATAAATTTAAGGAAGGATAAACAGAGAGAAAAAGTAACTAACATGTTTTGGGGCTTGAAGAGAGAATCTGGTGATCCGCGCAGTTTCCCCTGCCATTGTGGTCATTCTCCGAATCGCCGCCAGCATAGTTCGAAGGTAGTTCTCCAAACACAGGTTTTGTTCAGTTTAGTAGTTTGCTTGTTGCTGACTAAAAACTCATACTTATATAACTTTTGAATAATTATTATAAAAATCAACAATTTTATATGTATATATATAACAGTTTATAATGAAATAATGAAATAATAAAATAAAATCTTTACAAAAAAAATTAATTAATTAAATAATTTTTTCATGATATTTTGAGACTAAAGTAATGTAAAAAAATATTTGCTCTATAATTTAATTGAAAAAAATACATATATATTAAATTGTGTACTTAATAAAATTTGTTGACTAAATTCGAGGTAAAAGATAAAAACAAGACCAAAATTGCATATAAAAAATTAAAGAAAAAAAATATAATAATGTAACTAAAATATTATCAATTATTCATCAACTACTTTTTTTTTAAAATTTATTATATATAATTTACAATTAAATAATATTATAAAAATATTTTATCACTACATATATATTAACCTTTTAGGTTTATTTCGTCTTTTTAAGTTTGTTTATTTCTAGTTAATATTAATAAGAATTTGATATTTTACTTAGATTCTAGTGACCAGTAACTCTTGTAGACCATTAATACTTTAGACTATATAAGATAAGATTTTCAAGAGATGAAGCAAGATTTGTAGATATACTATTAACTTTTTAAATATCTTTACTTCTTAATTAACAAAGGTCCCATAGTGTCTTGTAACAATTGAAAAATATTCTTTAACACAAAGAGGAGAGGGCTTAATCAAGAGAAAGCAATAGGAAACACCAATATTCTTCTAATTTCCCTATGTGATTACCATGGATTATTGAACCAAAGTACACACATTTGTGCTAAGATTCTTGTTTTTTCTTAATTAACAGTATATAAAGTTGAAGGTGCAAGACCATAAACAAAAACTTGATATTGGATCTTGAGTTTTTAGCATTTGATCTTACCATCTGGTGTACTTTGTAATCTCTAATTCATTTACTGTTGATGAAATAACTGGTGCTGACTTACAAACAAGTATAAGTTAGGGAAATTGAATCATTCACAATCATGTTATTCTTTTATCAACATGATCCATACAGTATCAAAATATTGATAATTAAGAACTAATATATGTTTGTGGAACAAGATTTTCTCATTGTAGTTTGGTCTAGATGATTAAATACTGAAGGCTCATCAAATGTTTATCTATTCTTGGTTTTCATCAGCAGTCAAAAAAGGATATTCAGAATTGAAAGAACAACACCAATGGGTGTGTAAATTGTAAACCAAGAAGCCAGAAGAACATGCATACTGAATGATTCAAGGTGAAAGATAGAAAGCACATGCCTGGTCATTAGAATAATCCCACATCGAAAACTTCAGGTAATGTGCGAGAGAGGATGAACAATAAAATCTAAATTTCTGCACCTTGTACAATCACTTACCTGGGTGGGGTCATTAGATGATCATGAATGTCTAAGGCCTAGGGTATTGACCTCCATTGCACATGGGAGGGGCACTACTCTAAGGTCTGTCTAAGGGCAGAACCTACATCATAATTTGTGGTTGTGGGGGCTTGCGTTCGCGCAGCCCTTCTAATTATAAGTTATTAAACATTTTTGGGTTGTTCCTGGTGTCCCTGTCTAAAGAATTCTTTTACCTTTCTGATTGATTATAGTTTCTCTAGGTTTTAGTTATCATTAAGCCCTCCCTAGTTGAGTTATATATAGTGTTTATTTGTGGTTTAGTGTGTAATTATCTCCATTATTTTAAGATCCTAATTCATATCCTGGTTTTGGTAAGGAGGTTTAAATTACAGTTTGTTTATTTATTGTAGCTTTTGAATGGTAGTCAGTGACAGTTTCATTTGATTGATTTTGTTTACGACTTAGTTCATTTTGGTTGGTTTGGTTCTACAGTACGGTAAATTGAATATGAAAAGAATGCTAGTCACAGTTTCATTGATTGGTTTTGTCCGAGACTTAGTTCATTTTTGTTGGTTTGGTTATACAGTATGGTAAATTGAATATGAAAAGGATGTTTGGTACAGTATAATTTTGGCTGAAAGATAAAGAGTGTGAGTAGATTTGTGCAACAAAGATTAGCACAACCAGCTATTGATGCAAATATGACAGGAACAGTTGTCTCTAAGTATTTTGTTAGAGTCCCACATCACAGATGTTAGCCAAAATATTTGAAAGATGAATTATAAGATTGAAACTGGGTGGCAATTCAAGTACATACCTGGATGGGGTCAATGGATGATCAAGAAGGTCCATGGCCTAGGACAGCGACCTCCATTGCACTTGGGATAGTTTCTGTTCTAAGGTCTACATACTTGTAGAACCTACATCATAATTTGTGGCCGTGGGCCTGCGTTATGCGCGGCCCTAGTTTTAATTTATCTAAAACTTAGTCCAGTCTTTCTTATTTATTATTGGTTTCAAAACCAAGTTTTTAGTTTTTATTTTATTTACTTATCTTACTTTACACTGTAAATATCAAGGACAAAGCTTTGCTTTTTCAATGATAATTTACTTGTGTGAAAAAGGGTTTAATAATGGATTGTTTTCAACATTTAATTGTATGAATATTCATTACCATCAATTTTATGAAACTATAATCTAATTAGTTAAATTCAGTATTTTGCATAGAATAAATTTTCTTTATTTTTTTACTATTATATAGTAATGTTCTATTTTCCTAAAATTTAAATACTAAATATTAAAACACTTACTACCAGTGGGTTAAAGTCTGAATGAACTTCCGCCAACTTTCCATTTTATTTTCTATTTTAAATTGAGTTTCGAGAGAATTCTTAGGACCTGTTGGATTTCAATTTTTAGAAACTGTTTTAGTTTTCAGAAGCTGGAAAACAAAAAATTTGGCCTAGAATTGTTTTTAGCCACAGATTTTACTCCTTATTTCTTAGCTATTGTGTTTCTCATTCAACTACTTTGGGATCCCTTACAATAATTTCTACCCATGTTCTTGGATGACAAGATCAATTCAATCAACTAACTGTTAGTTTTATGTTGCATAGGCATGTTTGAGATCCAAAGTTCAAAATAACCATTGAAAGAACAGAACATGAGTTCCCACTGTACTCAACAAAACAAGATAAGCTATTGAATGTAATATATCTAGTGACTGAGTCCAACACGTTCTATTTCAACTCTATTTCTAAGAATCTGCACCAATAATACACATCATTAAATGATAATGGTGTGGTAATTTTTAGTATAGAACCTTTCTAATCATTTTTTATTCACAAAGTTTAAACTTGAGACTTTATTTAAGAAGACTAAATTTGGTACTTCTGAAACTATAACATTAAGAAGCAGGAGTTTAGTGTTATTGGTATGGTTCCTTAAGACAACTTTGTATAATTTTTTTTCCTTTTTATTCTGTTGTTTTATAACAAGTAATCTCACAAAAAAGAGTGGTAGATTACAAAGGGTAATAACTGATTTGCCAATTCAGATGGCTAGTAGTTGTTCCATATTAATAGGAGATATGAATTTTGAAGGTCCATTGAACATTTCATCCACAAAGATGCGATCAGCTGCCTCTGTAGGGTGGAATGCATCCCAGAAAATATGGTCTTGTCTGTTTGAACAAATGCTTGAAATTGGTAGGCATGGAATTTGGGCATTCAATTCACCAAGTCCACAACAAGCATCTTTTACATTACTAAATCCTGCAAATGGGGTGTAAACTTAGGTAAATATCTTCTACAAAACACAAAATTTTCAGCACATTTATAGTTCAAGTTTACAGGAAATTTTGTAACTCACTTCCTGTTTAATTGCCTTATAGTTATGATTCAGTAACTTTTAAAACTGATGATTTTACAACCACTATTCTTTAAATGAGAAACATAAAAGGCAATGCCAGTTTTTATTACATGTTTTTGTAAAGTAATGATAAGTATTAAATACACAATTTACAATGATTATAAACTTATTATGGATCACTTTAAAAAGGTTATGTTCAACAGTTTGTCTGAGATATGGTGTCCTAATATCCAATATCTATACCAATTATAATGTAAAGACACAAAGGGTAATATGTTAATACCATAAGAAGTTGAATTGTGAACGAGGTCTTGGTTTGCAGCATAAGTATCAAAATAGGAATAACTCATGTCTTTTTTCTCCAATTGCCATTGCTTTAACATGGATTGAAGAGCTTCATTGTACTTTGCCGACAAATCATTGGCTGCAGAAAAACATTCTGTTTTGTTCTTAAGCCTGTATGCAGGGCAGCACCCAATTGCACCAACACCGGCAATCCCAAATTTCTTTGCACCATTGTTGTATAATCTCTGCAAAAAGGTTGCCAAACCAAAATAAATTATATGTTATGATACAAGTTTTGTGTTTTGACCCATACAAGTGTAAGTAAGTGCATCTTTAGATATCTAAAGTTTCATTGAAATATTCATTAGCATGGTTTTAGACAAATGTTCACATGTTTGATTTCATATTGAGAAACTGATTTTCAGTTAAAAAACCAAGTTGTCGCTTACTGTTTACAACTATGGTGTTTACCTGTAGTTGCAATATTAATATGGAAGCCATGGAATCTGCATACTGCTGAGGAGTGTTTTTCTTTTGAAGATCCTTTGAGTCAAAGTAACCAAAGACATCATTGCCACCAATCACCACAACGAAGATAGATTTTGAGAGATGTTTCTCAAGAGTAGATGCTCCTATTTGTTGTGTAAGTTTTTCATGCACTTGTGAGTAGTAGTCCACTTGTTTTTGCAAAGGAATTGATTGCATCTGCAAGAAATGTCTCATAAGAGAATTCATTGGTGGAAGATATCTTTAGTTTTGTCATTTTCTTATTATTTTGAGGTGTTGGACACATTTACGAGGGTTCTAGTACTTAGGGGTCATTTTGCTTTTTACCTTTGTTCTACTTTGAAAAAAAATGTATATGTTGTTTATTATTTGAATGAATTTCATATAGATCTTACTGAGTAATAACAGTCTCCAGAAAGAAATTATTATATGATTGGTTACTATTATTTGTCCCCAATTATATGGAATCTAATTTTTTTTTTTTGTAAATTAAAAAACTCAATTACATTTTAAGATTGATTGAAATCATAATCAGGTGATAATTCCTATTATGCTATAATCTCCTATGAATGATACCCATATGATGAATAAAAGTAGCAGTGGAGAAAGAATGAGAAAATCAGAATTGTACTTACAAAACCTTTATCTGAGGCATTAAATATTCCAGCACCTCCAGAGGCAAAGTTCACACCACCCAAAAAAGATATGTTTTTGTTGGGATTGTGAACTTTAGATAGAAGGGAGAGATAAGGTGGTGAAGTGGGTAGACCCAATTTTTCAGCTGTCACCCAACAATTCATTTCATGCAAATATTAGCAAACCACAATTAAATAAGAACAACAAATAAAACAACGACATTAACTTTTTGCTCCTTTTAATGTACAACACAAGTTTTCATTGCCCCTAACCTCTTGTCTCCCAATCAAAAAGAAAATATGTCAATCTTTTACTTCCCACTTTGTTTAAACAAGTACCTTTGCCTTCCCTATATTCCATTAAACTATAACTTTCTTTGGGAAGTCAACACAAAAAAAAAAGTACTTTTGATTCCCATGTTGATGACCCTTTTAGGACTTTTGCCATCAACCATGGTTTTCTTACAAAAGAAATCATTGCAGAAAAAAAAAAAATTCTTAAAGTGTTGCCCTTTGTCCATGCTAGATATCTAATTATAAGAAATAAAAAGGAGAATGAATAGATAGATTTCAACCATGAAAATTAAAGATTGTTGATCTTCGAAGTAACCATGCAGTATAAAAATACTGTCTGCAAGTTCTGAAGACCCAATGCAGAAAGTAAATTTTGAATCACATACCAATTAAATCTGCAGCATTCTTGCCATTGGTAAATCTCCCTGTTGGTTTCTTGGTTGGAAAATCAATGCCATAGTGAGGAAGAATTGCCTTTTCAATGGAGAAACTCAAATAATTGTTGTTGCCAACATCAACAAGTGAGTCTCCAAACACATAAACTGCTGGAGCCTTTTGAGCTTCCAAGAGTTCTAAGGTGAAGATGAAGAAAGACAGAAAGAGCAGGAAATTTGCCATCACAATTCTGTTGTCCATATTGCAATGATTTTGCTAAGAATTGGTGTGTGTGTGGAAGCAGAGAAGGGTTGGTCAGAGATTTAAAGATGCAAAATCAAAAACTTGATGAGTGTGAAAAGGAGAATTGTTTTTAAGACAAGTGACAGAAATTGAACCCAAGTGTACTCCCAGATATTCAATGCCAATCCAGTCTAGTTCATATTCTATTTTGGTTTGCAATAAATTAGTGATGGCACAATCACAAATTTAAATTTTCTTTTTCTCAAGAAAATAATCTTTCTACTTTGACTCTTGTTGAAGTCTCTAACCCCTGCTCAAGTTAACTTTCTCTTCAAGTTAACAAATTCTAAATTTTCATATTATATATATATATATATATATATATAATACATAAAATTAAATGTAAATAAAGTAGAAATAAAAAAAATTATATAAAAGAAAAAGACAGAGATTTTAAAGTAATTATAATATCTTATATGAAATAATTTATAACTTATAGGTCAAATTTATTAAATCTTAATAAATGACCTACATATACTATCTATACACTTATATAATGTCGAATTAGTTAAAAACTTATATAAATAAAATAAATGTCCATATAAAAATATTTTGATAGAATATAAATATTAAATATAATATATAGTCTTATTATTTTCTTATCATTTAAATAGAAAATAGAAAAAGTAGACTTTAATAATATGTGATCGATATTTAATATTAAAAAATAAAAGTAAAAACATTTTATGTTATAGTTGATATTCAATTTTTTTTTACTAAAACACTGTTTATTTGACATAAAAATAAATCATGAAAAGTTGATGAAAAAATTAATAATCTCAACTTAAAATTCTCAGTCTATTTGAAATATCAAATTATATAATAATATTTAATATTAATTTTAAAAAAAAATAATAATCTGAAAAAAAAAAAACATTAATCATGAGAGTTTGATTAACGTTATATTTCAGCAAGACTCTACAGTAAGAGCATATGTTCATTGAAGTGTGAAGTGATAACTAAAAACTAAGAAAAATTGGAAAAAAAAAAAGTCTTTTTCAGAACTATAATTTGAGTTCTCCTGCAAGGTGTGATCGTGTTCGTTTATTGTTGAATTCAAATAAAGTTGTAAAAGTTGTGAGCCTCACGATTAAAGGAAAGGTTTTGAATCTTATGAAACAACGAAAATTGCCGACAAGTGAGTCAGTAACTCTATGTTTATTTCCACGCGGCATCATTAATGCCATCTCAACTATATATTAAATGAACTTAAATTTTATATATAAAAAAAAGTTGCAATAATTTCATACTCCTCTACTTCAAATTATCCCTAATTTAACATTTTTATGTACAGATTAAAACTAATAATATATTGTAATTTAAAAATTGAAAATACTAAAACAGCACATAATTTAGGATGAAAGGAGTATTTTATTTAATATTTTACGTGTTATATCATATTATTATTATTATTATTATTATTAAAGCAAGTGATATTATTTTTAGAAAATGGTTATTTTTTATTCTTTTTAATTACAAGTAATTTTTTCATATGTTTAATTTGATGAGATTAGTGAAGATTTTAATATGATTCTATCAACTTTAACTCGTGTTTAAATTTGACGTTTTTCATATTAAAAGGCATTTAATATTCTCTTAACTATAATTTGATTTGATTTCGTGAACACTGTTAGAAAGAAGTATGAAGTGGCTCATTATTTTTTGTTAAATACAAAACTTTAAGTTTGCTATTTAATTGTTATTTAACTATTGAAATAATTATTTTATAATTATAATAATTATAAAAAAAACAAGAATAAAGTCTTAACTTATATTGGGTAAAGTGAGTTTTTCTCCTTCAAAGTTTTAGTTTCTTTTAAATAGTAAATTTTAGTCTTTGTTGAGATACTAAAACCACTTCAGTTTTAGTAAATGTAGGAATAAAAAAGGTACTAAAATTTTATAGAAAATCAAACTCAAACTTGGAAAGATCTCACTTGTTTACCTCTTAAACTCCCAAAGAAAATTAGTCTTTATATTATTTTCATTCAAATTATAATACATATATTTTTATTTTAAAAAATACAGAAACTTAAAATTAATGTAAATATTAAATTTTATCTTTAAAAAAAGTGTGTGAGGACACAGACCAATTATATGTATGTTTTTCCTCTGGTTGACGCTACAAATTACGCTTAGTACCAAACTATCTGCAAAGTAGATAATATACTCCATTTACATATTTGATTTCTTAGCCAACGTGAATAATTTTTTAACTTTAATAATTATAATAATAATTTTTAGAATTATTATTATTAAATAACATTTATTTAATCAAAATTCAGGATAAATATTTAGTTAACAGCATGTGGCAACAATAGCTATCAATCAGTTGGATACAAGTCACTTTTATATCTTAAACAACTTTAACTTATTATCATAACTTGTGTTGTGATGTCTACAAAGAACTACTTGCCTCTCTGTCCCAATCCAAAATTTAGGAGTTTAATAATAACACTAAACACTCTGCTTTCTTTGAGTCTATGACAAGTATATGAGAAAGCATTAATTGGTTCATAAATAAAAAGGGGAAAAAATAGTCTGAAGTTGACATTTAGTTATGATATTTTGTTTTTTTTTTCTTGTTACAATATATTCAAAAGTCTTTCGTACTACCTAAAATACAATAACTCTATCGGTTGTTTTATGTAACTTTAGTTCAACACATTGTGTATCTTTGTTTCAACTCTGGAACAGTCTAGTTCAGAGTAGGTCAACGGGTCAGGATTCAAAGAAACTATCAAATTAGCCTATAAATTTATATTTTATTTTGGTTTTTGGCATATATTACAAAATTTCAATATTATTTAATTATTATAGTAATTTTATTAGTACTAGTTCAATTACAATTTTAAATACATTAACTTTTCATATTCAAGTTGGTCTGAATGAAAATGTTCAATAAATTACCATCATCATGGTATCAACGCTTCCCTGTTCTAAGTTTTGGTGTTAATGGTTATAAGTTTTAGTATTAATGTGAGACATTAAGATCTTGAAAACCTTTTTGTTGTCTTGTTTCAATCACTGATCCTTCCACGGATTCTTTGGACACCTGTTTTCTTCATCCTAATGAAAAATATTGGCCTGATGCCATGATTCTTGCTTTGAAGAATAAAATCTAATTTATAGATGAAACTCTCTTCAAGTCTAGAAATTATCCATCTTTTGGATCATGCATTGTCCTATTCCAGATTAATCAAGTATTAGATTTAATCAAATACACAAAGTTAACAATGGGTGGAATCTACTTTTGAACTCTAAAAGGATCTCAGGGAAAGATATTATCAAGGAGATCTGTTCAGAATTGTTAAATTACTCGAAAAGGTTGTTCACTTTCAAACAAGAAAGGTGATTAGATTATGATGTAGAATTTATTGATTTGAATCATCCTTTTATACATCATGAGATGAGAAAGACCAATCTAATTACTAAAATAATAATTACCCTACAAATGATACCTGCCGTTTGGTCATTTAAAAAATAATACTATTACTAAGAATTTCATATACTGATAAAAAAAGTACTACCGGGTGTTGAAAAAATATATACTCTACTCAAGATTATAAACCAGAGATACTTTAGTTGTTCAATCATTCACCTTTTATTCCTAGTACATTATTAGTCTCTGCAAAACAATATGTATCAACTTTATTGGTCCCTTGCCCAATTAGGGGGAAAAATACCATCAACTATATAAAAATAACCAGGACCAGTGACAGACATAAGACTAACGTGCTGGAGGCCATTCGAATTTTAAGTGGTCCTTCAGAAATTTCTTAAAGCTATCCTCTGTGCTTCCTCTATAGGGTAGAACCTTCAACGCAGAACAGAGAACAAAAACTTTAAATGGATACAATTGCTTAAGAATTTCAGGGTCCCTATCATAATCCTGCCACGAAAAAATAAAGCTGTGATTCCAGATGCTAACAAATATATGTAACTCAATACATACACTACACACAATAAAATGTATATGGGAAGTATGTCCACTTACCTTTTCAGTTATTACAACAATTGGTTTAGAACCAAACTTCCCTTCTAGTTCTCTAAATTTGGCTCTGATTATTTCAATATCCTGGATTAATTGAAATAGCATAAAATGGCATCTTAGTCAATGTCTAACTAAACCACATAAGAAAATTCAAAATAAATTAATGAAATAGAAGTAGACAAGGCTCAATATGATCCTCATGAAGTTATCTCACAAACCATTGTCGATTATAACAGCGCAGCAGCAAAAAATAACACATAACAGGTTTAAATGTGTTTTCAATTAACAAGGTATGCCGTCAGTCAACAAATTATTTCTTCCAAATTCGGGAGAAAAGTCTACCCTGGCATGGAATATGTGATGATCACTGAAATCTATTCGATCAACATAAAGCGCTCCCATCTGCATCAGCATCAAGTTATCTGCAGTTTAGAGATCAAATAATAAATACAGACAGAAATAAGGAGAAAAGAAAGTGAAAATCCACTTAAAATTTATACAACATTACATTTAGATAGCATGGCAAACAAAGAGGTTGGTGTGTGTCAGTCATTATGCTTGGAACACCCATTTAACCCTTATTGTCTCTCAATTCCATAGTCAATAATTTTCTAGTATATTTTAGTATTTACTATATGTATATTAAACAGCTGTGACAAGAATCTCAACCACTTAGTTAAGCATTTCATTAACTAGTATTGAGTTATTTTACTTCTAATAGATTCGGACGTTAAGAAATCACACAATTATATGACTTTAGATAAAATGGTAGATAAGTCTTAGGATGTTAAAATGAAACAGTCAATATATTTGTATCTAGATATAAAATAAATGTCATTAAGGAGAAACTACTACGGAGGAATACCTTTTGAATCTGCTTCACAAAAGGCTCTGCAGAACCAATAGCAGAAACACATAATACAGTAGCTTCATGAAGAGCCGTCAATGGTATTTTGATATTGATAGTTCCCACCTCAAATAAGTACGTCGGATCCATTTTTGTAAAGAAAATTGGAACAGACCTTTTAATCCTTAGGATCATTGATTCAATATCCTTGAGAGCATGCTCAGAAACCTGTTCTACCAAAGTACAATTTTCAGTAATATGACAAGCTTTTAAAACTCGGCCAAACTTAAATGATCATGCAAACAGCAAAACTACACTGATGAAAGAAAAGCTAGCCAAAAAGGTATGCAATTTTTTTCTTGAAAAAAGAACTACAAATATAATTTTATCATACCAAATCTGCATGATGGATTACAACTGCATCTGCTCGCCTAAGTGCAGTCAAAGGTTCCCTTAATGGTCCCCGCGGCATTAGTTGAAGGTTACCCCAAAGAGTTAATCCATTAACCATTACAATATCCAAATCTCGCCACAAGCTCCAATGCTACCTTACATGTAGATAATACGGTTTAGAGCAAATGCCACATCAAGGCAAAAAGTAAAATATTAATTTGAAGCATTTGTGTCACTAACAGCAAAGCAGTAGCTAATGAAATGAGAATGAACATAACTATCAGAGCAGATCACAAGTGGGGAACAAGGTATGTTCAGGATATAATTAAGAACAAAATCATGAAATAGTAAATCAACAAAGTGACGGAAATAATCAGGTGGGGAGAAGAATTGCATTACCTGCATAGCATCATCAAGAACTACAACCCCAATTTTTTCTGAATAAAGAGAATCCTGAACCTTCAGTTCAAGGTATTGTTTCTCATGCCATGAACTCTTACAAATATCAATGTAGCCATATTTTTTGATAAAATGACTTGCAACAGCAGCTCGATTAGCACCAATACCAAACTTAGTTGGTGTCCCAAGTAAATGCCTCCGAAGCATGTTGACTTCATCCCCACCACCATAACCCTGACAAACACTGACTGCTTCAGTTTCAACTTATGAAAATCAAGAAAACCGGTCATAAGTCATAACCAAGTGTCATTATTTTACAGGGAAGTAAATCCTAAAGGCATCGCAAAACAATACACACCTCATCCATTGTCACATTTACGTATTAACCAATTATCAAACTAAGTTACATTTATGCGCTCATAAAATCATAGTTATCTAGGCCAGTTCAGACTAGCCAGTGAAACTGGTCTGACTGGGAAACCAATGATACACATGGTGTAAAGTGGTCGATGGATTGAAAAGGCTACATACAATTATTTTCTCTCATACCTTTGCTTATCCAGGAGCCTTTTGGCATCAGGATACGTAAGACTTTTGCTTTCATATGAAATTTAGCAGTCATTAATCTTTATAACTAATTTGTTCAATGACCTGACCAGTGACTGGTTTAAAACCCTACTTAGACAAACTATTCAACAGACACTTGTAGAAAAAAAATTAAACAAGTTTCTCTCTTAAATTAAAATTAGTTTAAATATTAGCTAATTCGTATAAACTATTTCATTTAGCTTCTTTAAACCTTAAACATTAGTTAATTCTAACAAACATAAGAAGCTTGATTGTTTATAAGAAAGTTTACATGAACATGTCTAAGGGTATGATAAAAAATATTTTCCATAAATACTTTTAGTAGAAAAAGATAAGAAGAAAAAATAAAATCAGTTTTCCCATAAGCTAGAATTAATAAGCTAGAATTAGCTTATGTATAGACTAATTAGAAAAGTTATTTCACATATAGTTTTTGCATTTGTTTTCAATTTACGTAAAAGCTTATGAAAAACAAATTTCATTTTTCTTTCTTATACTACAAGTGCTTAATAATCAATTAATAAATAAATAACAACTGAGAAAACTAACAATTTATCTAATTAAATTCACCATTTATGCTTTTTCGGCTTATTGTGGGGAAAAAAATCACTAGTCTTTAAAAATTGAACCAAGAAGAAACCGTAAGAGCTATTAATTCGGGAAATGCAAAAAGAGAAAAAGAATAATACCCTGGAAAGAACGAGAGGTGAAATTCCGTAACGCGAAAAGCAGAGAGCGATGAACTCCACCATCGGCGTCTTCCCATTGCCACCCCAGCTCAAATTACCAACGCTGATCACACGAACTGGCAAACTACACACACAGAACAGCACCACCGAAAAAACGGTTAAGGATTCGTTTGGATAAAAATTTGAAACGCGTTTTTTCGAATTGAAATTCCGATGCATATTCCCAAATTCTAAAGAGCAAACCGAAAAGGGAAAATGTACCGTTGGACTTGAAAGAATCGGTGTCGGTAGAGTGAGCGGCGAAGTGAGAGGGCGAGTTTGTAGAGTGTGGAGGCAATGGAAAGGAAAGGAAGCAGAGAGCGGTGAAATGGAGTGAGGTGAGAGAGAGTGTGAGCATAGGCTATTTCATTCACCACTCTTCTCACTTTCTCCATCAATTTTCCTTCTTCTTTTCTTCTTCCACCTTTTTCGCCTCACCATAACCTAACCCCTCAAAAGTTTCTACTAAAAACTATGTTTCAAAGATCTCTAAAATAAATAAAAATATATTATAAATGACTTATTCCAATCAAAAAATTTAAAATTTAAATTAAGAAAAATATATATAATATAAAAACGAAAACATATTTAACTCATATATAAAATATATTAAAAATTTTAAAAAATGCTTACATATTTATTTATACATATTTTAACAAAGTTTGGTGACTATCTTATAAATAACTTATTTGACTGACTTTTACTTATAAGTTTATTTGATCACACAAAAGGGGTTTTTAAAATACTTCAAAGTAGCTTATAACTTATAAATTACAAACTACAAGCTACTTCAACATTTTCTAGTTTCTAACTTGTAACTTAATTTTAATTTACTTATGTCATTACCCCTTACATTTTAGTACATTTCTTTATTATCTATAAATTCTTTTGTCATTAACTATTTTTAATTTTACAAAGACAGACAATTATTTTACTACTTTTAATATTTATTGATTTTTTATTTTATTTTCTATGTATGTTAAATTACGAAAATTTAATATTAACCAACTAATATTCCATTACAAAAGACTATATGAAAATTATAAAAGAAAACTCAATGAGACATAGTTTAAATTAAGAAATAAAATAAATTTAAAATTATAAAAATAAATAAAAAATAAATTTGATTAATATTTATTATATCAACTATTGTTATGTTGTTCAACCTCACACTTTTTACTTTCACAACGTAGTCTTTAAGTTTTCATTTACTTTCCTTTTCGTTTTCGTCTACTTCAATTGCACACTTATTTTGTTGTTCATCCCACCCTTATTCCACAGTATTGAAGTTTTCGTTTTACTTTCTTTTTCATTTTCATTTTACTCTCATCCAACAATAGTCACTTGTTATATTAAAACATGAAGATAACTACGGAAAGTGATCGAATAAAATAATAGTCATATCAAAAAAAAAAAAAAAACTCAATATTGAAAAATATAAATGTTTTGATTACTGAATAAACAATTTATTTTTAATAAGAATTCAAAAATTAATTAAGCCATTTTTTCAATCCAACTTATAAACTAGAAATTTATTAATTATTAACTAGTTTATAAACAATGAGTCAGTAAATGATAAACTATTAGATAACTAACGAGTTAGTTTTATCAATCATAATGTTGCATATAAAATATTGAGTTATCAATCATAATATTGCATATAAAATATTGAGAAAAATGTTACCACTTTTAGGCAAATACATCTTGATGCATTACAAATGCCACATAAAAATTGGATTAGCATGATCTCTCACTAAGAGACTTATCATTAATATTAATAAACAATATATCAAATATTTAATGAAAAAAAATCAAAAACACACAATTAAGATATTTAGAAGACTAAATTATCACAATTAAATTACGAACGCTAAATCCACCCAACTATAATGCCTAAAATACTACAAATGAAAAAAAAACACTAACAACGTATACTTCTTTCTTATTTAATGAAGCTCTTCTATTTTCTAAGTTTTAATAAATTTAATCAATAAAAAAATGTGTTAAAAGATGCATTGTTATAGAATACTGATAACACATAGCTGCAGCCAGCACTCCTCCACAAGAAAAAAATAAAAATAGTTTTATTCTAAAACACTTATATTTTCTTTTCATAACACATTAAAACTCGTTATTATAAATTAATTAAAATTTAAAAAAATATTTTCAAAACTTTATTCTAAAGAATCCCACAAAGCCTAAGAAAGTAAAAAAAGACGCGTGGGGTTTACGCGACATAAGAGAGACGAAGCTCAGATGGAAACTTGAAAGACAAAAAAGAACGAAATGAGGAAAATTCGGGCAGCGAGCAAAAGGGCCACGCAGGCACGTTCGGGCAGCGGGCAGCACTACGCGCCGTTTTCAGAGTTCAGACCCTTGGGACGAAAGAGGGAGCCATCATTTATTATTAGCTACTGCCCCACTCACCCGAGCCTCAGCTTTGCAAGTTCGAAGCTCAACATCGGACCCGAGCCTCCCAAAAGAGTCCAAACCTGTGCCCCTCGAAAACTCCACGGAAAGGGAGAACTAACGAAGCAAGGGAAGAGAGAGAAAAGAACAACGCGTTTCTAGAGAGAGAAAGACGAAGCGCAAAAAAGAACGAACCGATTAGAGAGAGAGAGCAGTGGGTTTCTAGAGAGAAAGAGAGCGAAGGGCGCGCGCGATGGTCCAGATCGCGAGGAGGAAGAAAGGGCGGCCGTCAAAGGCGGATCTGGCGCGCCGTTCCGGTGATTCTCCGGCAGCCGAGTCGCCGCCCGATCTCCGGCGAAGCCACCGGCGCCGGAGCGTGAGGTACAACATCATCGACTACGACGGCGACTACCTCGACGACGAGGAGGACGAGAGGAGGCGCGAGAAGAAGAAGCTCAAGCTCATGGCGAAGCTTAACCAGGATGGCGAAGAAGAGCGTGAAGAAGAAAACGACACGACGCGGAACGGCACTTGCGCTGATGCACCGGCGGAAGAATACGAAGACGACGAAAACGACCAAGAGGAAGAACACGAGCAAGAGGAAGAGCATGAAGAAGACGAAGACTGCGTGGTAATGCATTAGTTTGAAATTGCGGTTGCGGTTTTGTTGCGATCTTTGATGTTACTGGAAATTGCGGATAAATGCGGCCATGAATACATTGTCAACTCTAACAATCCAGACGTTTCAGCAGAATTTGTGTGTTAGTGTCACTGAGATTCTTCTTCGGTGTAATAACCGATTGGTTTTGGGAATTTCACTCAATTTTCTCTCTCTAGATTTCTCTGTGTCCGTGTCGGGATCTAGAGAGAGATTAACTAACAAGTCAACTGTCAAAAACTAAAACACAGAATCTGATCTCTCTCTCTCTCTCTCTGCGTATATATATACACTCTCTTTCTCTCTCCATAAGCCCTCTCTCTCTATAGATATATATATATAGCTGTCTCTGTCTGTATTGTTTATGTCTCTGTCGCACTCTATTATAAATATAAGTGATGAGTGAAGTATTTAGCCTTTGGACGCTATTAATTGTGTGCGTGTGTGTTTCTAATGATGACAGGTAAAGGGCAGAAAAGTAGAATCGAAAGGGCTCCACTCTATTTCTGTTTCAGGTTCGTGTGATTTTAATTGGGGTACTTGCTGTGGTTGTGGGTGTGGTTTTTTAGTTTTTATATATATGGATAATTGAAAAGGAAAAAAGTGATGACTGCTCAAAGGGTACCAGTGGTTTTGTTTCTGCATCGTCCTTTGTGTGTTTTCATCAATTTGCCTTTTTTTTTTTTGTTTTTATTTTATTTTACTGTTAGGAACTCCGGTGATTCTTCAATCTGGGATTCCGTTGCCTGATAAGAGGACTCTGGAATTGATCCTTGACAAGCTTCAGAAGTATGTGTTTTCATTTCCCATTTCTCAGGGTTTGAGGGTTTACGGTGATGAGTGATTTCTTGAGGGTGCATGTTTTTGGGTACTATTTTTGTTTTCTGACTATTGCGGGGGTCTGGACGATGGCAGGAAGGACACTTATGGTGTGTTTGCGGAGCCTGTTGATCCAGAAGAGGTGTGTCAAATTTTCCTCCTGTGGGTTGGTAATCTTGCTTTTTGAAAACACCCCTGACTCGGAAGTTCAAATTCTGTTTTAACTTGCAGCTTCCTGATTATCATGATGTGATTGACCATCCTATGGACTTTGCCACTGTGAGGAAGAAGTTGGCAGCTGAATCTTATACTACCTTAGAACAATTTGAGGTGTGCAAACTTGTTTCAGCTGCTCATGATTCGAGGTGTTTGCTGTTTTGTATTGAGTTTTTAATTGTTTTGTACTGTAGATTTAGATGTTGTTTGTGTGTGCTCTTCTACCGATATATTATTTGTTGGTGTTTGACATTGACATACTTAAGATGCTTGGACTTGAGAGCCGAGACTCAAATTTAGGCATAACATAACCTGCTCTGTCTTTTCTTTAATGAATTCAGCAATGATGACTGTTGTCAATGATATTATCAGTAAAAAACTTGGGTTGTTAGCTAGAGTCAGCCAGATGTAGCTAGTGCTTAGCATGTAAAGAAAACGTTCGGAATGACTAGTTTCTTGACTTAATCAGCATAATATTGTCAATTTTGAACAGGTCTTTCTGTAGTAACAGTGTTACTTACGGATGGTTATTGCATCATTTTATTAGGCAACTATGTGCTGCATATTTTAATTTCTTATTGGTTGATGCATCATCCCATTTTATTGTATTGTTGACTGAAGTCTGTCAGGATTTGTTAATACATTCTGAAAATGGCATGATGCTAAACAATTGTTGCTTGTGTGCTTTTGATGGGTTTTAATGGGTGATGATTGTAGGAGTATAATATGAATGGGATCGGACGAGATTTAGTGTTTATTTTGATTGTGTTTTATACCCATGAGAAGCATATCTTTCAACCTGCTAATTAAAGGATCTAACCACAAAGAAGGTGGGAAATCTTTTTTATTTATTTTTATTTCGTACCTGTTTGATTGGCAATGAATTGTGATAGTCTAACTCTAACCTCACTCTGACTTGGTGTGAATATTATAGTCTAACTCTTACGGATGTGGAACTTCAAAACATTTCATCCTCATCATTTATTTTGATTTTGATCATGCTTAAACTATTTATGAGCACAAGTTTCTTCTCCTTCCTAGACCTTATCTTGACAAAAGGGTTGTTTAAAATTGTCAATGACATCATCTTCGTCTAATTATTGATTTCTTTGTCTATTGCCTTCATTTATCTTTCGTCAGAAGTATAAAAAGTAAATGATATTTGGCACTTGGTTTCTGTTTCTGGCTTCCTGTTCTTCATGGGTATTTCTCAGATGGCAAATGCTAATGCCTGGTTAGATGTTGGGTTGGGAAACTTGATTTTCTAAGAACACTGAGGCAGTATCTGTGGTATACATACATCAATCTTATTTTTAGTTAGAAACTGTAGTTGAAGATTTCTGAGGTAATGGTTCTTGCTTCACGAAGCTCTGTAACCTATTCTGGGAAGGAAAATTGTTTTCTTAAAATTGTTTATCTCTCTGATAAACTAGTGTGGCTTTTCTTTGTAATGACAATTTGTAGATGCAGAGGCAGGTAAGGGCCGTGGTCCCCTCCCAAATTTATTCCAGTGCATTTAAATACTATAAAAATCAATTTATGGCCTCCCAAAATTTAAAAATGATTTATGGAAATTGCCGTATTTGTTGACGCCTAGGAGAGTAGAAGTGTAAGAATGATAGATGTTATAGGTGAGTGTGTGATTGTAATGTATTTACTTATTTATAAAAGGTATTACATACACACGTGTGTGTGTAAAATATGAAACTTTTTGTATATTTTATGCATGTGAAAATTTATTTTTTATTACATTATATTTTTTTGGTTCTTGGATCCCATCTAATGAAATTTGGCTCTGGCTCTGCCAAGATGCTTTTTAAACAATTCAAGAAACGTGAGAATGAACCTTTTTGCAAATAGATCCCTCTATTACATAGAAGTCCAAAATATTTTTTCTCTCTAGTATCATCTTAACTGTGCATTAATTTTTATCTTCTTAATTGAGTACAAATTGGAAGTCAAGATTTTACTCTAATTACACTGACTTGTGAACGGGATCGTTGAATGCAGAGTGATATATTTTTAATTTGCTCAAACGCAATGCAATATAATGCAGCAGAGACTATATACCACAAACAGGTATACAGTTTGATGCTTCGCTGTGTTCCCCTCTCAACAAGTTCCACGTCAATAATTGTTTTATTCTGCTTACTGTGTGACTCCTATATTTGTCACAGGCACGATCAATACAAGAACTTGGACGGAAGAAGTTTGAGAAATTAAGGATTGGCTTTGAACGATCTCAGATGGAGCAGAAATCAGAACAAAAAGCAGGATCTAATTATTTGGTTAAGAAGCAACCAAAGAAGCCTCTAGTACGTGCCTCACAGGAACCTGTTGGTTCTGATTTCTCTTCAGGAGCAACTCTTGCTACTATTGCAGATATACAGCCAACTTCCCATCCGATGCAAGGGGGTAGATGTGAGAGGCCTGGCAATATTGATGGTATTTTGGAGGCAAATGCTTTCTGGATTGATGCAAATCAAGAGAAAGCTGAAGACTTTTTATCAGGTATTTCAGTAATGAGATCATGCTATTATCTTTATCCCATTACATTTGTCTTCATTATTCCTAAACATACATGTAAAGGAGGACTCTTATGTAAAAAATATGGTTAATGATTTTGATTGTGTTGCTTTATTCTTTCAGGGAAAGGCCTTCACTCTAATAAGTGGGGAAGGAAGCCCATTGTGCTTGACGAAAGTCGGCGTGCATCTTATAACATTTCCAGTCAACCAATTGGTCGTTCAGAATCAATTTTTATGACTTTTGACAGTGAAATGAAGCAGCTGGTTGCTGTATGTATCACGAGCAATGAATTCTTTTTCTTGAATAGTTAGTTTTCTTTTACTCGTAGTTAAATCATATAACGTTACAATTTGTAATTTTCGGATACAGGTTGGACTTCATGCAGAATATTCCTATGCTAGAAGTTTGGCTCGTTTTAGTGCATCTCTAGGACCCATTGCTTGGAAAATTGCTTCCCACAGGATTGAGCAGGCACTGCCACCTGGCTTTAAATATGGTCCTGGTTGGGTTGGAGACTATGAACAGCTTCCAACCCCAATATTAATGGTTAATAATCAGGTCCAAAAAGCAACTAGTTTGGTCATGAAGTTGCATTCTACTATTGAATTAACAAAGGCTGACAAAAATTGTAAGAATGTGGAACCCAGCATTGAACATCCTGTACATGGACAGAGGCTTGAAGGAAAATATCCTTTGATGCCTGATTCCGAAGGAAAACCTTTCTCTGGTTCTGCTGGAGTAAGGCTCTGTGCTCCTGCCAACATCCTAAATCAGGAGCAGAACAAACAATCCAGGAAAATAGGCAAACCTGAAGATAAGGGTTTGAAACAAGACGGGTTGAATTCTTTATCCTCAAGTAAGCAGAATAATAATGGTCTGGGTGCAAAGTTTACTAGTAACACTCCTGCAGCAGAGTCCAAGCCCACAGAGATGGTGTCAGGGAACATGTTCAAGCAGCCAGATGTTAGTGGAGAGTTGCCTAATGGAAAAGTCACAAATACAAGTTTGAACAAACAGGTCACTGGTCCATCACCCGAAAGTACATCAAACCAATCAAGCAGGGCAGGTCCTGTTGTCCATGGGAAGGAGCTAGGTGTTTGTGATCCTGTTCAGTTGATGGAAATGTTTGCAGAAATGGCTCAAAAGCAACACAATTCCAATCATTTGCTTGTTGATACTCCACCAGTGACACTATCGAGTCCATCTGGACAGAGAGATGATTTAGGCAATGCTTCGGCAGCAGCTGCCCGTGCATGGATGTCTGTTGGGGCTGGAGGGTTCAGACAAGGTCCGGATAATTCTAGTTCACCCAAAAATCAGATATCTGCAGATTCTTTGTACAACTCAACAAGAGAGTTCCATCAGCATATTTCAAGAATTCGAGGGGAGTTTCCCTCTGCTGGAATGCCTTTCCAACCATTTCAAGCACTTGCTCCTCAATCTAGTCAGACTGGCACTGTTTCACAGTTTCCCAACCGGCCTATGGTTTTCCCTCTGTTAGCATCTGCTGACCAATCTAGATTTCAGATGCAGTCCCCTTGGCGAGGACTAAGTCCTCGTAGCCAGTCAAGGCAGAAACAGGAAACCTTTCCACCTGACCTGAATATTGGTTTTCAACCTCCAGGGTCACCTGCAAAACAATCTTCTGGTGTCCTTGTTGACTCACAGCAACCGGACCTGGCTTTGCAACTATGATAAGGCATTGGTGTCTAGGTATGGATGTTTCCAATTGGATTGGACTGGTCAAGGAATTTTCATTGCAGCTCCTGTCACGGATGTTGAATTTGATCCTTAAAAGGCTTGCATAATAGATGTGAAAATGCCAAACTCTACCCGGATTGGATTTAGCACAGGTTAGCACCGGTTCAAAATGATTTTGATAGTGCAGGAGACTGGATTTAGCAGAAATAACTCAACGACTTACTATCATCATTTCCAGATGAGGATTGCCAAATCCATGTAACACGTCTCCGTTAAACTAGGGTTGAAGCTGTAAGAAAAGAAGTCTGCATGTTGAGTGATTGTATCGTTGCAGGCAAAATATATTCCTGATACCTTGTATGTATATTGTTTACAATTTGATTGCCTGGATATTTAAATCCGTTTGTTGGATGACTACTTATGTATCTGAATTCATGGTAGGGCATCACTTAATTATGCTATTATTTTGTACATGAGATTTACATATTACTAATGGAAAACGATTGCTTGCGTCTTTTTCTTTGCATGTCAACTCTATTTAGCCCCTTTGCGAAGACTTGTTCTCCTTGTCAAGGTATTCGTTGAGAGTTTAACAAATTGAGCCGTTTTAATTTTCTATATGGCACCCATAAAGTTTTGTTCTCATTGAAACGATGGTCAATTATTCTTATCTATACCTGTCTTAATCACCTGTACACCAAGTGAATATGTAGGAGTGGAAAGAGAAATTGCACTTTACTGATTCCAGAATGGAATTAGTCAATTTCTCATCTCCCTTAACTCAGGCTGAGTATGACACGCTGAAGAAATTATTGGTCAAATGAAACCAAACAGCAGCAATCTACATGGTGGTTCCAAGGCTCAATGGCAGCTACCAACGACAAATTTGGACAATCTCTGTAATAACTGTTTCAAAACAGAATCACAAAAAAATCCGTTGTGTAGTTAATTCTGACATAGGAAAACAGAAGTAGTTAATTCTTGTTCTGATTTTAGAGAACAATGAGAAGTAGTTTTTTGTATCCTCTACAATCGTCTATCAGAAGTTGAGTGAGTGGCACTGTGAGTGTGGGCAACATGTGTGGTTTATACTCTGTAAGAGAAGTGAGTTCGGGAGTGTGAGTACATACCAGTTACGCCATTACAATTGGTATCAACCTGGTTGGAACGTGTGGGAAAAATGGTAACTAACAGGGAGCTGGAAACTCGTTTGGAATCTTTGGAGACTACATTCCATGATGTGCAAGAAGCCAAAAAAGTCATTGGAGTCCATGCAGGAGATGCTTGAGAATGTGGTTTCTTATCTTCCAACAACTTTTTTTTTATCAGCAAAAAATTAATAAAATAATAAAGAAAACACTTTAGGAGTGTCCTAATCCGTATACATGAGCCAAGAATCCCTTACCAACTTATGAGCATGGATTCTTAAAACATGAACACATGAAAAAGACTCACAAAAAACCTACAGAAAAAACAGATTCACATCCTAAAAAGACCACTATGTATTAATAGAGTGCACTTTCCAACAAGGTGTAACATAAACTAATACAAACTAATAATGCAGCAATTATGCATAATTCTGACAGCATCAAGACTGGATGGAAGAGAAAAGTGGTTCTCAAAATTTGGACAAATCACCATAACCAATACCTCCAATAGAAATCCCAATTTGCATAGGAGCATAACACCGTGACATGTGACAGCAACAACACACCAAAATTCACATTATTGCCAGCAGAATTTTCATTGAAAAAGTTGGCATCACTCTTCATAATTAGGCCTCCCCTTTACTTCACTTTGTGCAGAACCTACCTACCTCCACATCCGGCAGCAGCTACATTCAAAGATTCCAAACGTGACATCCTCACCCCAAAGATCACATTAAGCACCGAGAGATGATTCACAAAAAGCAGGAAAAAACTCAAAGTTTGTGCTTCAAATATGCTGCAGTAAAATGCATAAAAAGCTAAGATTGTAGCTGCAGCACATCCTGACATTTATTAAGTACTTCTATTAGAGGCAAGACTTTTGGATTGATCTTGCTACTTTGTTCTAATAGAATGAGCCAAAAGATCTTAAGGCTCCCCTGCAGAATCTGATTTAGAATCCTCCCAGAAGATTACCCCCATTCAAGCAAATGGATTTGTACTAAAAATTAGAAATTCATGACCCCTTTCTTAACAGCTTTATACTCGTTCCATACTGAGAAAGTGTACTGATTGTGTACATGGCCCTGCAGTATCACTGTCAAATCAACACAGGTTATTCCACTTGAGCATAGATATGACCACTGCTGCTCCCTAACAATTCCAATCTCATACCAGAAAACCAGTGCTTTATGTAGAATGAGCGCTGGACCTGCATAATTATGCATACTCCCAACTCAGGGTAAACATCAACTAGAGGGTTACTCCTCCCACATTTAATGGAGACAAGGCTATATTGAGTAATGTTGAACCTATTTTGGTTGCGGCTGATGCGACTTTGTCTGTTCTTGATCTTGCATATCATACAATTTCCTTGTTTGATGGCACTAATTTTCATGAGTGGAAGGCTAAGGCTGAAAATTCTTTGAATTGGAATCGACTCCAGAGGTTCAAAGAGGAAAATTGTTACTGCTATTCATGGATGGAAAAGCTTTCTCCTGGCAACGACATTATACGCATCAAACTGATTTCAAGAATAAATCTTGGGAACAAATTCTCCAGGATGTGGCATGCCGATTTGGTGATACTGTGTACGAAGATCCGATAGTGGAGTTATCTGCTAATATATATTATATCGAGTACAATGTTTGATTCAAGTGTTGGGAGATTTTCACTTTATTTTAGTTCTTTTTAATTTTGGTGTTTAATATTTTTTTTTTCATTTCTGCAATAGTTTGCTGTTTTGATTCTAGTTTTTGTTTTAGATTTCATTTTGTTTTTCCTGTTTTCGTTTAATTTCTTATACCATTTTAATATTGTTTTGAAACTGTTTTACTATTGTAGACTGTCCAGTTAGTTTTGTTTCTTGTAAGATAGACAATATATGTCTAAAAGGCCGCTTTTGTTAAAAAAAATTATTTGGATAATTTTTTTAAATTTTTTGTCTTGTAAAAATATCTTTTTGAGTCTTGTTGTTCTAGGCTGTCTAATTGGTAAATTAGACCGTGACAGTCTAGAGGGTCTTCGATTTTGTTTAGTTAACATGTCTTTTCACCTAGATTTGTTTTAGAATAGAACTTTTCTTTGTTTTTATTATAGATATGTTGTTTTACTTTGTAATTGTTTCTGTTTTTAAAAGAATCGTTTTCATTATATGTTTTCATTATATGGTCACCAATTTTTTTTTTTGAATGAGTTTTTGTTTAAATTGTTTTGAGTTTTTCTTTCATGTGAATAGAGTCTTATCACTGATGGAAATATTTGTGAGATTTGAATTTATTTTCTTCTTGTGAGATTTACTTATCTTATAAATGTTTCAGAACTTAGATTAATTTCTTTTGAAATTGTCTGATCTTTATGTATTATTGATATGATTTAGATATTTTCTATTTTCAGTCACTTAGTCAAATTGTCTTATTTGGTATCAAATCTCCCTTATATACCCTTTTCGAGTTTTATAACTTTTTCTTATAACTTACTTGGTATGACCTGTTATTTGTTGTTATAAAAAAAAGTAAAATATTGACAACTTAGCTTCAGCTTATAATTTCATTTTTCAGTTTAAAATTTCAATTTTTATATGAAATGATAAAAATATCTTTTCTTAGTACCATTAATCATAAATTATATATTGTACAATATATTATTATAAATTCTCTAATTTTATAATTTTAAAATAAAAGAAAAAGTGATAGATTAATATAAAATTGATCTTTTTTTTATAAATATTATATTAAGCAATGTAGATGAGCTTTTGGAAAAACCAGAATAATAATTTAAAGGGAAAACAATTTTCTTGCTAAAAATGATACATCACGCACTCATTTTTAGAACAGTTTTATGATTTTTTCCACTCTACATCGTATTTTGGTGCTGGTGCAAAATGTAAGGAAATCGGTGTCTTTGTTCTTCTAAATTTTCCTCAACTTGTAAATTCGAGTGAGTCCAATAGACTGAAACTTATAGGAATAACTCAATATGGAAGTATCAAGAAGGAGAATTGAGAGTATTTGGAGGCTTTTTGATTCTCTGTTGGCTCAAGTGGCTGTTTCTGAATCTATGGCTTTAAGTTTTTTTTCTGTCAGAATTAAAGACTGAATTGGAGAAACCTGTCCGCATTCAGAAGCCTCAATCTCTGCAAAAAGTGGTGCATTTGGCTAGACTTCAATTGGATATTTTAAAAGATTTAGAGAAGAAATTGAATGACAGTAGAGTGATTAGAGATCAATTTTGATACTCAAACCAGATATGCAAGAACAGGGTCAACCTCATCTAATTCTTACAGAACTCCTACTATTAACATTTGAATCAAAATCAATCTTCCCCATCCATGTCTGCTTCAGTTAATGCAGATTCTAAAGGTAGCAATTCATTTTCTATATTTCAAAAGGAAGTTAGTGACAGTAATGCTAAAGGGTTATGTAGGTTTTGTGATGAGAAATGGGATAAAAATCATCGCATGTAATGTAAAGTTTGGGGTAAGGTCAATGCTATCTTCTCTGCTAAAAAAGAAATTGAGACTGAAATAGGTCAGGACACAGATTGTGAAACTGATCAAGCTCTTATTTATTAATAGTAGCATTGATTTGATTCAGGAAGCAGATGTTCGAATTTCATTTAATGCTTTGCAAGGGATTCCAGGGTGTAATACGTTGCAGATTAATGGCAATCTTAAGAAACAGTCAGTGCCTTTCCTTATGGAAATTGGGAGCACATAATTTCATTGATGACGAGTAGGTTCAGCTGTTAGGGCTGAAAAAACACAGTTTATTAAGAATTTTCCAGTCATGGTTGCTTCAGATAAAAACTTGTTCATTACTAGGAAGTGTGAGCAGATTTCTTGGACATTTAAAGACCATAAATTTACATCATATTTCTTAGTTTTGCCAAGCAATACATTTGATATTATTTTGGGTATGCAATGGTTCAAAACTATAGGAAAATTTTATTGGAACTGTTCTACTTTAACTATGAGATTTCATCATCATGGGAGTGAAGTTTTATTACAAGGAGAGAAACCAGAGACTATTCATGAGTTGAAGGGAAAGCTAAAGCTGCTACTGGGTGCTTGTGTTTTATTGGTATTACAGGGTTCAATGTTGCTTAGTGCAGATACCACTGATAATGATTCTTTAACACCAGCACAACATCAAGATCTTTCAGTGCTTTTACAGCAATTCCAGATGTTATTTGTGGAACCTACTCAGTTACCTCCTAAGCGAAAATATGATCAAAGATTTCTCTTATAAATGACACTTATGTTTGTTAAAAAGCTTATCGGTATCCTCAGGCTCAAAAAGAAGATATTGAGCGACAGGTCCAACAATTATTGTCAACTGGAATTTTAAGGGAAAGCCAGTTCTTATGCTTCTCCCTTGGTGCTAGTGAGAAAAAAAGGATGTTTCATGGAGATGTTGTACTGATTTCAGGAAACTAAATGCATTCACCATATTTTTTTTATTCCTCTGATAGAAGGTTTGTTGGATGAATTACATGGTGCATGCTATTTTACAAAATTAGATCTTAGAAGTGGATATAATCAACTTAGTACGTCTGATGAGGATATTCATCGAACGAATTTTCGCACCCATAGTGGGCATTATGAGTGGGTTGTACTACCTTTTGGGTTATGTAATGCCTCGACGACATTTCAGTCACTAATGAATTCACTAATGAATGACATATTCTGTTCTTATTTAAGGAAGTTTATATTGGTTTTCTTTGATGATATCTCAGTTTATACAAAGTGTTGGAAGGATCATTTGCAATGTTTGACTACAATATTACAGATATTGGAGAAAAATGGTTTGATGGTCAACTATAAAAAATGTTTATTTGGGACATGTCATTTTAGTTGAAGGAGTAAAACCAAATCAAGATAAAATTTCAGCCATTCAACAATGGCCTATTCCACAAACAATGAAAGAATTGAGAGGATTTGTTGAGAGCATTTCTCTTTAGTTTTATTGAATGATGTTGATTTTTTGGTTTAATCTCAAATCCCACATCGGTGGGTTCAGTGTTCGGGGAGAAGGTTTGAGGGTTATAAATTAACCTCTCCTCCTTCATTATAATACATTCTAATTTGTAATATCTTTTTTCACATTAATAAAAGCAGATTGTTTCAGCTGTGTTTGGGGATTAGGCTAACAAGTTTTGGGTGTGTTTTTCTTCTTTATTTCTTTTATTTTTCTGCTCTATTTATTGATATTATACTGTTTTCTTTTATGTTGTAGTATAATATTCAATATTATTTGTTAGGTAGCTTCGTTAATGTTTTGTCTGGTTCATTTCACTAGTTGTATTGTTTTAGTGGGAAAATTTCCCAATTTTCCCAACAAGTGGTATTAAGTGTTGAAGGTTTGCCCTTGAGTTGTCTGAAAGTTTTTGTAATATTGAATACTACATTTTGAGTTTGTAATGGCAAATAAAGATCAAGAAGCGAAGGATGTTGTCTTAAATATTCCATCCAGGCTGTCGGGCTCCTCGTCATCATGGTCGAGGTTCCCGGTGTCCAGTTTGAAATTGGCGGTGGAAATATTTGATGGCACTGGCCATTTTTGACATGTGGCAAGGAGAGGTCTTGGACTCTCTTTTTCAACAGGGTCTTGATATTGCTATTGAGGAAGAGAAACCGGAAGAGGTAGAGGATAAAGATTGGAGCATTATCAACCGATTGACGTGCGGAATTATTCGATCCTACCTGTCCAGAGAGCATAAGTATGCTTTAAAAAACAAAACTTCTGCACACAAATTGTGGAAGGCGTTGGAAGACAAGTTTATGAAAAAGAGTGGTCAGAACAAGCTTCTGATGAAGAAAATGTTTTTGAAAAAGAGTGGTCAGAACAAGCTCCTGATGAAGAAAAGGTTGTTCCGTTTTCACTACCAACAAGGTACTACTATGAATGAACACATCACTATGTTTAATCAATTAGTAGCAGACCTGTTGAATTTAGATGTGAAGTTTGAGGATGAGGATTTGGCTTTGATGTTGTTATCATCTCTTCCTGATGAATTTGAACATTTGGAGACTACGCTACTTCACGGGAAGGAGAAAGTGTCATTAGATGTTGTTTGTTCTGCTTTGTATAATCATGAATTGAGAAAGCATGATAAGATGAAAGTCAAATCAACGACATCAGAAGAAGTATTGGTGGCAAGAGGTCGTCAGCAAAGCCAGACAAAGGGGAGAAGAGGAAGGTCTAAGTCTAAAGGTCGAGCCGTTGCCAAAGATGAGTATGCTTTCTGTCATGAGAAAGGACACTGGAAGAAAGATTGTCCAAAATTGAAGAAGAAAGGGAAGGCTCCGTAAGATGCAAATGTTGCAGAATGCAAAAGTGATGTGGAATCAAATATCTCTTTGATTGTCTCGCCTTCAACATCATTACATTCAAATGAGTGGATATTGGATTCAAGTTATACCTATTATATGCGTCCCATTCGAGAATGGTTCTTTGAATTTCAACAACTTGATGGCGTGGTTGTTTACATGGATAATGATAATCCATGTAAGACAGCCGGGATAGGTTCAATCAAACTGTGGAATCATGATGGATCCACCAGAATTTTGCGAGATGTGCGATACATGCCAAAGTTGATGAAAAATCTCATCTCATTGGGGGCTTTAGAAACTAAAGGCCTAGTTGTGACGATGCGATATGAAATTCTTAAAGCAACTTCAGGAGCACTGGTAATGTTGAAAGGTGTGAGGAAGAACAATCTGTATTACTATCAAGATAGTACAGTGGTGGGAACAGTAGCGACAGTAACTTCTAGTATTAAGAGGGATGCCGAGGCAACAAAGCTGTGGCATATGAGGTTGGGACATGCTAGAGAGAAATCTTTGCAAATTCTCGCCAAACAGGGATTGTTAAAAGGTACGAAGGCTTGCAAACTTGAATTTTGTGAGCATTGTGTTCTGGAAAAACAATGAAGAGTGAAGTTTGACACTACAATTCACAAATATCAAAGTTATTCTGGATTATGTGCATTCAGATGTGTGAGGACCTACCAAGACTCCGTCAATCGAAGATAACATTATTTTTTCACTTCTGTTGATGATTTTTCCAAGAGAGTTAGAGTGTTTACCAGGAACAAAGATGATGTTTTTGGAATTTTCCTTAAGTGGAAAGCTTAAGTTGAAAACTAGACAGGAAGGAAGATCAAGGTTTTCTGAACAGACAATGGAGGAGAATGAAGAAGAATACAAGAGTGATACATTCTTGAAGGTATGCCAAGATTGTGACATAGTTCAGCACTTCACTATTAAAAAACACCACATAAAGATTTCTCTTATAAATGACACTTATGTTTGTTGAAAAGCTTATCGGTATCCTCAGGCTCAAAAAGAAGAAATTGAGCCACAGGTCCAACAATTATTGTCAACTGGATTTTTAAGGGAAAGCTAGTTCTTGTGCTTCTCCCTTGGTGTTAGTGAGAAAAAAAGGATGTTTCAGAAGTTGAAAAAGGCTCCATGACTGCTCCAGTTTTACGGCTTCTTGATTTTACATAGCCTTTTACTACTGAAACAGATGCTTCAGGAGGAGGTATTGGAGTTGTTCTGTTACAAAATGAACATCCAATTGCTTATATAAGTAAGGCTATGGGACCTAACTACCAGTTGTTTTCATATTATGAAAAAGAATTCTATACAGTTTTATTTGCTGTCAAGAAATGGCAATATTACTTAAGGGGCCAACATTATATCATCAAAATTGATCAAAAAGCTCTACAACACTTATTATTACAGACCCCAACTACATTGATGCAAAACAGGGGTTTGGAGAAACTTATGGGCCTTGATTTCAGCATACAATATCAAAAAGGGAAGGAAAATTTGGTTGCTGATGCTTAGCTTAGCTTAGCTTCTATATTGCATTTCTCTTCAGCTTTATTGAATGAAACTATTGATTTTTGGACATTTGATTGCAAATTGAAGAAGTTGGTGGATAAGCTTCGACAGCCACAACAACCTTATCAGACTTGCACTTTTGATGGGAGAATTCTAAAACGAAAAGGTAAAGTTGTTATCGAAAATCAGCAGGATTTAAGAGATAAAATTCTGCATCATTTTTCATGACTCAGCTGTGAGGGGACATTGTGAAACGAAGTTAACTTATAGGAGGATAAAAGATCAATTCTTTTGGAAGGATTTACAAAGAGATGTTAAGAAATGGACTAGAGAATGTGCCATTTGTCAAAGGTTCAAGTTTGAAAATCAATTACCTGCAAGGCTTCTTCACAATGTTCTGTGAGAAGTGAGTGACACTGTGAGTACTGCGTGAGTCTGCCATTACAATCTCACGTACCAAATTGGTTCTTCCTTACAGGGAAGCAACACAAGATGTTTGAGGATTACAACCATGAATAGATTGAACTTGTGAGCCACAGTGATCCAAATTGACAGGGCAACATCTAGCAGATCCACAGTAACATATATGCTCCCAGACTCCAACCACTGGGATCATGCCACCTTAACTCTTGAGACATGTGATGCCATTTTCTAAATATACATTTTTTTTATCCTTTCTCTATACATTACATTAATTATTACTTCGGTGGCCTCTTTTTGCTATATTTTGAAAAAAATGTATTTATTTTTTTATCAGTTTTTCTTAAAAATTTGTCTGATGTATTATTATTATTATTTATTTGAATATATTTTCAGTGCTAATAAATCATCGAATTTTGTTAGAGTATTTATATTTTTTTAATTTTTTGTTTTTAAATATTGTATTTTGTTCCAAAAAGATATTTAATTTGCTTTATTTAATTGTTCAAAGTCTTGTCTACCTGCTTTCAAAGAAATCAAAATAATAAAAAATATTAGGAAAAGAAAAGTCATTGTTTTTTAAGACAAAAACAGAATTTAATAAATTATTTGTGATTAAAACCGTATTTAGGTCTTAATTTCTTCTAAAAATAATGATGATGAATTAATTAGATGAAAACTATTAAGTAAATGAAATTTCAACAACAAGAATAATTTTGAAAAAAAATGTTATAGAAAATGTTAATAAAATGAATATTACTAACTGAATAATTCTTATGAAATAGTTAAATAGATCTTATATGTTAGACCCCCACTACTTGATTTAGAAATGGGAAATATGGAAAATCATTTATATAACAATAATTTCTTAATGAATAAAATCTATTTAAGTTTCAACTTTTCTTATCTCAATTTGCATATTTTTCATAGAATAATGTTATTTATACAATACTTTCCTTAATTCTTACACATTTATCTTTTCTATTACATTATTTATCATATATTTATCTCTTAACCAAGTGGTTTGGAGTGTGAAGAAAATTTGGCTGAGTGGAATAATTAACATTTGCATTCTTCAACTAATAGATATTCTTTCCAATTGTATAAATATGAAATATGAAATTTCTTTTCTTTTCTTAACTATATTATTTATTGTAATTTCTTTTATCTCAAATCATTTGTTGCAAAAAATTTAGGAGCAATGAGTGAGACAAAATCAAGAAGGAACTATTTATGGATAAAAGTCATAACAAGGAAGAAGTTAACATTCTGAAAACAAAACTTTATTTTGCAAGAAATAATAAGCCAGTTTCTGAAATATATATCCACAGAGAGTTTGTGAGCTGTGTCCTACACAGACATGAAAATTCTTGGTAACTAAGAAAGGAGAGAAGTGAAACAAAAAATTCTTTCTTTTCTCCAATCTCCTTCAAGATTTCACCATAGAATCATTACAGTAACATGCACAAAATCAAACAGAATAGGTAGGACATATATAGTTCTAACTTGCATAACACCATCTTTGCTATTGCTTGCTCTTGGATTTCTTGGCTTGGTACTTCTTCCTATCTCTGAGCATGCAAACATCACCATGGCATATAAACTCTTTGGACTGTGAGGAATCTGAGAAACGGCAACAGCAAAAGAAAGACAAAGCCATGAACTGATAGATCAAGGTTGAAGCCACAGGAAAGAGAAAGAGCTAAGTGGCTTGCTTGTTCTTCATCTTGGTGCTCTAATATATAACATGATATTATATGAACACACATTTTTTGTGATGAGGTAGCTAGTGGGAGACAAGTAGCACATGAAAAGCATTATAATAAGGGTCAAAGATTGCAGAATCTGTCAGTGTCAGCAATGAGAACACGTCTTGGTTTATTGACAACTTGTCAGGGACAGGCAAGAGTAGTTGCCACGAAACAGTGACAGCTTAATTTCATCCTAAGTTTCTCACATTAATTTCTCAATCAAAGTAAATACTATAAATGCTTTTGAAACTATAATTTGTTGCATTTTTTTTCCCATAAAGCACTCAGAGTAGAACTATTTAATATTGTTGAAATCCCACATCTATCATAAATAAAAACATTTTATAATATATAATTAGATTTAAATGATTTTACAAAATTAACTTAAATAACTTTAAAGTTACGACATAATTATTTACTATTATGTTAGTTCATACTGAAATAATATGCTGCTTACATGAGCTCAAAATGTGTAGCTCAAGTAAAAATTAGAAACCGAAAAGATTTAATATTGTAGTATTCTTGAATAAATTACAATTTTTTATTTCCTTTGATTTTTTTTATCTGTGGTTTTGGTTTCTATTTTTTTAGCTCTAGATTTTAGTCACCAAATTTTAGAAAATCACAATTTTGGTCTAATTTGTAATTTTACATACGTATTACTTTGTTTGTCTTCATCTAAGAAACACATACATGTTTACATTTTTAAATTTTTTTAAAAATAATATAAATTATTATTATATATTATAATTAAAAATAAAATGTTTAAAATATATTTTAATTAATCTTTTTTTCAGTTGTGTTTACTTATTCAAAATAAAAGTTAGATGGTAAAGAAAAGTTATTAGTTATATATGGTTTGTACCTGAAAGAAATAATTATATCTAAAAGTAGTTTTTGGAAAAAAAAAAACTCTCTATACTAAATTGGGATTTTTTTTATATATATTATTATAGATATTATTGTAATCTTCGCTGAAAAAAAGAAGAAGATATTATTGTAATAAAAATATATTGTACTCTTTTCAATATACTTTTTTCAATATTATTGAGTAAATTATGGAGTTGTGCTTATTGACTATGGAATTGATTTATAATTATAAAATTGAGAGTATAAATTTTTAATCTGATAACCATATATTTACTAAACTAAGCATATGATTTGAATATAGTTCATTCCTTTCATATTTTTTTTTTCTTGAAGGTAAAGTTTGCTTTAAATTATGCTCGGATGAATTATGGATTATAATTGGTAACAAAGTAATTGCATTTTAAAGAATTATATGCGATTTAAATATAAAATTCGTGATTAGAAAAGGATTTAGAAAATATAAAACTATTTTTGAGAGAATTGAGAGTATTTTGATTTCCATTTTTGAATTCTCTCTTTCTTGTTAAATTGTTTGCATTGTTCTTTAGCTTTAACTAAAACCTAAAATAAAAAAAAAATCAATCGATTATTCAATTAAAATTATTGTGAAATACAATTGGTTATATATTTGTTTACTGACTCTTCTTCAGTACATATAATTTTTTAGTTAAATATTTTTTCGTTCCTTTAATTTAAACATGAGTTTGAGTGAAATGTAGTCCAAACTTTAAATTTTTTTAAGTAAACTATTAAAATGAGTTATTATAAATTATAAATTTTTTTTATGTGATAAACAAAATTTCAAAATATACTGATATTAAAATATTTCATTCTAATTCATCGTTAATATTATTATAATATTATAATATAATTCATCTTGAATATTTGTTTCTTACATAAAAAAAATATTAATAAAAACTTATTCTAATTATTTTTTTACTATAATTATCCAAGAGGTCTAAATATAGGAACAAAACAAAATATTTAACCCATAATTTTGTTATAAGACAAAAACCTTTTATATTAATATAATACATATTTGTTAAATTTTGTATAAAAAGACAAATTCAATGTGGACTATTGAAAAAGAAAAACTCATTAAAATATGGCTAATATATTATTTAAACACTATTTATTACCTCAATAGATTCTTAATTCACCAAAAGATGAAGAAGATTGTTTGGTCTTCCACACCATTAAACTCAAATTAACAAGATTTGTATGACCATTTTTATTGAGCAAACATAATTTATTTCATGACGATTTTTATTGAACAAACATAATTTTTTAAGACAATTTTTATACGCAACAACTACATGTTTTAATGCAATTTAAGAAAAATCATTCACTTGAAAAAGGTATCTAGTGAGTTTGGTTTCAAGTAAAGAATTACGTGTTAAAGAGATTTGGAAAACTAGCAGAATCATACATATCAATAATCTTTTGAAGGGAAAGAAAATAGAAAAAAAAAAAAACAGAATCATATGCAATCAAGCAACGCATCATCGCCACGACTTTAATTCTCATTGTGTTTTAAACTTTGATGATGACTATGAACACTATCATGGGTCACAAAAATGAAATGATAATTAAATTAGTGTTGATGATGAAAATAATGTATGGTGAATCATCTAACTCACAACAAAGATTTATTTAGGATAAGTTTCAATGATTTTTTATAAGCACTCCTAAAGAAAAAATATGAAAAAAAGAATGTTTAATCGAATTTAGATATTTTATATGTTAATTTTAATGGAGTAGATGTATGATATATTGGATTTGATTCTTTAAATCACATACTTAATATTATATATTAATTAATTCTATAGTTTATGTTATAAGATGATACTCTTCTAATAATGATATAAGTTATATAGATTAAGATATTATTTAGTGATAAGATTGGAAGAATTCTTAATGATTAGAATACGATTTCAGAATTATTTTTTTCTAATTACGATTCACTTATATATAAAAAATATTTTGAATATATAAGTTATTATTTTTGTATTTGCTTTTTTTTTTATGAATACTTCACTTTTTGCAGACCCTGTTTATAGACTTTGATTATGTAAACATGTATATGAGGTTATATATAATATAGGATTGCTATATTAGTTAATATTTTAATAGTTTTATGTACAAATAAATGAATAGATAATACAATGGTTTTATTTTTCTTTGAGGATGAAAAACTACAGTTTTAACATGTTTTCCTCCTTATAAAAAAATAATAATTTGTAGAGTTATTTTGAAGTAAATATTTGTTGAAAATAAAGTTATAGAAATTTGATTAATAAGGGAAACATGGAAATATGAATAGGTATTAAGGAAAGAATTAGTGCGTTAACCAAAAGAAAAGTAAAGAATTAGTAAAAGTTTATGCTTTAAGGAAAGAATTTAGAAAAGTTGGAGAAATAAAAATAGAAGGTTTGATTATTGTAATTGGAGATTATAAAAGCTTCATTTTGTGTGGAAAGTAGAGGTAAACGTTGGGTGTGGCATTATCTTTCTTCCACAATTTCAATACCTCTCAACCAGGTAACATTCTTTTCTTTTAGTTTTACTTTTTATTTACTTTCTTTCTCTCATTCATCATGTGCTAGTCATATTAGGGTTAGGTTTTATTTGGATTATTTAAAAGCATTTTAGAACATTTTTATAAGTTAAAAAAATGTAATTTATATATACATTAAAAAAATCATTAAATTAAATATTATTTTAAGAATTAAAAAAATGTATTGATATTTAAAATATTTTTTATTATTAATAAAATTTATAAATTAATTTTAAAATAATATTTAATTAGTTATCAAATTTTAATTATTAATTATTTTAAATTTTTAAATTAATAGATAAAATATGAAGATAACTAATTAAATATCAATTTATAAACTAATTTAAAAATTTAGAAATTACTTAAATATTAATAGTTTTTAATTTATAAATAATATTATATTTAATTAATATTATAATTAATTATTTTTTATTTTTAAAATTATTTTTTATTTAATAATTTTCTAACCATAAAAGTAGTATTTCAGGTGGGACATGATTATCTTTGAAAGTGTGAGAATAGGAATTGATCAACTTGAAAAAATCTTTGATGACCTGAACAGGATAAGGGACGTATCGGTGAGCACTTGCATTTAATAAAAATTTAATGAATTACTTTACTTTTTTGAAAGGCATTTTTTAAATTCATTTTAATTTTCCTACTATATTATAACCTTATATTCCTTTACAATTCCACTCCATTCATTTGGAGAAAGACACATCATTTAAAGATATATTAAGAAAATATACATACTTTTTACATAATATCATAATACTAGTTAAAAATAATTTAGTCTTTATATTTTTCTCATGTAAATATTTATATTTTTTGTTACCTCCTATATTTCCAGATTCTTTATTAAAGCTAATCATTAATATTAAAAACCATATTTTATTTCTTTTATCTTTATCTTTATCTTTTTTATTATTATTATCGATAATAAATTATAGTATTTAAAAATAATAATTTTTCATTACATCCTCAAATATAAGTAAACTCAATTAATTCGGTTTAACTGATGATAAATTCATTTTTTTTATAAATAAGATTTCGAGTTTAAATATTGTAAATAGAATAAACGTGGTCAGAATAAAATCCTATCCTATCTAAGCTAGTAATCATGCTAAAAGGTAATTATATCCCAATCAAGATTAATACATTACATACTTTATAAAAACATAGCTGTAAAAGAAATTAGTTAATTCAATTTTAATCAATGATATATTATTATTCTAAAAGCTATTTCGTGAGATGCTATTATTTTAGATTAATACAATTTTTTTATTTGATCTATATGAAAGAAATTTTCAATTCAACTTTTTTAATTAAAAGATATTAAATAATAATATTTTATATAAGTTAAGTATTATTGGATATATATTATCATTAATAATTAAATATAAAAAGTAAATTTGTTACACGTGATTATTTATGCTAAATTTCGTAAAATTTAAACATAAATCAAATGTCATATTTTGTATATTTAAAAAGAATATTGTATGAATTTTGATATACTTATGTTAATAGTTTTAGATTATACTCTTCTATATATAACTTTTATAGATTGAACTTTCAATCAAATAATGAATTTTAAAAAAATAATAAATCAATGAAAAATTATTAATAAAAATTTAAATAAAAAGCATTAGAAAAGTGTATTTATATTGTAAATTTTTATTATTTAAACGAGTTAAATTACAATAAAAATGAAAGTACTTACATTCATATGTTTTTTTATTTTTTTTATATGATGCTTTTAAAATAATTATTATTTACATGTATTTTTATCCCTTATTTGTTTACATATGATACAAAAGGCATACGTCAGTTATCTTCGTTTAGTTAAAGAAACTTCATTTGCAATGGAATATCCAGAAGCAAACCAATTACATCTTGAAAACTTACCAAAATTAAGGAGTTTTTCTTTTGGAGATATTGTTGAGTGGCCATCTTTAAAGAATGTAACTCTGAACCATTGTCCCAACATAAAAAAGTTTGGTTTGGGAAGAACAAAAGAATCAGAGTTAAAATCAATAATCTTGGAAAATCAAGTGTCTCTGGCGGATATTTTTGAGTCATGGGTTAGTTCTCCCTATTATTTCTCATAATAAATGAAATATATAAGTTTAATTATTTTTTATAAAATTGTTTTACATTAAAGTTGTACAAAATGGTAAATGATGTTTTGCAGGATGATTTATTCTCAAGGATTGTTGAATATGATGTTGGTAGCACAGAGGAATTAGGCAAGAGAATACTTAACCTTCAACCTTCACATTTCATCAACCTTCGAGTGTTCCGAGCAAAAAAACTGTGATGAAATATTAAATGAATTTATATCTTTTTTGATAAAGAGGTCAAAAAAGTTTGAAGTTATTGAAATTCAGCACTGCAAATCATCAGAATTTCTATTTGAAATTTTTAGTAGTACCAAAGAGTGTAAGTATTTGACACAAATAAAAGAATTAAAATTAATGGAAGTATATCAGATGAAGTTATTAATCAATGAGATTGCAACAATTTTTGTTGACTTCCATAATTTGGAAATTATATACATCAAAAGTTGTCCCTCTATATTATATATCTTTCATATATCCATGGTCATGGGGCTTGAGCAACTAAAGGAACTAAAGTGTGAGGCATGTGAGGATTTAGAGGATGTAGTTTACGACTTCAAAGATCAGTTGCCTCTTGTGTTCCCAAGATTAAGTAAAGTGGAGCTAAACTGTCTCTCAAAATTGAAAAGGTTTTCCAAAAGGTGTAAAGGTTTTATGAGTTTGAAAACATTGATAATAGAAGAATGTCCTAGTTTGGTAGAGTTCATAAGCGACCGTGCAATTTTAGTAGATTTCTTAGAGCCCATGACTTCATTTGAGTTGGAGGAAATCAAGTTAGATAATTGTCACATGTTGCATTATGTGGCCTCTTTTGCGACACCATTTCAAATCAAGAATTTGAAGAAACTCTCTGTTAGTCATTGTTATGCATTGAAAATGGTAATCGTTTTGGAGGAGAAAATACCTAGCTCTATAGAGATTCTCCCCAAGTTAGAGGAATTGATTTTGATTAACCTACCTAAGTTAACTCACATCATTGACAAAGAAAATGCTAGGCTATACAAAAATATGCATACCCTACAAGTGGAGCGATGTGAGTCTCTTAATTGGTTACCAATGCCTCTAACTTTAAAAAATATGAAAATTTTGGATTGTTATGCCTTGCGTGAGATCATCATCGTCAAAAAAGAAGAAGTGAGAGAAAAAAATCAGTTTTCCCAGTTGGAGAATGTTACTCTTCAAAATCTAAGAAATTTGAATGCTGCATTTCCTTCTACATCAGAATTTCCATCCCTGGAAACACTAGAAATAAAAGATTGTCCTTCTCTGATGACATTTGTTGAAGAGACCAATGAGTTGAAAATGCAAGAACAAGCTACATCAAGCTATTTCTTTCCGAATTCGGTATGTTTCAATTTAAAGTTCTATATGTATAGTATATTGATTATCAGGGTATACATCCAAATGAAATATTTCTACTTCTTATATTTTTACTCATATGTTTATTATATATATATATATATATATATTATTTCCTTTTTATATTCAAAATGGAATAAAAGTACAAAATTTATTAACTTATATACTCTCATACATACTTCTTAAAGTTATTCAACTTTGGTTTATTGTTCCTAAAACTTGAAATTTGTCATTTATTCATTGCAGCTGTCATTGGAAAAATTGAAGGTGCTGACATTAAGCAACAATAATAAATTATTAAGTGTCATCTCTTCTAGTGTGATCATAAGATTCAGCAACATGGAAGAAATAAATTTAGACAAATGTGAATTATTGACCACAATATTCAACATTGAAGATGACACACTCTATCATCCTATGAAAGAAATGCTTCCTCAATTGAGGACATTAGGATTGAGTAACCTAAATAGTTTGAAATTTGTATGGAACAAGGAACCTCATGTTCCATTCTTCTCAAATTTGGTGTCTCTTTTCATTGTGCATTGTGGTAGCATCGAAAGCTTATTTTCACTTTCATCCTCCAAAAATCTTGAGAAGCTCAAATTGCTAAGGTTGTGTAGTTGCAAACAACTAAAGAAAGTAATATGGGGAGATAAAGAGGAAAATGTATCTACCATTTTTCCTCAAATGACATGTCTGGTACTCAAGGATCTTCTTAATTTGGTGAATTTCAGTCAATATAATGGAACTTTTGATTGGCCCAACTTACAAACAGTAAGAGTGAGTAATGTTCCAAGTATGAAAACATTTTCAACCGGTAATCTCAACACACCATTGTTGAGATCAGTAGATATAACATTTGTTAAGAAGCTTTGGTTTGAAAACCTAAACGAGACCATATCATTTATACACAACAATCCAGGTATGCAATTTTAATTTTATAAAAATTAGATAATTATAATATAATAGCACATAACATGCTTTTTATAGATATCTTGATTTTTTTCTAAAAGATATTTGTTAGAAAACATTTGTTTTCATATTTTAAATTATTTCTATTCATTACATCACATGTTGTATATATAAAAAAAAATCTTCTATTTATTTGTCTTTCATTGCTAAACTTTTCTTTCCTTTCTAAAAAAAGTTTCTTGGAGATCTTGTACAACTTATTTCTCATACATTACTATGTTTATTTACATATGTTGATTACGAATTAATTGAAATGCATCAAATAAGAAAGAAGGAGCAATACACAAGCAGAAAAAAAAGGAAAAAAAGAATGATCACTAGATAACTTCTAGTCAGTATTTTCAGGTAACGTTGACTGTCCAACTTTATGACTTATGTGGATAATTTTTTAAAAATAATCTATGCTATATATTCAATATTCACATGGAACCATGAAGAAATATATTTTATATTTGTGACTTTTTGATTAAGTGAATATAACGGAATAACACATTATGTGTTCTTTGTGGTATAGAAAGGTGTTTCTTGAACTTGTATTTACCAAATAAAAAGTCAACAAAATGTTAGGTATTTGTGTGTGTGAGTGTGTGCGCCCAACCGATTGAATTGGTTTGACAGAAAAGTCAACCAAAGTCAAACAATTTCAAATCCTTTCAAAAAAAAAAACTTTAAGTGTAAAACAATCGATTGAAACGATAAAACAAATGGTTGTTTTTCGACTTCTCTTCGAAAAGACATATTTTTCAAAGGAATTAAAATGAAATAACTTTGTATCAATTCTATGAGTGGATTACAAATTCAAACTACCCAAAACCCACACACACAAGCAACAACAAAGCCTTCAACCAATCTTCATGGATTTGGAGACATCAAAGCCCATGTTCAACAATCTCCTCCTATTTGATGAAGACAAAATCCTGGTTTGCTTGTGTTGAGTGTTTGAATTTGATAGGATCTGCAAAATAGAATTTGTGCATATACAAAGCATACATAGCAGTAGGATAATCCAGGTTTTAAAAACACCCAAGAACCAGTTTTCATCAAGAAAACCTGCAAAATCAGTGTGAAAACCAGTGTGAAACAGGTGCAGAATCAGAGTTATAAACCAGAGTAGCAATAGCAGCACAACACCATAGAGCCCATAATTGTAGCAGAAATCTATAGTGTATCAGAGCTATGGCAGCAGCAAAATTAAAACACCATAGAGCCCATAAATTACAACAAAGAAACCACAGTTTCTACCCCTTTCTTTTCTTCATCCATTCGTTCCTTCACCAGTAAAATTCTCTACAAATATCTTCACATCAAGCGCTGTCATGGAAGTTGGGAATCCATACAACCCAATTGTGTTACCCATCTTAAATGCTAACTCTTTTGCCTGACCCAATATTGAAGATTGAAGGTACCAGCAATACCAACACCAACACTGCTAGGGACACTTCGCAAACCAATTGTTAGAATTGTTCTTAAACATTTTTCGCAAATATTGAAGGTGGAGTGAAAACCAATTAAGAATCAAAGAAGAAGAAACCAGTTCATCAAAGAAACAAAATTGTTTTAGTATGTTTCCAGAAAATCAACCGGTTGCTTTTGTGAAACAATTGATTATCTTTATCAGCAGTTGTTAAAAACAAAACCATAATAGATTTAAATGAGATAAGGGATAGAAAGATCAACATAACAAGTTTTATACTGATTCACTCTATACCAAGAGCTACATCCAGTCCCTAGAAACCACTGGTATTCACTAAGCAATCAAACCCTTGATTACAAACCACACACCAAAGAGGTGATCTTGAACCCTTCAAGAACACACACCTCCTTTGGCAAACAACACACCACAGATCTGAACACCCTCTGACTTTGTGTTACACCAGCTCTTTACAAAAATACAAATCAAAGAGAGAAAAGGAATGATCACACCTGATACAATCACAGATTGAATTGAAAGAATACAAAATAGTCCTATTTCACTATTAGAAAGAATCCAAAGCCTAAAGCAATCTTGGAAAAACTTGATTTGAAAGAAATATTGTAAATCTCTTAAGTGTCTAACAACTAGGAGCGTAAAACATATTATATAGGCTCCAATTAGCTGTTAAAATCATTTAATGCAAGAGCCAAATCAGTTTTGAATAAATCAAAATAGTTTTAACAAACTTAAATAAATTTTGTTAAAGATTTTCGAAAAAACAATCGGTTGATTTGTCAAAACAATCGATTGAATTGGTTTGACAGCAAAGTCAACCAATGTCAAATAGTTTCAAATCCTTTTAAAAACTTTAAGTGTAAAACAACCGATTGAAACGATAAAACAACTGGATGTTTTTCCACTTCTCTTTGAAAACACATCTTTTTCAAAGGGATTAAAATCAAAGAACTTTGGATCAATTCTATGAGTGGATTACAAATTCAAACTACCCAAGACCCACACACACAAGCAACAACAAAACCTTCAACCAATCTTCATAGATTTGGAAACATCAAAGCCCATGTTCAACATAAAGAACCCAACAAATTAAACAGTGTTCATTCAAAATTTTATGATTTGTATTAATAAATAATTTGGTTCATCATTTAATCATTTTTATATTTCAATGGTAGGAATGAAGCTACAAAACAGGAAAAGCAAGAGATTCAAGGGAATGATTTGAAGTCATATATTGAATCTCATGAAGTCATATAAATCAAGTATAAATATGTGCATTGCATGATCTCTTTAGATGTAATTCATACTTAGGTATATAATTTTAAAAAGTGTAAATTTGTGAAAACCGAGTTTGTATTTGTTAAACATCAATCAATGAAAAAATACTTAACATATTTGAATGCTAGGAATAGATTTGAAATGTTAATTGTTATCAATCTCTGATCTTAAGGATAAGTTGTTTTTATAAATATGCGAGGAATCGACATTTATGAGACTTTCTTCATAATTTTATATTCAAGGAATCGGTATAAATGACTTTTATACGGACATCAATATCAATGAAAGGATAGAATATTACCATGCTATTCAAAATACAAAAGAGTAAGAAGGATTAACCACAATCCCAATTTTCCCAATTGAACCAACAAACTCTTTGACTTACTTTCTTTTTAATTATTGCAATCATAACAAATTTCCAACAAAATTTATTCTTTTGTTTTCTATTTAGTGAATCTTTTACTTGATTATTCAATTGTTCTTTGTGGGTTCGATATCCGTCCGTAGTGACAAATTATTACTTCTGACAACATAGTGCACTTGTCGTAAAAATGTTATTAGCTACTCTTGGCTTAACAACTATTCTTTGAGAATTTAGTCACTCCTAACTACTTGCTTGAGTATTTTTTACTAAGTCAATCTGGCTCAATGAATATTCTTTGCAAAATAGCCACTCATGGCTAACATAGAAAGGTTGAAGGTTTGAATGATCATCATATCATTAAGTATGACTAATAAGGAGGATTGCATCTTTCGACGACTATAAGATTTAGGCTTACTGTCCTAGTTCAGATCCATCTTGCTCTCTAGGGAAGGATTAATTATTTCGAAAAAGGCAACGATAAACATTCTTTGTTCTCCAAGAAGTTTATCTGGATCTATAGATATGACAAATTCTTTGTTCTAAGCACAATGATCTTTTGTTTTTTAAAGCTTTGAGGAATTGTTTTCATCTGAGCAACATTTTGGCATAGTGTAGCCTCAATTGTTTTCATCTTCTTCTTGATGAAAGACTTTATATAGGAGTTGGAAGAAGATAGTTGTTGAGAGACCGTTTCTATAAGTTGATTAGCTTCAACTTTTCTCATATCTTTTTTACATCTAATGAGCTTGAATATGGACATTGCATTAAATGCAACTTTAAATGTACCTCGTATTTATTCAACCATCATTGATATTTTACATGTGTTTCATCTGATTTCATATGTTCCTTATCCGTTATAAAAAAATTAAAAGGTTGTATCATCTATAAGATGAAACATTTGCGTCTTGTATAATTTATTGTTAAATGAAACATTGGTTTTATAAATAATGCATGAACATATGTTTGAATTTGAATATTTTCAACAACTTAATCAAAATCATGAGGTGTTTAATTTCTCCTAACACTCCTAACACTCCTTAGCGTCTCTCTTAACTAACCTAAAAAATTATAAAGTAGAGTTCAATGTCTCATTTAAAAAACTTAAAAAAATATAAGTTTTTCTTCAAAATTTTATAATTTGTATTAATAAATAATTTGATTCATCATTTTATATTTTTATTTTCAAGATTGCCAAGGAACTTATGAAAATAACTGTATTAGGAATTTAAAGTTAACTAAAGATCTCAAGTTGGATGGACAGAAATCAGTAATATGGACAATATATAATAAGAAGAATAATCCATAATCAACTCTTAAAGAATTTAATAAACTATAAAATTTTCCTTCAAAATTTTATGATTTGTATGAATAAATAATTTGGTGATCATTTAACTTTTCTATATTTCAATGGTAGAAATGAAGTACATGAAATGATAAGCAAGAGATTCAAGAGAAGGATTTGAAATCATATAACCAAGGATAAACATGTTCATTGCATGACCTTTTAGATGCAATTCATACTTATGTGTATAATTTTAAAAAGTTTAAATTAAAGAAATAACAGATAAAAAAGAAATATTTGATAAGCGGAAATTCTTCTTTCGTAAATACCGTAGTTAATATGAGATACTTCAAATAAATAATTATAAAAACTCTTTTTATATAGAATTTTTTTATGTCGGATAATTATCTTCAAAATTGATATATTTTCTTTAATTGTTGATGCATGAAAAAGTGTTTTTACTTTCCGAATGAGAATTACTTAGCTTTGTAAAATATATGATTTAACATAAGAATCAATCAATATGTTTTAATATTTTCTTAATAAACGTTGGTGGTTTTTTCACAGTCTTGTTATGTTCTGGCTGGGACATAAATGAATAAAAAATATTTTTAACATCTTTAAATTGTAATTAATTGAAAATAAGGAATAAATATTGTACAATGTAGTATTAACAATTACAACACATATTTCCCATGCATGGTGTTGAAAAGGGTTCTATAATCAACATACTCCAACTCAGACCTAGGATGAAACAACACACACTACTGTGTGCATTTACACTCACAACTCATGCCACATGTTTCCATTTCCCTCAATGCTTGTCCCTTCTGTTCAATCTCCACATAGCAGCAAAAACTGAGTTGTTATAAGCTTAGATAACAGCAAGGGCTAGGAAGAACCATTGGCTCAGAGAGTTTCTAGGAACCTAAATTTTAGCACCCCCTCTAAATATTGGCCCCTTCAAAACCCACTGTGGAAACAAACCACCCTCATTCTGTTGCCACCATCCAAAATAACAACCTTTGCCACCCTTCACCGCCACCGCCGCAGCCACCAGAAACCACTTCTACTTCCTACCCTCTCTTTTTCTCTCAAACCTTAATTTCCCTTTGGTATATACATAGTAACTTTTTCTGTACTGTGGTATATTTGGAACTTAGGAATTAACCTGTATACACACACCTCATCTTATTATACACTTTATTTCACAACATGCATGCATAGACCACGTGGAGATAAATTAAAACCTAAAATAAATAAAAAAATCAATCAATTATTCAACTAAACTTTTTGTGAAATACAATTGGTCATACACTTATTTCCCGCTCTTCAATACATATAATCATTTAAAGAAAAATCATTCACTTAAATTGACTCTTAAATTGACTTTGCAAATCATCAATTTAAGAAAAATCATTCACTTGAAAAAGTGAGTTTGGTTTCAAGTAAAGAATTACGTGTTAAAGAGATTTGGAAAATCATACATATCAATAATCTTTTGAAGGGAAAGAAAATAGAAAAAAAAGAAAAAAAACAGAATCATATGCAATCAAGCAATGACATCATCACTGTGTTTTAGACTTAGATGATGACTATGAAGACTATAATGGGTCACCAATGATAATGAAATGATAATTAAATTAGTGTTGATGATGAGAATAATGTATGATGGTGAATCATCTAACTCACCACAAAGATTTATTTAGGATAAGTTTCAATGATTTTTTATACGCACTCCAAAAGAAAAAAAAATGAAAAAAAAAATGTTTAATCGAATTTAGATATTTTATATGATAATTTTAGTTGAGTTGATGTATGATATATTGGATTTGATTCTTTAAATCACATGCTTAATATTATATATTAATTAATTCTACAGTTTATGTTATAAGATGATACTCTTCTAATAATGATATAAATTATATAAATTAAGATATTATTTACTGATAAGATTGGGAGAATTCTTGTTGATGATGAGAATACGATTTCGGATTTTTTTTTTCTAATTATTACGATTCACTTATATATAAAAAATATTTTGAATATATAAGTTATTATTTTTGTATTTGCTTTTTTTTATGAATACTTCACTTTTTGCAGACCCTGTTTATAGACTTTGATTACGTAAACATGTATATGAGGTTATATATAATATAGGATTGCTATATTAGTTAATATTTTAATAGTTTTCTGTACAAATAAATGAATAGATACTACAATAATTTGTAGAGTAATTTTGAAGTAAATATTTGTTGAAAGTAAAGTTATAGAAATTTGATTAATAAGGGAAACATGGAAATATGAATAGGTTTGAAGGAAAGAATTAGTACGTTAACCAAAACAAAAGTAAAGAATTCGTGAGAGTTGATTTGAGGAAAGAATTTAGAAAAGTTGTATAGAAGGTTCATTTTGTGAGCAAAGTGTGGCATTATCTTTCTTCCACAATTTCAATACCAACATAACACAGTCTCAACCAGGTAACATCTTTTCTTTTAGTAGATTTTATTTTAAATTTTAAAATTAATAGATAAAATCTTGATATTACTAATTAGATATTAATTTTATAAATTACTTAAATATTAATAATTTTTTAATTTATAAATAATATTTTATTTAATTAATATTGTAATTAATTATTTTTAATTTTTAAAATTATTTTTTATTTAATAATTTTCTAACCATAAAAGTAATATTTCAGGTGGGACATGATTCTCTCTGGAAGTGTGAGAGTAGAAATAGAAATTGATCAACTTAAAAAAAGCTTTGATGACACGGACACGATAGTGCCCCTATTGGTGAGAACTTGCATTTAATAAAAATTTAATTTAATGAATTACTTTACTTTTTTGAAAGTTATTTTTTAAATTCATTTTAATCTTCCTACTATATTATAACCTTATATGCCTTTACAATTCTACTCCATTCATTTTGGAGAAAGACACATAATTTAAAAATCTATTAAGAAAATATACATACTTTTTACATAATATCATAATACTAGTTAAAAATAATTTAGTCTTTATATTTTTCTCGTGTAAATATTTATATTTTTTGTTACCTCCTATATTTCCAGATTCTTTATTAAAGCTAATCATTAATATTAAAAACCATATTTTATTTCTTTTATCTTTATTTTTTTATTATTATCGATGATAAATTATAGTATTTAAAAATAGTAATTGTTCATTACATCCTCAATCAATCGGTTTAAGTGATGATAAATTCATTTTTTTATAAATAAGATTTCGAGTTTAAATATTGTAAATAGAATAAACATGGTCAAGAATAAAATCCTATACTATCTAAACTAGTAATCATGCTAAAAGGTAATTATATCCCAATCAAGATTAACAATTTACAAACTCATTCATTACATACTTTATAGCAGAAACATAGCTATAAAAGAAATTAGTTAATTCAATTTTAATCAATGATATTATTATTATTCTAAAAGTTATTTCGTGAGATGCTATTATTTTAGATGAATACAATTTTTTTATGTGATCTATATGAAAGAAATTTTCAATTCAAATTTTTTAATTAGAAGAAATTAAATAATAATATTTTATATTAAGTTAAGTATTATTGGATATATATTATCATTAATAATTAAATATAAAAAGTAAATTTTTTTATACGTGATTATTTATGTTAAATTTCGTAAATTTTAAACATGAATCAAATGTCATATTTTTTATATTTAAAAAAAATATTGTATGAATTTTGATATACTTGTGTTAATAGTTTTAGATTAATATATACTCTTCTATATATAACTTTTATAGATTGAACTTTCAATCAAATAATGAATTAAAAAAAATTATTTATAAAACTTAAAATAAAGTGCATTTTTATTGTAAATTTTTATTAGTTAAACTAGTTAAATTACAATAAAAACGAAAGTACTTACATTTATATGTTTTTTTATTCTTTATTTGATCTAATGCTTTGAAAATAATAATTATTTACATGTATATTTATCCCTTATTTGTTTACATATGATGCAGAATTTAGCTGATGATGTCCGTGTAGTTAAAGGAGCTTCAATTGCAATGGAATATCCAGAAGCAAACCAATTACATCTTGAAAACTTACCAAAATTAAGGAGTTTTTCTTTAGGAGATATTGTTGAGTGGCCATCTTTAAAGAATGTAACTCTGAACCATTGTCCCAACATAAGAAAGTTTGGTTTGGGAAGAACAAAAGAATCAGAGTTAAAATCGATAATCATGGAAAATCAAGTGTCTTTGACCAATGTTTTTGAGTCATGGGTTAGTTCTCTCTCTTATTTCCCATAATAGATGAAATATTTAAGTTTAATTATTCTTGTAGAAAATTGTTTTACATTAAAGTTGTACAATATGGTAAATGATGTTTTACAGGATGATTTGTTCTCAACGATTGTTGAATATGATATTGATAGCACTGAGGGATTGCGCAAGATAATACTTAACCTTCAACCTTCACATTTCACCAACCTTCGAGTGTTCCGAGCAAAAAACTGCGATGAAATAGTGAATGAATTTATAGGCCATCTCATAGATAGGTCAAAAAAGCTTGAAGTTATTGAAATTCAACGTTGTGAATCATCAAGATATCTATTTGATTTTTTTAATCCTCTCAAAGATGATAACTATTTTACACCAATAAAGGAATTAAAGTTAATCGAAGTATATAAGATGGAGTTCTTATGCGATGATCCTATAGCACACTATTATGTCTTTAATAATTTGGAAATTATATACTTAAGAATTTGTCCCTCTATATTATGTCTCTTTAATGTAGACATGGCCATGGGGCTTGGGAAACTAAAGGAAATAAAGTTAGAGGCGTGTGAGGTTTTAAGGCATGTAGTTTACTACTACAAAGATTTGTTGCCTCATGCGTTTCCAAGATTAAGTAAAATGGAGCTAAAGTGTCTCTCAAGATTTAAAAGGTTTTCCAAAAGGTGTAAAGGTTTTATGAGTTTGAAAACATTGATAATAGAAGAATGTCCTAGTTTGGTAGAGTTCATAAGCGATGGTGCAATTTTAGTAGATTTCTTAGAGCCGATGACTTCTTTTGAGTTGGAGGAAATCAAGTTAGATAATTGTCACATGTTGCATTATGTGGCATCTTTTGCGACACCATTTCAAATCAAGAATTTGAAGAAACTCTCTGTTAGTCATTGCTATGCATTGAAAATGGTAATCGTTTTGGAGGAGAAAATACCTAGCTCTATAGAGATCCTCCCCAAGTTAGAGGAATTGATTTTGATTAACCTACCTAAGTTAACTCACATCATTGACAAAGAAAATGCTAGGCTATACAAAAATATGCATACCCTACAAGTGGAGCGATGTGAGTCTCTTAATTGGTTACCAATGCCTCTAACTTTAAAAAATATGAAAATTTTGGATTGTTATGCCTTGCGTGAGATCATCATCGTCAAAAAAGAAGAAGTGAGAGAAAAAAATCAGTTTTCCCAGTTGGAGAATGTTACTCTTCAAAATCTAAGAAATTTGAATGCTGCATTTCCTTCTACATCAGAATTTCCATCCCTGGAAACACTAGAGATAAAAGATTGTCCTTCTCTGATGACATTTGTTGAAGAGACCAATGAGTTGAAAATGCAAGAACAAGCTACATCAAGCTATTTCTTTCCGAATTCGGTATGTTTCAATTTAAAGTTCTATATGTATAGTATTGATTATCAGGATATACATCCAAATGAAATATTTCTACTTCTTATATTTTTACTTATATGTTTATTATATATATATATATTATTTCCTTTTTATATTCAAAATGGAATAGAAGTACAAAATTTATTAACTTATATACTCTCATACATACTTCTTAAAGTTATTCAACTTTGGTTTATTGTTTCTAAAACTTGAAATTTGTCATTTATTCATTGCAGCTGTCATTGGAAAAATTGAAGGTGCTTTATATAATAGATCAGGATGTTAAGGAGCTTTGGCACTATAGTTCTCCTTCTAAATCATTTTGTCAATTGAAAAATCTAACATTAAGCAACAATAATAAATTGTTAAGTGTCATCTCTTCTAGTGTGATCATAAGATTCAACAACATGGAAGAAATAAATTTAGACAAATGTGAATTATTGACCACAATATTCAACATTGAAGATGACACACTCTATCATCCTATGAAAGAAATGCTTCCTCAATTGAGGACAATAGGATTGAGTAACCTAAATAGTTTGAAATTTGTATGGAACAAGGAACCTCATGTTCCATTCTTCTCAAATTTGGTGTCTCTTTTCATTGTGCATTGTGGTAGCATCGAAAGCTTATTTTCACTTTCATCCTCCAAAAATCTTGAGAAGCTCAAATTGCTAAGGTTGTGTAGTTGCAAACAACTAAAGAAAGTAATATGGGGAGATAAAGAGGAAAATGTATCTACCATTTTTCCTCAAATGACATGTCTGGTACTCAAGGATCTTCCTAATTTGGTGAATTTCAGTCAATATAATGGAACTTTTGATTGGCCCAACTTACAAACAGTAAGAGTGAGTAATGTTCCAAGTATGAAAACATTTTCAATCGGTAATCTCAACACACCATTGTTGAGATCAGTAGATATAACATTTGTTAAGAAGCTTTGGTTTGAAAATCTAAATGAGACCATATCATTTATACACAACAATCCAGGTATGCAATTTTAATTTTATAAAAATTAGATAATTATAATATAATAGCACATAACATGCTTTTTTATAGATATCTTGATTTTTTTTCTAAAAGATATTTGTTAGAAAACATTTGTTTTCATATTTTAAATTATTTCTATTCATTACATCACATGTTGTATATATAAAAAAAATCTTCTATTTATTTGTCTTTCATTGCTAAACTTTTCTTTTCTTTCTAAAAAAAGTTTCTTGGAGATCTTGTAAACCTTATTTCTCATACATTACTATGTTTATTTGCATATGTTGATTACGAATAATTGAAATGCATCAAATAAGAAAGAAGGAGCAATACACAAGCAGACAAAAAAGGAAAAAAAGAATGATCACTAGATAACTTCTAGTCAGTTTTTTCAGGTAACGTTGACTGTCCAACTTTATGACTTATGTGGATAATTTTTTAAAAATAATCTATGCTATATATTCAATATTCACATGGAACCATGAAAAAATATATTTTATATTTGTGACTTTTAGATTAAGTGAATATAATGGAATAACACATTATGTGTTCTTTGTGGTATAGAAAGGTGTTTCTTGAACTTGTATTTACCAAATAAAAGGTCAACAAAATGTTATGTATTTGTGTGTGTGAGTGTGTGCATGCAACCGATTGAATTGGTTTGACAGAAAAAGTCAACCAAAGTCAAACAATTTCAAATCCTTTCAAAAAAACTCTAAGTGTAAAACAATCGATTGAAACGATAAAACAAATGGTTGTTTTTCCACTTCTCTTCTAAAAGACATATTTTTCAAAAGAATTAAAATGAAAGAACTTTGGATCAATTCTATGAGTGGATTACAAATTCAAACTACCCAAAACCCACACACACAAGCAACAACAAAGCCTTCAACCAATCTTCATGGATTTGGAGACATCAAAGCCCATGTTCAACAATCTCCTCTTATTCAATGAAGACAAAACCCTGGTTTGCTTGTGTTGAGTGTTTGAATTTGATAGGACCTGCAAAATAGAATTTGTGCATATACAAAGCATACATAGCAGTAGGATAATCTAGGTTTTAAAAACGCCCAAGAACCAGTTTTCATCAAGAAAACCTGCAAAATCAGTGTGAAAACTAGTGTGAAACAGGTGCAGAATCAGAGTTATAAACCAGAGTAGCAATAGCAGCACAACACCATAGAGCCCATAATTGTAGCAGAAATCTATAGTGTATCAGAGCTATGGCAGCAGCAAAATTAAAACACCATAGAGCCCATAAATTACAACAAAGAAACCACAGTTTCTACCCCTTTCTTTTCTTCATCCATTCGTTCCTTCACCAGTGAAATTCTCTACAAATATCTTCACATCAAGCGCTGTCATGGAAGTTGGGAATCCATACAACCCAATTGTGTTACCCATCTTAAATGCTAACTCTTTTGCCTGACCCAATATTGAAGATTGAAGGTACCAGCAATACCAACACCAACACTGCTAGGGACACTTCGCAAACCAATTGTTAGAATTGTAGGCCTTAAATAAGAGGGGGTGAATTGTTCTTAAACGTTTTTCGCAAATATTGAAGGTGGAGTGAAAACCAATTAAGAATCAAAGAAGAAGAAACCAGTTCATCAAAGAAACAAAATTGTTTTAGTATGTTTCCAGAAAATCAACCGGTTGCTTTTGTGAAACAATCGATTATCTTTATCAGCAGTTGTTAAAAACAAAACCATAATAGATTTAAATGAGATAAGGGATAGAAAGATCAACATAACAAGTTTTATACTAATTCACTCTATACCAAGAGCTACATCCAGTCCCTAGAAACCACTGGTATTCACTAAGCAATCAAACCCTTGATTACAAACCACACACCAAAGAGGTGATCTTGAACCCTTCAAGAACACACACCTCCTTTGGCAAACAACACACCACAGATCAGAACACCCTCTGACTTTGTGTTACACCAGCTCTTTAAAAAAATACAAATAAAAAAGAGAAAAGGAATGATCACACCTGATACAATCACAGATTGAATTGAAAGAATACAAAATAGTCCTATTTCACTATTAGAAAGAATCCAAAGCCTTAAGCAATCTTGGAAAAACTTGATTTGAAAGAAATATTGTAAATCTCTTAAGTGTCTAACAACTAGGAGCGTAAAACATATTATATAGGCTCCAATTAGCTGTTAAAATCATTTAATGCAAGAGCCAAATCAGTTTTGAATAAATCAAAATAGTTTTAACAAACTTAAACAAATTTTGTTAAGGATTTTCGAAAAAACAATCGGTTGATTTGTCGAAACAATCGATTGAATTGGTTTGACAACAAAGTCAACCAATGTCAAATAGTTTCAAATCCTTTTAAAAACTTTAAGTGTAAAACAACCGATTGAAACGATAAAACAACTGGATGTTTTTCCACTTCTCTTTGAAAACACATCTTTTTCAAAGGGATTAAAATCAAAGAACTTTGGATCAATTCTATGAGTGGATTACAAATTCAAACTACCCAAAACCCACACACACAAGCAGCAACAAAACCTTCAACCAATCTTCATAGATTTAGAAACATCAAAGCCCATGTTCAACATAAAGAACCCAACAAATTAAACAATGTTCATTCAAAATTTTATGATTTGTATTAATAAATAATTTGGTTCATCATTTAATCATTTTTATATTTCAATGGTAGGAATGAAGCTACAAGACAGGAATAACAAGAGATTCAAAGGAATGATTTGAAGTCATATATTGAATCTCATGAAGTCATATAAATCAAGTATAAATATGTGCATTGCATTATCTCTTTAGATGTAATTCATACTTAGGTATACAATTTTAAAAAGTGTAAATTTGTGAAAACCGAGTTTGTATTTGTGACACATCAATCAATGAAAAAATACTTAACATATTTGAATGCTAGGAATAGATTTGAAATGTTAATTGTTATCAATGTCTGATCTTAAGGATAAGTTGTTTTTATAAATATGCGAGGAATCGACATTTATGAGACTTTCTTCATAATTTTATATTCGAGGAATCGGTATAAATCACTTTTATACGGACATCAATATCAATGAAAGGATAGAATATTACCATGCTATTCAAAATAAAAAAGGGTAAGAACGATTAACCACAATCCTAATTTTTCCAATTGAACCAACAAACTCTTTGACTTACTTTCTTTTTAATTATTGCAATCATAACAAATTTCCAACAAAATTTATTTTTTTGTTTTCTATTCAGTGAATCTTTTACTTGATTATTCAATTGTTCTTTGTAGGTTCGATATCCGTCCGTAGTAACAAATTATTACTTCTGAAAACACAGTGCACTTGCAGTAAAAATGTTATTAGCTACTCTTGGCTTAACAACTATTCTTTGAGAATTTAGTCACTCTTAACTACTTGCTTGAGTATACTAAGTCAATTTGGCTCAATGAATATTCTTTGCAAAATAGTCACTCATGGCTAACATAGAAAGGTTGAAGGTTTGAATGATCATCAGATCATTAAGTATGACTAATAAGGAGGATTGCATCTTTCGACGACTATAAGATTTAGGCTTACTCTCCTAGTTCAGATCCATCTTGCTCTCTAGGGAAGGATTAATTATTTCGAAAAAGGCAACGATAAACATTCTTTGTTCTCCAAGAAGTTTATCTGGATCTATAAATATGACAAATTCTTTGTTCTAAGCACAATGATCTTTTGTTTTTTAAAGCTTTGAGGAATTGTTTTCATTTGAGCAACATTTTGGCATAGTGTAAATTGTTTTCATCTTCTTCTTGATGGAAGACTTTATATAGGAGTTGGAAGAAGATAGTTGTTGAGAGACTATTTTTATAAGGTGATTAGCTTCTACTTTTCTCATGTCTTTTTTACATCTAATGAGCTTGAATATGGACATTGCATTAAATGCAACTTTAAATGCACCTCTTATTTATTCAACCATCATTGATATTTTACATGTGTTTCATCTGATTTCATATGTGCCTTATCCGTTATAAAAAAATTAAAAGGTTGTATCATCTATAAGATGAAACATTTGCGTCTTGTATAATTTATTGTTAAATGAAACATTGGTTTTATAAATAATGCATGAACATATGTTTGAATTTGAATATTTTCAACAACTTAATCAAAATAATGAGGTGTTTAATTTCTCCTAACACTCCTTAGCGTCTCTCTTAACTAACCTAAAAAATTATAAAGTAGAGTTCAATGTCTCATTTAAAGAACTTAAAAAAATATAAGTTTTTCTTCAAAATTTTATGATTTGTATTAATAAATAATTTGATTCATAAAATTTTATATTTTTATTTTCAAGATTGCCAAGGAACTTATGAAAATAACTGTATTAGGAATTTAAAGTTAACTAAAGATCTCACGTTGGATGGACAGAAATCAGTAATCTGGACAATATATAATAAGGAGAATAATCCATAATCATCTCTTAAAGAATTTAATAAACTATAAAATTTTCCTTCAAAATTTTATGATTTGTATCAATAAATAATTTGGTGATCATTTAACTTTTCTATATTTCAATGGTAGAAATGAATTACATGAAATGATAAGCAAGAGATTCAAGAGAAGGATTTGAAGTCATATAACCAAGGATAAACATGTTCATTGCATGACCTTTTAGATGCAATTCATACTTATGTGTATAATTTTAAAAAGTTTAAATTAAAGAAATAACAGATAAAAAAGAAATATTTGATAAGCGGAAATTCTTCTTTCGTAAATACCGTAGTTAATATGAGATACTTCAAATAAATAATTATAAAAACTCTTTTTATATAGAATTTTTTTATGTCGGATAATTATCTTCAAAATTGATATATTTTCTTTAATTGTTGATGCATGAAAAAGTGTTTTTACTTTCCGAATGAGAATTACTTAGCTTTGTAAAATATATGATTTAACATAAGAATCAATCAATATGTTTTAATATTTTCTTAATAAACGTTGGTGGTTTTTTCACAGTCTTGTTATGTTCTGGCTGGGACATAAATGAATAAAAAATATTTTTAACATCTTTAAATTGTAATTAATTGAAAATAAGGAATAAATATTGTACAATGTAGTATTAACAATTACAACACATATTTCCCATGCATGGTGTTGAAAAGGGTTCTATAATCAACATACTCCAACTCAGACCTAGGATGAAACAACACACACTACTGTGTGCATTTACACTCACAACTCATGCCACATGTTTCCATTTCCCTCAATGCTTGTCCCTTCTGTTCAATCTCCACATAGCAGCAAAAACTGAGTTGTTATAAGCTTAGATAACAGCAAGGGCTAGGAAGAACCATTGGCTCAGAGAGTTTCTAGGAACCTAAATTTTAGCACCCCCTCTAAATATTGGCCCCTTCAAAACCCACTGTGGAAACAAACCACCCTCATTCTGTTGCCACCATCCAAAATAACAACCTTTGCCACCCTTCACCGCCACCGCCGCAGCCACCAGAAACCACTTCTACTTCCTACCCTCTCTTTTTCTCTCAAACCTTAATTTCCCTTTGGTATATACATAGTAACTTTTTCTGTACTGTGGTATATTTGGAACTTAGGAATTAACCTGTATACACACACCTCATCTTATGATACACTTTATTTCACAACATGCATGCATAGACCACGTGGAGATAAATTAAGCATTTGGCTTATGGGCAGAGAATTGCAGCGGCTAAACACATAGCAAGAGGAGGAAGTTGAACTATAACTTATTTGATTGCCCAAGTTTCGGAAGGTGTTGGAGCTTGATGGAGGGTATGGCAAGCAGTAATGATGTTGTTGCCAATGGTGAAAATGGGTTGCTGGTAATGATTGGTGGTGACAATGAATTTGGTGGCGGCGGTGGCGGTGAGGGTGGTGGCAATGTGGAGGAGGTGGCTCTGAAGAAGGGTCCTTGGACAACTGCAGAAGATGTTGTTCTAATAGATTATGTGACAAAACATGGTGAAGGGAATTGGAATGCAGTGCAGAAGAACACAGGGTTGAATAGGTGTGGGAAGAGTTGTAGGCTTAGGTGGGCTAATCATTTGAGGCCCAATTTGAAGAAGGGTGCATTCTCTCCTGAGGAAGAGAAGCTCATCATTGACCTTCATTCACAATTTGGCAACAAATGGGCCAGAATGGCTGCTCTGGTATGCACTTTCTTCATCTTCTTTTCTTCACAACTTCAGAACAAAAAAATTTGCATGAATATATTGTATCTGCAAATATATCTAATCACTCAAAAACTAAAGCTACAATAAAAATATTATAAGGTCTCAATTAACATACTATCTTAAAGATTGACATGTTTGCTAGTGCTTGCGAACATGGTGAGTTTTAATTTTAGTCTTTTCAGAAAAAAAAAAACTGTGTTAATTTTGATTGGTGTGTATTTTTATCATCATTTACTAATAATATATGATATGCATTTAGACATGCCATGTTAAAGTGATCCTTGATGCAACATGTTTCAATATATATGGCACTATTACTAAATGAATAGAGATTATTTAACTAAAATGATATAGAACTTCTGTTAAATTTCATCCAAAATAGCACTAATATAACATAGAAAACCAGATTTTGAACCCTGTTTCTTTTGGTTGGTGCTGCAACATAGTTGCCTGGGAGAACAGACAATGAGATCAAGAACTATTGGAACACAAGGATCAAACGTCGCCAAAGACAGGGTCTCCCTCTCTATTCAGAGGAGCATGATAACCATTGTTCCACAACACCAACCCCTTCCCCATGCCTGACACAAACAGCATCAAGCCCTAATAACACTCTCACAAACTATGAGTTCTTCAACCAAAACCACCACCAACACTACCAGCAACAACAACAAAACCACCAACAACAACACCAACCTAACCACCAACAACAACACCAACCTCTATCTCCAACTGCACCTCATCATTCCCCTCTCAGTTCCCCTCTCCAACACAGACAACCCTTCACCTCTTCTCCTCTCACTTTCTTAGACCATTCACCTCTTCCACTCTCCTCCTCTTCACCCTCCCCTCTCTCCTTCACCTTCCAAAGACCAGAACCAGTCCTATGCAGCCCTCTTCGCTTCAAACGCTACCGTGCCTCTCCAAGCTACAACCCCCTCCCTGACCTTCCTCTCACCAACCAATTCCCTCATCTTGATGGATTCAGGTTCCCAGTTTCTTCAGGTTTCTCTCCGTTTTTTCAACCCTCTTTCTTAGAATCTGACCGAGGCATTTCTTCTTCCTCACCTTTCCAACCCAAGTTGGAGCTCCCTTCAAACCAGTTCTACAAACCACCCCAAGAGCAAGACATCAAGCTTGACATTGATTTCAGTGATTCTTCTTTTCAAACTAGTAGCGGCTTGCTGGGGGATCTTCTCTTGGAGGCTCGGGCTTTGGCTTCGGGCCAGAACTCAAAGAAACGAACTTACTTGAGTTTAAATGAGGGAAATGACATGTTTGATGCATGCCAAAGCTTTGAGGACTTTCCATCTAGCTCTCTCTACTGGCCTTCTTCTGCATCAGGTTGGTTTCGTCATATAAATATATGCATCTTTTGCTTCATTTTGTTGGATTAACTATTTCCTATTTCAATACAAAAAGCACTATAATTGTTTATACCAGTCTGTTGTTATTAATTTCTCCTGTGATTATTTCCATAGAACTTTAGAATAGCAACTAGTGTGCTGTTTTCATTTACTCAAGAGCATGTTCAGCTAGCATCATCCATAGTGTAGAACATATTTGATGAACTATACTTAAAAGTTTTGAAAATTTGATCATTGATTCCATTTGAATGATGATCTACGCAGCACCAAAAGCAAAGGAAGAGGCACTTGACTTCAGCAAATTCATGAATGAGGACTTGTCATCATTGCTCACAGTGATTCCATCTTCCAACACACAAGGTCATGAGTGGCTAAATAATGGTGTCCCAGAAGGGTCCAATGTCCAACCTTCTGGTAGTGGCATGACAGATGACAATTTTGGACTTGATATGAAGCCAGTAGCTTCCTTGTTTCCTCTCACCAATACCACAAACCACAATGAAAACCAAGGCTGCTACACTTGGGACAATTTGCCAGGTCTCTGCTAAGGTTGTTCCAGATTGAAAGGGTTTGAAAGTTGATTACCAAGATAATTTTGGAATCTATGTATACTGTTAATGAAGGAGTTTGGTGTATATGCAAAATGATATCCATTAACTGTTGTTTGAAACGTTAGACTAGTCATTGATTCTATGTATTATGTATATTACAGCCTTTAACTTAGGATTTATTTTATTTATGTTTGTGGATGAAATTCTATAATCAAGGGATATAATTATTTCTTATAGTTATATGATACGTTAGGGTTATAAAAATACTAATTCAATTAAACCAAGCCTTCAAACTTATTAAATTAAATTAAGAAAATTAAAATAATATAAATCGGCTTTAAAATAACCAACCGGTTTAGTCATTTATATTTTTATATCTTAATTTTTATTATTATGTATAGTATATTAAATTATCATTCTTTAATTTATTTATAGATTTTTTATTATTAACGATTTTTGTATTTTATTCAAACTTCATCTTAAATATTATCATATATTTGATCTGGATTTTTATGCTTACTTTGAAGACTAAAAACATATGCAAAATATTTTATTTTAGATTTCAATGTTATAAAGTTATAATATTATATTATTTATTAATATCAATTCAATCTGGATTAAATTATTAAATCTTAATAAATATTTTAACTAGTTCAATAATCAATTTAATTTTTTTATTTGGAAAAGGCAAAGATATAATTCGTTTAATTAAAATATTTAAATTTATAAATTACTTCAAAACTTAATTAAATAAAAAAATATGTTATAGAATTTTGGTCACATAAACCTAAATAATTAGTAAGTTAAAACCTTAATAGCTAATTAGATATTAATTTAAAAATTATTTATCAATAATAATAGAAACTAATTTAGATATTAACAATTTTTTATCTCTAAAGTAGTATCTAATTTAGTTAATATAATAATTAATTTTTTATTATCTAAAATTGATATCTAGTTAATAATTTTCTAGTAGTGTATTGAATGAGGTCATTATTAGTAATCATAAATTTAATAGTGAATTAAAAATAGAACCAAATTTTTTAAAATAACATTTTAATTTATATTAAAGACATCGAAATCATTCAACGTTTATTTTTTAAGTTATTTTATTTATTTTTTTAATTTTTCACCTATCACATAGCATGTAAATAGGTAATTAGATAATTTTCGTCTCCTTTTGGGATAAAAATCGTTCTTCTATAAAATAATATTTTTTTACTTTTGACTTTTGAATGATATTTTTTGAGTTCTCGATTCTCAAAACTGAAATAGAAGATAATTTTGGAAAATTTGAAAGATGATAAGGTGCAGGTTGAAATTGATATGGTGCAGGAATAACTTGTTGAAGATTATGATCATGATTCACAAATGAGCAGTCCAATAGCAATAGCAGGAGCAAGCCCAAACAACATAAGACCAAGCCTAAATTCTACTCTATAATCTTTTCACCCCATAACTGAATCAAATTATTTTTTAAATTTTATAAAAATCTTTTCTTATTATTAATCTTTATATACTTTATCTTTTTTCTAATATTCAATCCTGTTTACACACCATTATTCTTTCATAAAATTTTTTTTTTTATTGATTTGATTATAATAATTTTGCACTTTCCTTTAGGTATGTGCGCTCAAATATAAATACAATTTTTCTGTAAAATAATTAAATTAAAATAATTATTTTTATGTTTATTTTCTTGTTCTCATATTATTTACTATACAGTTTCTATTTTTAAATATTTTGTTGTCATCTTATTTACTATATGGTTTCTATTTTTAAATAAATTTATCTTTTATAATCTTTTCATCCCTTAACAGAATCAAACTATTTTTTAAATTTTATAAAAATATTTTTTTATCATTAATCTTTATATACTTTATTTTTTTTCTAATATTTAATCCTGTTTACACACCATTATTCTTTAAAAAAAATTTCTTTATTGATTTGATCATAATAAGTTTGCACTTTCCTTTAGGTGTGTGTGCTCAAATATAAATACAGTTTCTCTGTAAAATAATTAAATTAAAATAATTACTTTTATGTTTATTTTCTTGTTGTCATCTTATTTAATATACAGTTTTTATTTTTAAATATTTTGTTGTTACCTTATTTACTATACGGTTTCTATTTTTAAATAAATTTATCTTTTATAATCTTTTCACCCTGAATCAAATTATTTTTTAAATTTTATAAAAATCTTTTCTTATCATTAATCTTTATATGTTTTATCTTTTTTTTTTTACTATTTAATCTTGTTTACACACCATTATTCTTCCATCAAAAAATTTCTTTATTGATTTGATCACAATGAGAGACTTGAAAATTTTGAAGGAATTGGTTGCAAGTATTTCTGATAGAGAGTCTCTTGAAAAGTTATCTTCTAAGTCGTTCAAACCTTCTCTGTTAGATTATGCAATATCACAACATGCTCCACACTTCTACAGTCAACAAAAAATGATTAAACTTTATGCTTTTTCCAAACAACTTTCAAGTTCTTTTCATCAATGTGTAGACAACACACCAAGAATCACCAGAAAAAGGTATGTTGCACTCTATTTCATTTGCTTTGTAAATCTTATTTTGAATCACACACTGGTTTATTTTTATGAGTAAATTAAAACTATTTCAGTTCATGACTAATCTTTAATTACTTTTGAAAACTAGTTGTTTAGCAAATTAGGACAAAAGCATTACAATTTCCTTCACTATAAAGGACAAATATTTTCTATCTTTTTTTTTAAATTATGATTTATATTCTCAAATAACTATTGTGAATGACTTTTGTGCATGTAGAAAAATTCAAGATATGCCTAAAGAGGAAAGTGTGATTCTAGTGGATTGTGGGAGTACCTACTTCATCAAGGATTGCACAACTAAATTCTAGGGGCCTTCAAGTTGTCTCGACTCAAAACTTTCATGTCTTGGTAGGAATGGAGATGAGCTTTCATGTTCATTTGTTTGCAAACATGTACCATTACAATTGGGCCTTCACACATTTTTCGTTGATCAGTTTACGTTGCCATTAAGTGGGACTGAGATCGTATTGGGGGTACAATGATTGACAATGTCGGGGCCAGTGTTAATTGACTATGAACAACTAACCATGAAATTCATTAGAAAGGGGAAAATGGTTGAACTCAAGGGCCAACACCGGACGACACCTCAAAAGATCATTATACATTAAATCAAGAGAATAATCTTTACCCGTGGCATAGCATAGTATTTTTGGTTACAATTGTTCCATTCTATAGAAGAATTCCTTAAACCTTCACTGGTACTAGAAATTGAGGAAATCTTGAGTAGATATCTCCAATGATTCAAGGAATTGTGAGGCATTCCTCTTATTTGAGCAAGTGATCATCACATTTCCCTCTTAGAAGGGTCGACTCCAGTGAACATCAAAACTTACAAATATCCATATTTTTATAAGCATGAGATTGAACATCAAATCAAAGAAATGATGATTGAGGAATTTACACAACAAAGTAATAATATTTTCTCATCCCTAATGTTGTTAGTACGAAAAAAAATGGTAATTTTGTGTTAATTTCTCAAGCCTCTCATATTGCTTAAGAATAATATTCAATTAATATATATATATATATATATATATATATATATATATAAATGACGTACAATTATTTCCTTATTGGTTTTATAAGAATTAGTTTCACATTAACCAAATTATTAAAAAGAATCTCAAAAGGTGAATTTGTTTGTATATAAATTGATTTTGTAAGAATTAATTTCACATTAACCAATTTATTAAAAAGAATCTCAAGAAGGTGAATTTGTTTATATATAAATTGGTTTTGTAAGAATTAGTTTCACATTAACCAATTTATTAAAAAGAATCTCAAGAAGATGAATTTGTTTATATATAAATTGGTTTTTGTAAGAATTAATTTCACATTAATCAATTTATCAAAAAAAATTTCAAGAAAGTGAATTTGTTTATATATAAATTGGTTTTGTAAGAATTAGTTTCACATTAACCAATTTCTTAAAAAGAATCTCAAGAAGGTGAATTTCTTTATATATAAATTAATTTTGTAAGAAAACAGTTATAAAAAATGGTATTGCTTTTTGTTATTAGTATAAACTATATTTGAGAGTGTAATTATCACTTAAAAAATAAAAGTTATGTAGAATTCCATTTCTTAATTTTGAGTTGAAGCGAAGAAGAATGAAAATATATAAAGGTAGCAGATAAGAAAGTAACCTGAATGTGGCAGTGTTGGTCCATCAAATACATGGATACAAGTATCTGCTGCAAGACCTGTTTAAGCATAACAACACTCAGTATATATGCCACTATAAACATGTTACAAGAAAAGAAAGGTAACATTCAACAAACATTCTATCTGCAGAATATAAACTTTACAAAAACAGAGAAAGATTACTCTTAATAAATGAAAACATATATACACTTGCTTTCCTCCACCACTCTACACACACTGTAATCTTAAATCAAATCAAACGAATTCATTATTCCTATTAACTTAACGCCAAATTCAAAACCAATCAAAAAAATCAAATCAAACGAATAGTTAAGAAGGAAGATTAGCAAGAACATAGTATAACACAGATCAAACGAAGAACAATAATAAGAAGAACAACAAGAAGAATAATAAGAACAATAATAAGAATAATAATAAGAAGAAGAAGGTTCGTTGGCCATGGAGACGCGGTTGAAGGCAGTGCGGATTGGGAATGGATTGGTTAAGTCTGCACTTTCCTTTCGGTATGTCCGTCAAATATAAATACAGTTTCTTCTGTAAAATAATTATTTTTATGTTTATTTTGTTTTCATCTTATTTAATTTAATATATGGTTTCTATTTTTAAATATTTTGTTGTCACCTTATTTACTATACAGTTTCTATTTTTAAATAAATTTATCTTTTATAATCTTCTCACTCCATAACTGAATTAAATTATTTTTAAAATTTTATAAAAATCTTTTCTTATCATTAATCTTTATATACTTTATCTTTTTTCTACTATTTAATCCTGTTCACACACAATTATTTTTTCATAAAAAAAAATTCTTTATTCATTTGATCATAATAAGTTTGCACTTTCCTTTAGGTGTGTGCACTCAAATATAAATATAGTTTTTGTAAAATAATTAAATTAAAATAATTATTTTTATGTTTATTTTCTTGTTGTCATCTTATTTACTATACGGTTTCTATTTTTAAATATTTTGTTGTCACCTTATTTATTATATGGTTTCTATTTTGAAATAAATTTATCTTTTATAATCTTTTCATCCTAACTGAATCAAATTATTTTTTAAATTTTATAAAAATATTTTCTTATCATTAATTTTTATATACTTTATCTTTTTTTCTACTATTTAATCCTGAATACACACCATTATTCTTCCATAAAAAAAATTTCTTTATTGATTTGATCACAATGAGAGACTTGAAAACTTTGAAGGAATTGGTTGCAAGTATTTCTGATGGAGAGTCTCTTGAAAAGTTATCTTCTAAGTCATTCAAACCTTCTCTGTTAGATTATGCAATATCGCAACATGCTCCACACTTCTACAGTCAACAAGAATTGGTTCAGCTTCATGCTTTTTCCAAACAACTTTCAAGTTCTTTTCATCAATGTGTAAACAATGACAACACACCAAGAATCACCAGAAAAAGGTATGTTACACTCTATTTCATTTATTTTGAATCACACACTGGTTTATTTTTATGAATAAATTAAAACTATTTTAGTTCATGGCTAATCTTTAATTACTTTTGAAAACTAGTTGTTTAACAAATTAGGACAAAAGCATCACAATTTCCTTCACTATAAAGGACAAATATTTTTTATTTTTTTTTAAAATTAAGATTTATATTCTCAAATAACTATTTTGAATGACTTTTGTACATGTAGAAAAACTCAAGATATGCCTAAAGAGGAAAGTGTGGTTCCAAAGATCAAAAAACGAAGGGTAATTGTGAAAAGTACTACACCACCACCACCACCACAAGAATTGTCTCTAGAATTCAAGAATCGAATCAATGAGTTGAGTGGTCGTGATCTTCAATTTCTCATGCACAAGAGACTCTTTCATTCCGATGTGAAAACAAATAATAATCGATTGTCAATGCCAATAAAAGAAATAAGAGCTGACTTTCTCACCAAAGAAGAAATTACAAAGTTGAATGAAAGAGAAAATGGTAGTGACGATGGAAGACTTATTGGTTTGGAAGTAACCGTGATGGACCCTTGCCTTAGAGAATATACTCTACCCATGAAAAAATGGAGTATGACCACAAACACCTACAATCTTGTAAAGGAATGGAACAAGATTGTGTCTGCTAACCAATTTGAAGAAGACCATGAACTGCAAATATGGTCTTTCAGGATTAACAACAAACTGTATTTGCTCCTAAACAAACTTTGAATCCAGAAGTTATTTTCTAGTTTTTCTTAAGCATGTTGTAGTTTCTCTCAAAATTTGTTGAGCTAGTAAGAAGTATTTGATTAATGCACAAAGTCAAGTCTTTTTCATGTCATACTACAATCCAGTGAATTTTATTAAAAAAATAAGTACTAACATATTTATGTTGATGTTCCAACTTCAAATCTTTCATGAGTTTAACAATGTAAGCATTTGATCCAAGACTTATTTAAGCATTTTTTTTTAATTGGCAAGAAAAAATAAAGAAATATGAACCACTTAGGGGTAATTCAATCCTTTTACAAAACAACTCATTTCAAAAGAAAGACCCTATAACTCACTAAAAACTGTCAGCTCAAAATCAATATGGACAACTAAAGAAAACACTACAAAAAACCACCTACTCAAAACCAACAAAGGTTCTTGATAAAAACAAAAGACTCATTAAACATAATGGCAGTCCGTATATGCCACAATAAACATATTACCATAACAGAAATACAACTTGTGCATGATACACTACACATACAAACTCTGTATGTCTCTCACAGACACACAAATTCAATATAGGAGTTCATAAAACGTTTGTGTCCACAAGAAAGATGATTTTTTGTACTAAATGTTTGTGCACATATACAGTAATATTTAACAAACTATCCATCTTAATCCAAAAAGTTGAACTTTTTATCACTATTTAAAGTTCTTAACATGTTTACATTTCATTGCTCTTTCATTAATTTTTTTTTTCTCAACTCTTAAAGTTTTTCTTGTTCATTTGATTGTCATCATGAGAGACTTGCAAAGTTTAAAAGAATTTCTTGCAAGCATGATTGGTAAAGATTCTTTTAAAAGATTATCTTTTAATTTATTTCAACCTTTTATGTTAGATTGGTTAATATCTCAAGATGCTCCACAACTATACTCTAAAGAAGAATTGCTTCAACTTGAGCATTACTATCAACAAATTTTATTTTTTTTTCTGTAGGAGCAAGAAACCAACATACTTCTTTGGAGCTACCATGTCCTATACCCTTGACATGAATTATGTCGTTGTCTTATTTTTTGTAATTATAGTATGTTATATATGAGCATATTTTGTTTAAGATCTAAGTGTTTTGTACATGGATTGGAGTACCCCTATTCATGTTATTCTTTATTGCTGATTAAAAAAAATAATTATTTTTTCATTTTCATCCCACTATTTTTAGCTTTCTCAATTTGGTTTTAGTTTTTTTAAACAATTAAATATAATTGTTGTTTTTTTGAAATTGATAATAATGTCCTTAAAAGAATGATACATGAGATGAAAAATGAATAACATGTTACTGTAGTAACCTAGTTATCCTAAATTTAACACAAAAATTACGCTAACATGTTTTTTTTTTTTAAAAAAAACATTAAATTGACATAATTCAAAACAGTGATATGAAATAAAATAAAAAAATCATAGTAATATCTAAAAGGCTATTTATCTATTTTATGTCATATAGTTGTTTCTTTGTCATGTATTTTAAATTATAATAATCTAATAATATTTATTATTTAATAAGGTGATATTCTTTATATAATTCCTTAATTAAATATGAGTTTAATAAGATAGGATACAATTATTATGGAAACGAAATTTAATTAGTTAAATCTCATTAATTTTGTTAGATTTCTCAAAATTTATTTTAATTTTTTTGAAGGTTAAATTTATTTCATATTTTATTCGATTTTTTTAAAACTGAACATAGAATTGTTACCGTGTGCACTGTCTTATGAATAATTTTTTATTAATTTGAAAAATAATTATTTAGCAAATTAAGAGTAACTCTACGTACTAAGAATATATTAGAACCAAAGGTTATCTTAATTAAGTTTATTAAATCATTCATAAATATTTAATTCAATGATGGAGATCTTCATTATTCAACATGAAAAATAATGTTGGAGATTGATTAAGAATAATATTCAATTAATGAATATATATATATATATATATATATATATATATATATATTTTATTGAGGTCAATTATTCCCTTATATATAAATATTAGTTTTGTAAGAATTAGTTTCACATTAATCAATTTATTAAAAAGAATCTCAAGAAGGTGAATTTATTTATTTATAAATTACTTTTGTAAGAATTAGTTTCACATAACCAATTTATTAAAAAGAATCTCAAGAATGTGATATTCTTTAGATAAAAAATATAACTTGCGGATAAAGAGGTAATATATTTCCTGATTGTCATGCCTACCCTAAAATACTTTATCATTTAATAATAAAATTAGTAAATGTCATAATAAATTTTTCAATCTTAGAAGAACTAACTTTCGAATGAATGAAATAGAAGCATATCTTATGTATTGTTATTAGTTGCCCATCTTAAATTATAGTTAATGCACCAAAATTATATAAACACTGAAATATATAGAATTAGATTTTAAAGATTGAATTAGCTTTAATGAAAAATATTTCCCTCTTTAAATCTTTTCTTATCATTAATTACCATCTTGATAAGTAATCATTTTAGAGTAGATTTACAAATAATAATTCTAAATATTTAGAATTAGATTTAAAAAATTAAATTATCTTTAACAGTAAAGATTTCCTTCTTTAACATCATACTACGATTACTCTTTATAAGCAATCCATGTTGCAATAGATCTACTGATAACGTTCAAATTTTCCTTCTTCAGTCCTTAGTTTTGCCTTCTTTTCACCTGCTTTTTGTTCGAAAGAGAATTCGGATTTGGAAACCAAGGAAAGACCGTCACTTGAGAACGAGGTAAGGTGCTTTGTTCTCCTCAGTTTTGTTTGATCAGTGAGGATGATGTTTTTTTCTCCAAAGTTCTTATTTTTGTCTGTCTTTTTTTATCATGTAAGAAATCCAAAGTCGTTTTTTTTTTATCATGTAAGAAAGGCTTACCTTAACATTCACAATTGAACACTGCCTTGGCTTTTATTTTTATTTTTATTTTCTTGGTCATATTTTTATATGCTTTTAAACTTTTAATTATTATTCTCCCAATGACAGAAATGAATGGGATGAGTGAACAAGGGTTTGAATCTGAAAGCACTGATCCTAGAAGGACAAACATCTCCGAACCTGAACCTAATATGCTAATAGTAATAGTGGAAGGAATTAGTATTGATTCTCATTACTTACTAGATGCTTATTATGGCGATGGGATGGTGTATGGAGTTCACCATCAACCTAGTATTGATATTGGTGTTTCAGTTTCATCTAATGCAAGCCACATTGAAATTGGCATCCCCTCCTTTTCACATCATATTAGTGTTACAGATTCATCTAATGCAAGCCACACAGAAATTGGCATTCCCTTCTTTCATAGCTTTGGCTCTTGGGGATCTTTGATTCAAGGTAAAATGTCTTTTTTTCTTTTTCTAATTGCTGCAATTTCTAAACCAGTTACTTACAACTAAAGCATCTTTTTTGGTGTTTTTAACCAAGAAATTATGTTTCTGAAGTTTTTTTTTATTCCATGCAATTATGTGCTATTTTCTTTAAATCCTTGACATGGTTTTTTTATTCCATGCAATTATGTGCTATTTTCTTTAAATCCTTGACATGGTGAATGAATTTGGTCTTCTGACGGTTGACCTTGTTCTCCAGCTCCAATTCCCAATGCTAATGTAAGTTCATTAGAGAATTCAAGAATGAATCTCCAAAGATATCATGATATAGCTGGAAGCAGAAGGAGTCACAGATTTGTCCATCGGCACTACCATCATCACGCACAGCCTGTGCAAGTGCAAGAGATCGGAGGTTACTCCAACTTTCATGCTCGTAGAGGGAACATGCATAATCTTCCTCCTAGAGGTCACTCCAACTTTCGTGCTCGTAGAGGAAACATGCATAATCTTCCTCCTAGAGGTCACTCCAACTTTCGTGCTCGTAGAGGGAACATGCATAATCTTCCTCCTAGAGATCACTCCAACTTTCGTGCTTATAGAGGGAACATGCATAATCTTCCTCCTAGAGGTCACTCCAACTTTCATGCTCGTAGAGGCAACATGCATAATCTTCCACCTAGAGGTCACTCCAACTTTCATGCTCATAGAGACAACATGCATAATCTTCCTCCTAGGGCCTTTCTTCAGGAAGTTGCTTCATTCCGTGACCATCATAGTGATATGATGGTGGACATTGATGACATGTCATATGAGGCAAGTCTATTATGTACCATCTGGTGTATTTTGTTACGAATGTGGATTGACTATGAGGTCTTAATGACTATGAAAACTTTAATTTTCTAACTCTTTGGAATTTGACAACAGGAACTTCTTGTATTAGGTGAACGGATTGGCAACGTAGAGAGGGGTTTGTCAGAAGATATTATTGCAAGACAAATGCAGACAAAAACTTATCTACTACCTAATAACTTGGAGGGGTCAACTTCTGAGGAACAGGAAATTGATCTTTGCATAATATGTCAGGTATGAAATGCATTATTTCATAGTATCTACTATTAGAAACATATTTTACCCTTTCTCCTATTAATTGGAATAGTTATGCATGATATGATTTCACAGGATGAATATAAGAACAAAGAGGAGATTGGAATTCTTCAATGCGGACATGAATACCATGCAGATTGTATAAGGAGATGGTTACAAGAGAAAGATGTCTGTCCCCTGTGCAAATCAAAAGCATTGGTTATTGGATAGAAGTGGAAATAAATTCATTGTTCATGCATGCACAATTCTTACCTCCTTCATATTTTGTTGTGTATGAAGTAGTACATACCTAACATTGCTGTAATACTGAATAAACTCATTGCTGTAATAGTTAATACACATCTGGTTACATTGCCGAGTTGGGCAATAGTAGAACATTTATCATTAAGATGTTTAATACAAGTTATTCTTAGTGGATCAATATATGAAGAGGCTTTCACGTTTTTTTTATAAACTATATATTGGATTTAAATTATGATATAATATTACTTTAAAATATTAACTTCTAGAAAAAAAGTATTGATATTTAAAGAAATTACGTTTAAGAATATTAGTTTAAACAAACAAATAGCTAAGAATATTAGCTTAAACAAACAAATATATAAGAATATTAGCTTAAACAAATAAATATATAAGAATATTAGCTTAAACAAGTAAATGTCTAAGAATATTATTAGCTTAAACAAACAAATATTCAAGAATATTAGCTTAAACAAACAAATATTTAAGAATATTTTTAAAAAAAAAAGTCATTTGAATACAGTTTTTATCTAGATATTACTTAAGTCTTATAAGTTTTATAAGGTCTATTTTTAAAAAAATAATAATAATAATTTGGAATTAGAATTATACTGTATTTTTGGAATTTCATTAGCTTTCAACTTTAGTAATAATTTTGGAAGTTATTCTCAGTGGATGAATGTGGGTGAGGCTTTTACTTCTTTTTTTTCATTAAAAATTATGGTGGAAGGTGGTTAAAGCTTTTATTGTTACCTAGTTAGCTTTTTATATTATATAAAATAAATATTTATTTTGCATAGTTAAAATTACTTTAAACTATTAACTTTTTTAAAAAAAGTATTGATATTTAAAGAAATCATGTCTAAAAATATTAGCTTAAAGAAACAAATATTTAAGAATAAACATTTTTAAACTATGTATTGATCGAAAGAGGTAGATGATTAAAAATACTAAGTATACAAGTAAAAGCTTAAGATATAATTTAAAATTTTACTTTTGTTATTTTTGTTGCTATTCAATGGCGGTAGTGTGATGTACGTCTAATAAAAAGAATTAAGTTTCAATTAATATTTTGTTTCATACCATAAAAGAAAAATCTTTAAATTATTGAAAAATTATAATTTTTATATAAGACAGAAATCCAAGTTATAAATACTTTTACAAATTTAAGGATAGGAAAAGGTAGGAAAAACATAGTAGAGGGATGAATTGTTTTAATTAATTTTACAATCCTTTCATATATGTCTTCGTCGTCTACTAAGATTTTAGAAATTATATACACAAAATAAATATTAATACGATCATTAACATATTTGAGTATATAAAACTTTTTACAAAGTTTGTTATCATAAAAAATTCAAACTTTATTCATAGACCGTCTAGTATGGTTAATATTGTCTAGATCTCAACACTAGTCTTGTATGAAGTAAATAATTCTCAGAGCCGATAATGTATGACTTTTAGGATTTGTAAAAGAAAAACACCCTCAACTCTTTTTAAAAAAATCACAAATAATGATTATTGAAAAATCAATTACTAACTAACAAAAATTATCACTAATTAAAACATGATCACTAAATAAAATACTCACAGATTTAATGACCAAACAACATCGGTCAGTATTTAAGAAATAAAAAATAATTTTAAAAAATCATGATATATTGAAATAAATTACTTAAAAACTATTAAAATTTAACTTAATTGATGTTATTTATTATTCTAATATTTTTTATTTTACTTATTTATTTAAAAATATAATTGTGAATAAAATATTAATATATATAACTTTTCTAAGAAATTGTCTTATAGATGAACGAAAAGTTTAAAGTAGTTTTTTTTCTTGTTTTATGATTAGTTGATTTCGTATACTGTGTTTTTCTATTCGTTTCTGTCAACACATTTGGAAGCCCAACTGACACTTCAAATTGGAACCCGAGAGACCGAGACCACAATAAATTATTCTACCTATAACCTTTTACTCAAACCTCTTTGCAACAGAATATGCTTCGATTTGATGGATTTGAAACATTATCATGGATTTTCAAAATCAAGTAGATTTTAATAGAACCCAACGACTCTAAAACGATTGGAATTGATTTGAACAACCTCTTTCATATAGATGACCCAACTCCTAATGGTCCACACGCACCTCTGGATACAAACCCAACCCAAATTAGTTTGCACACATTGATGGGCCACTTAATTCCTCAGACCCTAAAGGTTTTGGGTCATGTCAATGGTTCCCTAGTTGCGATTCTAGTGGATAGTGGGAGTACCCATAACTTCATCTAAGATTGCGCAGCTAAATTCTTGGGCCTTTAAGTTTACCCGACTCAAAAATTTCATGTTCTAGTAGGAATGGAGATGAGCTTCCATGTTCATTTGTTTGCAAACATGTAGCATTACAATTGGGTTTAAGCCAAAAAGTCAACAGAACCCACATTTACTTAACCACTTGGTTAAGTTCGTGTCCAGTGGAAATCTTTTTTAGGTTCTCACCATATAATTGCTAAAATCTCAATCATAACTAAAGTGTCACCTCTAAATGGAACAATCTAAAATCAACTCACATAAAGAAACCATCAACATTTGGAGAAGGAGAGTTAAAGGAAGAAACTAAAGGATTACCAACACGTCAGCAATTGTACAACCAGTTTTAGGTACTATCTAGGTTCCTCTTTGTCCATACAGATGAAAAAATCAAGAACACTGTTAAGGACACTCCTTTAGTAATCAAATCATGGAAGCACAACTTTCTCCTAATTGGAAAGGTTTGAACGTTGACCAATATGATCTTAATCAGATATAAACCCGATGTGAGTAATCAGGAAAACAATTATTATTTAAATCTGTTATGATTATCATCATTTAAATTTTTCGAGATTCCTGAAAATAACAAATATAATTGTTGTTATTTAAATTTATTATGATTATAATCATTTAAGTCTTTCGAGATTCTTGAAAATAACAAATATAATTGTTCTTATTTAAATTTATTATGATTATCATCATTTAAATTTATTGAGATATCTAAAAATAAGAAATATAATTATTGTTATTTAAATCTGTTATAATTATCATCATTTAAATTTGTTGAGATTTCTGAAAAACAAATATAATTGTGGTTATTTAAGTCTGTTATCATTATCATCACTTAAATTTGTTGAGATTTCCGAAAATAACAAATATAATTGTTGTTATTTAAATCATTGTTGTTATTTAAATCTGTTATGATTAATCATCATTTAAATCTAAATTCCTAAAAATAACAAATATAATTGTTGTTATTTAAATTTATTATGATTATCATCATTTAAATCTATTGAGATATCTGAAAATAACAAATATAATTGTTGTTATTTAAATCTGTTATGATTATCATCATTTAAACAGGTTGAGATTTATGAAAATAACAAATATAATTGTTGTTATTTAAGTCTATTATCATTATCATCATTTAAATCTTTTGAAATTTCTGAAAATAAAAAATATAATTATTATTTAAATTTATTATGATTATCGTCATTTAAATCTATTGAGATATTTGAAAATAACAAATATAATTGTTGTTATTTAAATCTGTTATGATTAATCATCATTTAAATCTAAATTCTTGAAAATAACAAATATAATTGTTGTTATTTAAATTTATTATGATTATCATCATTTAAATCTATTGAGATATCTGAAAATAACAAATATAATTGTTGTTATTTAAATCTGTTATGATTATTTAAACATGTTGAGATTTATGAAAATAACAAATATAATTGTTGTTATTTAAGTCTATTATCATTATCATCATTTAAATCTTTTGAAATTTCTGAAAATAAAAAATATAATTATTATTTAAATTTATTATGATTATCGTCATTTAAATCTATTGAGATATTTGAAAATAACAAATATAATTGTTGTTATTTAAATATATTATGATTATTATCATTTAAATGTGTTGATATTTCTGAAAATAACAAATATAATTGTTGTTATTTAAGTCTATTATCATTGTCATCATTTAAATCTTTTGAGATTTCTGAAAATAACAAATATAGTTGTTATTATTTAAATCTGTTAGGATGATCATCATTTCAATCTTTTGAGATTACCTAAATAACAAATATAATTGTTGTTATGTAAATATGTTGAGATTTTATCCTGAAAATAACGAATATAATTGTTGTTACTTAAATCTTTTTAGATTCCTGAAAATAACAAACATAATTGTACCGGACGATACCGAACGAGTCAGTCTTGGTCCTGGTGTCTGACCGACCGAGTCAAAAAACATCTCAAGTTAAATATTCTCCAGATATTCCAACATACCTATATACCAATATACCCCTATTAATTATGGATCATGATGCATATCAGTCGGTCAATAACTGATATCCGGCCCATCATGGCAAGGGTCCATAACCAACACTATAAATAAAATCCTCTACAGAGGTGTAAGGTACGCTTTAATCAGCTTTACAAAATACATTATTTATATAAAGTATTTCCTTGAGTGTCGGAGTACCTTTTTCAGGTCACCCCGGCTGACCATTAACATTTGGAGAAGGAAACTTGAAGGAAGAAACCAAAAGATTATTGACACGTCATCAATTATACAACAAATTCCAGGTACTATCTAGGACCGCCTTTATCCATACAAGTACATTTAGAATTAAATTTTAAAAAATTGAATTATTTTTTATGGTGAAGATTTGCCTCTTTTAACTCTTCCCTTCTTGTTAACATGTCGATAAGTAATCAATTTATACTACATTTTCAAATAATAATTAGTGGCATAAAAATTAGATGGTCCGAATATGTAGAATTAGATTTTCAAAATTAAACTATCTTTAGTAATGATTTCCCTACTCTAGAATTTATCATATAACTAAATTACCATCTTTATAAGTATGACCAATAGCGTGATTAATAGATTGATTAATGGCTAACTATGACCAATTCAATTTAGTTGGAAAATACATTCTCAAAATCTACAATTTGGATTCTCTTTTTTAACATAAATGTTTACAAAATTTATATTAATCCTAACTTATTTCATATTATATTGTGTTAATATAAAATATATACTTTCTAAAATATATTAAATTATAAACCAACTTATCCTCTTTTTATTGTTGTTATTTTTAATAAAGTTTAGCAGACTTAATATAATATATAGTTATAATTCAACGGACGAAGTTGAAATTACATTATGTTTAGAGTAACATTTCTATAAAATGTATATTTTATTATATATTGTTGATTTCACTATTTATTACTTTATATCTCCCTTCTCACTCGTGTCTATGTCTCTATGTGTATAGTTATTCAAGAAATCAAATTGCTGATTAAGTAAATAGAGGGGAGATGTTTTTCTTCTCACCCTCAAACACTTATTTCAGGAATAACTTTCTAAAAGGTTAGATATTAGTAACAAACTCATGGATATTTGTTATTTATCGTTACAGATTTTTATTTATATTTTTTTGAAAAAAAAATTTATAAAAACAATTTATCAATGAAAAAATAGTAATAATTGAAAATTCATTTATGATTCAATATTATAGATTCATGTTTTTTATTTTATAGTTATGAAATTAAAGTTTTTATAAAGAAATTAATTTCTTTAAATTAAATTTGTTTATAAAGAAAATAATTTCCTTAAACTACTGTTTTATGGTACAACTTATTTAAGTCTGCTTTTTTAAAAATGATAAACTATTTTTATTAATATTTTATCATTTAATTTTATTTGAATTATAGTTTAAGACTAACTTTTTATTTGAGTTTATATTTTAAATATTTCTTAAATATATATATATTTTTTAAATATGAATAGATGCATGTATAATAAAATTTATAAATTTGTGAGATTAAGTTGATTGAAGCTAATGTATTAGTTATTATTGAATTTTGGTTAAATCATCCATAAATATTTAATTCAAAGATAAAGATATTCTTTCTCCATATCAGATATAATATATATATATATATAAATAAAAGTAAGGTACAATTATATATAAATTGGTTTTGTAAAGATTAGTTTAACATAAACCAATTTATTATAAAGAATCTCAAGTACTAAGAAGGTGAATTTCTTTAGATAGACAATATAACTTCCGGATAGAGAGGTAATATATCTTTTCTGATTGTCATCCTACTCTAAAATACTTTATTATTTAATAGTAAAATTAGTATACGTAATTTTCGAATGAATAAAATAGAAGCACTAATATTATAATTGTATCTTATCTATTGTTATTAGTTGCTCATCTTAAATTATAATTAATGCACCAAAACTATATAAACGTTGAAATATATAGAAGTAGATTTTAAAAATTGAATTAGCTTTAATGGGAAATATTTTTTTTTATATAAAAGTTTTCATGGTAGACATCACTATACAGACATCCCAACTAGGCTGACACCTAAAGTAATAACAATCATCTGCCATTACATAAAAAAAGTATTATTAAAAAAATGAAAAAAGAAAAAAAATACAAAAATATGGAAGGACTAGACCAAAACTCATATATTAACAAAAATGATATATAGGTAGACTATACTTATTCATAAAGAATTCTAAAAATAGACTAGATGAAAGTCTATTATACTAATGAAAATATTATCTATGAATAAATTCTAAATTAGCCAAATATTTCCCTCTTCAATTCTTATCTTGTCATTATCTTGATATGTAATCTTATTTTGTCATTAACTACTATCTTCTTTATAAGTAATCCATTTTTGGAGTAGATTTACAAATAATAACTAATGCCATCAAAATTAGATAAATTAAATATTTAGAATTAGATTTTCAAAATTAAATTATCTTTAGTAGTAAAGATTAATTAAATTATTTTAGTAGTAAAGATTTCCTTCTTTAGCATAAATAATCCATGTCGCGATAGATCTATAAATAACAACCGTTCCAATTTTCCATCTTCAGTCCCTAGTTTCACCTGCTTTTTGTTCGAAAGAGAATTCGGATTTGAAAAGCTAGGAAAAATTGTAACTTGATAGTGAGGTAAGGTTTTGTTCTCCTCAGTTTTGTTTGATCATTGAGGATGATGTTTTTTTTTCCAAAGTTGTGTTATTTTTGTTTACCTTTTTTTATCATGTAAGAAAGGCTTACCTTCACAAACAGTGAACAGTATTTTTATTTTCTTGGTAATATCTTTATATGGTTTTAAACTTTTAATTATTATTTTCCGAGTGACAGGAATGGCTGAAATGAATGAACAAGGACATCTCGACTTTCATTCTGAAAGCACTAATCCTAGGAGGACAAACATCTCTGATACTAATATGTTGAGAATGGTAGTAGAAGAAATCGATGCCCATAACGTACTAGATGCTTATTATGACGTACTAGATGCATATAACGACTTACTAGATGCTCATAACGACCATGAAATGGCACAACATGATAGAATTCAGCGTGAACCTAATATTGATATTGGTGTTTCAGTTTCATCTAATGCAAGGCACATTGAAATTGGCATCCCCTTTTTACCTCATATCGGTGTTCCAGGTTCATCTAATGCAAGCCACATTGAAATTGGCATCCCCTTCCCCTTTTTACATCATATTGGTGTTCCAGGTTCATCTAATGCAAGCCACACTGAAATTAACATCAATGGCTTTGGCTCGTCGGGATCTATGATTCAAGGTAAGATGTCTTTCTCTCTTTTTCTACTTTCAACCCATAAATTATGATTCTTAAGTTCTTTTTTTTATTCCATGCAAGTATGTTCTATTTTCTTTAAATTCTTGACATGGTGAATGGATTTGATCTTCTGACTTTTGTCCTTGTTCTCCAGCTCCAACTCCTAGTGCTAATGTAAGTTCATTAGAGAATTCAAGAATGAATCATGATACAGTTGGAAGCAGAAGGGGTCACAGATTTGCCCATCGACAATACCATCATCATGCACAGCCTCATGCTTGTAGAGAAAACATGCATAATCTTCCTCCTAGGGCCTTACTTCAAGAAGTTGCTTCATTCCGTGACCATCATAGTGATATGGTGGTGGACATTGGCGACATGTCATATGAGGCAAGTTTGTTATGCATAGTCTCGTGTATTTTGCTATGAATGTGGATTGGCTATGAGATCTCAGTGACTTATGAAAACTTTAATTTTCTAACTCTTTGAAATTCCACAACAGGAGCATGGCAACATAGAGAGGGGTTTGTCAAAAAAAATTATTGCAAGACAAATACAGACAAAAACTTATCTACTACCTAATAACTTTGAGGGATCAACTTCTCAGGAACAGGAAATTGATCTTTGCATAATATGTCAGGTATCAAATGCATTATTTTATACTATTAGAAACATGGTTTCTTCTTTCTCCTATAAATTGAAATACTTATGCATTATATGATTTCACAGGATGAATATAAGAACAAAGAGGTAATTGGAATTCTTCAATGCGGACATGAATATCATGCAGATTGTATAAGGAGATGGTTACAAGAGAAAAATGTCTGTCCCCTGTGCAAATCAAAAACATTGGCTATTGGACAGAAGCAGAAATAAATTCATTGTTCATGCATTCACAATTCATATTTTGTTGTGTATGAAGTAGTACATACCTAACATTGCTGTAATAGTTAATACCGAATTGGGCAATAGAACATTTATCATTAAGATGTTTAATACAAGTTATTCTCAGTGGATCAATATGGGAAGAGGCTTTCACCTTTTTTTTTATAAACTATATATTGGATTTAAATTATGATATAATATTACTTTAAAATATTAACTTCTAAAAAAAGTATTGATATTTAAAAGAAATTACGTTTAAGAATATTAGCTTAAACAAACGAATATCTAAGAATATTAGCTTAAACGAACAAATATATAAGAATATTGGCTTAAACAAATAAATATATAAGAATATTAGCTTAAACAATTAAATATATAAGAACATTAGCTTAAACAAACAAATATTTAAGAATATTAGCTTAAACAAACAAATATTTAAGAATAAACTTTTAGAATCAAAAAAGGCTTTAAAATATGAGAGAAGCAGTAAAAGATGAGAGAAGCCGTTGTACCTCAATTGAGGGCACGGTCACAGAAACGTGAAGCTCCTTCCCATCCTTGACGGCTTCCATCACGGTGATGCAGTGAGAACACTTCACAATCTGGGCAGGATCCTGACCAGTGGCAATGTAGATAGCAGACACAATATTTCTAGCATGAGCATTGAACCCACCAAGAGCACCAGCCACGGCTGAGCCAGTGAGGTTTTTTAGCATGTTAAGCTCGACTAGGGCCTCTACACTTGTCTTCGACACCTTATTCACCACCTCCTCCTTCTTAAAAATTTCCAGTAGAGCTTTTAAAAATAACAGAATCTTAAAATCACTTTCATTTCCCAAAGAAATTGGACGATAACACCAATCCTGCAGAACATTCAAAGCTTAAAAAATTAAATAAAGAAATAAAAACAAAGCATGAAACAACCACATCAATTCACAGCGTTGATAGTTAAAATCGATACTACTGACAGTCATTCGTCATTGCAAACTATACAAAACAAAACAATAAAAAGCTCCTGCATCAAATCGAAAATACGAATACAAACCAACGGTATCGAGCGCTCGAAGAACTAGATAGAATTTGCGAACCTGACAGAAAAAAAAAGTGGTCAGTTGAGAAAAAGCGGAATTGAAAGCAGAAAACGAGAGTGCAATCGAAAGGAACTAATAGTGTCGTGAAGATCGGTGGCGAAAAGTCGAAGGTTGTTGAGAATTTGGGGGAAACTTGATTGGATTTTGAAAAGGATAGGGTTAGAGATGCTTTGGTGAATTTCTGAGCAGTTGCGAGCACCAGCGGCGGCACGTGTCTGAGCGACATGGACGAACGCTCGCTCAGCGTTGAGAGGAGGACGCCGGCGGCCACGACGACGAAGGCGAGGTTCCAGACCATGTCAAGGACCAACACCGCGCGGGAGTTCCCGCACTCAGCAACGTCATTGTCGTTGGATCGATGGTCGGCACAGTACGAGAGGAAGAGGCGGCGACGAGGCACACGAAGGGGAGAGTGCACACGGTGGTGCACCGGAGCACGGGTTAGTTAGTTGAGCGCTGGTCTTGGTTAAGACTGTTAACAACTTCCTATCATCATTCAACCTTTAATTGTTTTTTTAAGTTAAGAATTTTAGTTTAAGAGTTAAAAAAGAAGAACAAATCTATTAAAAATTTATAAAAGAACGTATTTTTCCATATCCTAATAATAAACTCATTCCCTTTTAATTCCTAATTTTTATATACTAAATTTGAAATTCACTTTTTTCCAAATTAAAAAAAAATATATTTTAATTACATTTATTTATATAATAATCTACTTTTATTCTATGTATTCCATCACATCAAATATTTGTTTCTCTTTAAGAAATTTATTCAAGGTATGTTCACAGTGTTTTGTATGTATAGACTGAAATAAGCTTTTTTTTTCAAATTATATTCACTAAAAATATAAATTTTAGAAATAAATTAAATTTGATAGACTAAAAATCATGTATTTTATAGAGTGTTATTAATTTGAAATTTTCACCACAAGTTTGTGATTGATTAAGTTTTTTCTTTAAAAAAGACATTTTTAGTAGCTTTATTTTTCACTATTATATATTGACAACTTAAATATAATTTATTGATAATATATTTTTGAATTGAATTTAAATTTTACTTCGATAATTCATATAGTAAAAGTTAGATTATCCATGACACTTTAATTCTATCTTAACCGAATAATAGTCATAAAAATTTAAGATGTTTAGTACCATTTAAATATTTTGGTATGATTAAACTTTATAATAAATAAATAGATTTAGTAGTTTTTTAAATTTATTTGAATTTTTTTTTTGAGAGAATAAAAAGTTATTATAGTCACCAATTTAATGACCGATTTTCTATGACTAATTTGATGATTGATTTGGTGATGGATTTTTTTGACCAATTTGGTGATATTTTTTGTGACTGATTTAGTAACTGATTAGGTGATCGATCTTCTATGACTAAAAATTTAGTCACTATTTTAATCATTAAATAATAAAAATAATTTATGGTCACTGATTTAGATTATTATTCAGCAATTTTCTAGTAGTGATCTCTTTACTTTGTTAGAGGGCTCCCTTCTTACCAAACTTATTTTGTAATTTTAGTTATTGTTGATAGAATTTTAGAGACAACACATTTCAGCACGCTTCCAACAAATTTTTCAATTGTTAAGATTGTTGAATTATTTGCTTCCAAGGTGTGCAAGTTACGGCAATGCCGAAAAGCATACTTCCTGACAGGGACCATGTCTTTATGAGTAATTTTTTGGAAAGAGCTTTTTTGAATGAGTGGCACAAAATTGAGAATATCCTCATCTTATCATCTGCAAAGCGATGGGTAAATAAAGGCAGTTAACAAAATGTTATGACATCTTGTGGAAGAGAGTCTATACTTGGGATAAGGTCTATACTTGTGAACGTAATGGAAACTAGAGGTATGGTAGAATTACTCTCAATAGATGTATCAAAATCATAAATATAGCCTGTATAAAATCCTACAAATTTTGTTAAATTTAAATTAGGATCATGAAGTGAATTCAAACTTGTCTTAGTTATATCTTCAATCTGTTTAGTGAATTGACCAACTTTCTCTTCTAATATTAATAAACTAGACTTTATGCTTTGTTGAGATTTCATTGTATTTACCATTAATTATCTCTCGAGCTCCTTTAAACATGATTTTTCAAAACTAGGAGGAGTAATGTAAGGTTGCACAAATTGTTGAAAGGGTGGCTGACTTTGCTTATATTCATCATAATAATATGGCTCATAAGACTGCTGACAATATTACTTATAAGGTTATTGAAAATTTGGCTCATAAAATTGCTGGAAAAATGACTCATAAGATTGTAGTGGTTGTTGGAAGTATGACTCAATATATTGTAAATGATGCTCATTAAATTGTGAATGTTGTGCACATATGACTTGCAATGCATCTCATAGTTGTAATGTTGATCATGATGAGATGAAAAATAATTTTCAAATGAAAGATAGTTTAAATCCACATAAATTTCATAATCAAAATCAAGAGAAATACGTCATGAAAAACATTTAAACACTCTATTAGTAGATAGTCTATTATGGAAATATGTTTCTCTTTTATAATAATGTGATCACTATGAACATTGAAAAATTATACAATTAGAATGGCAAAATAAATTTAGATATGCAAAAAAAAAAATTATGTAGATACATAAAAAAAATATGCAAACAAAGAAGAAAAATGATAACCAAATTCAAATTAGATTATCTAGTAACGACGTCAAGTTTGATAGTTTTTGTTTTGTTGTCCAATTAAAATAATATTTAATGTAAATCATCTAACTAGTGTAAAATGTAAAAAACAGCAAGACAATTATGGAATTGAAATGACAAGATGAAAATAAAGAAGAACTGAAAATTTAAAAAGACAAGCTACTCATCTTGAAGAACCAAAAGCTCTGATACCAAATGATGGCATTTTCATGTGTTCTTCTTGAATCAAAGTAGAAATAGATGGAGCGGAAGCAATGGATGAGTGAAACAAGACCCTCCTAGGAGTTGTGTTGGTCTTGAAGGTGCATGGTGAGTATGGGTTGAGTGGTTCGGCCAGCTCAAGGGAGAAGGTGAAAGGATTGAAGTTTATAGCCTAGATTTCTAGGAGGAGTAAAGCTTGTGCACAAAAAATGGCAGCATAACATTACTCAAAATAAACTTGAAAATACATGAGGTAGGCCTCCTTATTTATAGATTTAGGAGCCTTGGTGAGCAAGCTTAAAGGGTAGGGATGGAAATACAAAAAGTGGGGCTGCCTAGGGTATTGACTTTAGTCAAACCACACCATCATCCTAATATTCTAGAAGATAGGTCAAAAATGCAACATTTGATAGTACACCCCTTCTTCTTTTGCTAAAGGCACCTATTTGCTAGCACACCCCTCCTTCTATTGCTAAGGGCACCTTTTTGATAGCACACCCCTAAGTGAGCAAGTTTTGCTTTCTACACTACACTAATCTATTAAGCACCCCCTCCCCCTTTGGGCCTTTATGAAACATGTACAAGGATCTCTCTCTTCCATCCGTGGCTTCTTCTATGTGTGCTTGGATATGTTTAGCCATGGATCTTGTGAGAGGTCCTAGACGGTCTAGCTCCATGGATAGCCTCCCTCTTTCACGTTCTAAACGCTCACTTCCTGGAGCTAGACGCTCCTCTTGGTCTAGACGGTCTTCTTGGTTTGGGCCTTGGCTTCCTTGGCTAGATGTGCTTGGCCCTCCTCCATCATCCCCTCCCTCTTGAAAAAGGATTTGTCCTCAAATCCCTTGCTTTGTCTTCAACTAGGGGGATGGATGGGGCTGGATGGTGTCCATCATCTCCTCCTCCTTTGAGAAGATCTATCCTCAGATCTACAGATTTGATCTCGGATAGCAGCCTATTGTTTCGGCAAGGCTTGTCCTCCCGGATCAAACGTCCACCTATGGAAATCATCAAACAAAGTAAAGGTGTTAGTGTGAGCAATTGGAGAGAACTTAATTGTATGAAGTTGCCATTTTTGTTTTTCTTTTGTTTTTGGCAACTTTGTACAATATTTCTCTTTTGATGGTTGTATGTGTTCTCTAATCCTCTTATGTATTTGAAAATTTTCAATATTGGTTACCTTTTCCTTAGGCACAATACCTTTAGGAAAGGGTAACAACTTAAAAAGCGAAAGAGGATTAAGTCCACATGCAATTTCAAATGTAGAAATATTAGTAGTCTTGTGGACTACTCCATTGTATGCATGCTCAAAAGGATACTCATCCCAAGAATTGTGATTGTCTTTCATGATTTCTCTAGGCATAGTAAAAAGAGCTATGTTTTCAATTTTATTTTGACCATTCTTTTGAGGATAAAAATTTGAAGAGTACAACTTAATTTCAAGTTTTTCTAAAAGATTCCTCAAATGATGGTTTTCAAATTTTGGAGCTCTATCCAATACTATGCTTGAAGATAAACCATGAAGACTTGTCACTTCTATATAGAAGAGATTATCCATATCCATAAAAATGGAATCAAAACCTTTTGTTGTCCTAGGAAGCTCTAAGATAAAATTGAGGTTTATGTCTTCCCAAGGATCATTTGCAAAAGGTAAAGGAGTATAGAGTTCATGAGACATCACCTTAGGTGTATTTTTAAAACAAGAAATGTATCTAGGGTAATGTCTTTGAACATCTTTTCTCATGGGTGACAAAAGTTTTCCTTTTAAAAGCTCTAGAGTTTTATCAACTCTAATTTGGTCCATGAGTTCTCCTTCATGAAGAATTTTTCTCTTATGTGTAAAGATAGTCTCACTGTTACAATCATTGTTTATGAGAAGTTGCACACTTGGCAATGGTTGTCTCAATAGGACATGACAAGTTTCTTTAGGCACTACTTCACATAAAAATTTGTTTTTGTAGATGCTTGTAAATAACTTGACATTCACTTGGTGATATCCTAGCACATATGAGAAATAATCCACTTTATCTTTATCTATGCAAGCTTCTTTTGAAGACTCTTTTTTTGTTACTATGCTTGCAAGTGTTCCTTTACAAAAGGAAAGGCTAGGTTGTTCAACAAGACGTATATTTTCAAAGGTATTTTTAAATCTTTTGTCTTGTTGAATGACCTTGTGAGAAGGAACACTATTCTCCCACGCCTTTTGTTTCTCAAGGGTCTTCTCATGCTTTTCTTTTTCTTTTTCTTTTTCTTTAGCTTCCCTTTCGGCTTCCTCTCTTTTCTTTTGTATCTTTCTTTCCTTTCTTTCTTTATGGGAAGCAAACAATTTTTCTACCCTCATTTCCCAATCTAGGCAAGTTTCTATATTTTCTTTTCCATGGGAATGGGGTAGGTCTACCCTAACCTCTCTTGGGCTTTCTTGTTCTTTTCTATCTCTTCTATGTCTTCCCTCCCCAAAAGAATCATGCTTTTTAGAGATAGATGCATGAGAAGGTAATTTTTTTGAAATGTGAGACTTCTCATCCTTTGATTTAGTCAATTCATTAGTTTTGGCCTCATTCTCCAATTGTTTAGATGAAATTGATTGAATATTCTTGGAAAGTTGTTCCAAAAGAGATTTCAAGGATTTCACCTCACTTTTAAGAGATTTAAAGGAATGAGAAGACATGACTAGACCTTTGTGTATAGAAATATTTTACCTTGAGAAAATTTAGGGAAGTCAAAGAAGGTAGTCTTCCAGGTAAGGGAGGTGAGTCACAATGGACTACTTAAATACCAAGCCTTGCCTTAGCCAAAGACTATCCCTCAATGTCTTCACACAAAGCTTTCTCTTAGTAAACCACTTAAAACACAATTAGGTTGAAGAAATCAAATTTTGATGCAAGAAAACAATGCAAACTAGCTAATTAACCAAGCAAAAGAATTAACGAACTTAAACAAAACAAAACAATTACCAAACGTAACTAATTAAGCAAGGAAAGCAATTAAAACAATTAACACATGCTAAAACAAGTAAGGTCTACACTAGTCGGCCCTAGGTGAGGCTTCTTGGACACTTGGAGCCCTTGAAGACACACTCACCGTCTAATCACGTAGTTAAAGAGTAATTAACAAGGTTAAGTTACAAAGAAGATTAAGAAAACCCCCTTTGTTGATCCTTGTTTTGCTATTGGCACTCCCTTGGTTGTCTTTTCTTTGTTGGGCCCTCCAAGTGTTTGTCGTGTTTTTGAGTAATCTTTGTTTGCTGCCCTTGCTTTGGCTCCTCTTAGAATTAGAAAATTAATTCTCCAATCCAGCACCTATCACACAAGCTAGACCTCACTCAAGTTAAATTTCTACTCAAATAGGCACCAATTGAGAAATAATTCCAGCACCAAATTTAGAGGCCAAAGGATTAAAGCAAGAAACAAATTAATTAGAAAAACAGTACCACCAAATGGATTTAAATTGTGACAACTAGAAAGAGTTCCAAAGAAATATAAAACAAGCAAATAAAGGTACTCAAAGAAAGGTAGGCACACAAAGTGAATCCTAAGAATAGCACTAGAATAGATTTAAAAAAAACAAAAACAGCACCACTGAAAAACTGTTGTGGCCAGAAAACGTGATTTTCCCCAATTTATGCTGAGCTGTCCTTTACAGATTTGCCTCTGAAAATTGATATGCAAATATTTCAAGATCTCAACTAAATTCTGGGACAGATTTCACCCAAAACGCATGAGCCATTTTTTTTTAATAAATTTTGCAAAATCAGTGTTCAGTTACGCCAGCTGGAGCGCCCAGATTTGCACACTGTTTTTAAAATATTTATCATTTTTTTTCTATTTCTTTTTTTGACCTGATTCTTTTTTTGTCTTTTCTATAACACCTCAATCTTGCATATTCCAGAGAATCAAAATTTTCCTATCTGGAAAAATAATTTTCCCAAGCAAAAACAGCCAGCACAGATTGATGTAAAACAGGGGATTCTGTGTAAATTGGAAAAACAGCAAGATATACCAAAAGACACAAAGGAAAATGATGTAAATGAATTTGTGTAGAACTAAAACACAAATATGAACTCAAGCTAAAATTAAAAAGGCAGCAAAGGATAAAAAATAACAGCAGATTAAGGCAACTTAAAGAGACCCAAAAACAAGAAACAATCAAGCCAAAAAAATAGGACTACTAAGAATTGATGACAATTATGGATTCACATGACTTGACACAACATTTATAGATTCAGAAAATAAAGACTCAAAGCATAAAATGAAGCAATTATAAGAAAGGAATAAAGACTCAAATTCCTAAAAGAAAACAGCCACTCAATGTGTAAGGAATCCTATCACAATTGCACAAGAAAATGTTCAAGATCAATTGAACACATGTGCTTCGGTTGGATCTTCCATAAGCACACCAAGAACAATTTAAAATGTAAAAAACAGCAAGACAATTATGGAATTGAAATGACAAGATGAAAATAAAGAAGAACTGAAAATTTAAAAAGACAAGCTACTCATCTTGAAGAACCAAAAGCTCTGATACCAAATGATGGCATTTTCATGTGTTCTTCTTGAATCAAAGTAGAAATAGATGGAGCGGAAGCAATGGATGAGTGAAACAAGACCCTCCTAGGAGTTGTGTTGGTCTTGAAGGTGCATGGTGAGTATGGGTTGAGTGGTTCGGCCAGCTCAAGGGAGAAGGTGAAAGGATTGAAGTTTATAGCCTAGATTTCTAGGAGGAGTAAAGCTTGTGCACAAAAAATGGCAGCATAACATTACTCAAAATAAACTTGAAAATACATGAGGTAGGCCTCCTTATTTATAGATTTAGGAGCCTTGGTGAGCAAGCTTAAAGGGTAGGGATGGAAATACAAAAAGTGGGGCTGCCTAGGGTATTGACTTTAGTCAAACCACACCATCATCCTAATATTCTAGAAGATAGGTCAAAAATGCAACATTTGATAGTACACCCCTTCTTCTTTTGCTAAAGGCACCTATTTGCTAGCACACCCCTCCTTCTATTGCTAAGGGCACCTTTTTGATAGCACACCCCTAAGTGAGCAAGTTTTGCTTTCTACACTACACTAATCTATTAAGCACCCCCTCCCCCTTTGGGCCTTTATGAAACATGTACAAGGATCTCTCTCTTCCATCCGTGGCTTCTTCTATGTGTGCTTGGATATGTTTAGCCATGGATCTTGTGAGAGGTCCTAGACGGTCTAGCTCCATGGATAGCCTCCCTCTTTCACGTTCTAAACGCTCACTTCCTGGAGCTAGACGCTCCTCTTGGTCTAGACGGTCTTCTTGGTTTGGGCCTTGGCTTCCTTGGCTAGATGTGCTTGGCCCTCCTCCATCACCATCTAACACCAAAGAGATGATAGTATAGATATATGACCTTAAGTCATCTCCCAATGAATCCAGTAGTTAAATCAATCTAACAATGCTCATACTTTATTTGCAAACAATAAATGTTAGCAATAGCAATAAAGTAAAAAGGGGACTGAGATTTGTTGTGCAAAAAAATAAGTTGAGATTATAAAATAGTTAAAGGAAGCTAGTTGATTCTCACGTTTATTCGACAATGAATTCAACATTGATTTTCTTAATGCTTTCACTCTTTCAATCCTCACACAGTTTCAAACTTAATCAAACAAGCTCAATCAAATTCAATAGAATCTTATCATCCAAACAAGCATCCACTCATGTACAATATCTCACTGGTTCCAATGTCTACTCATGAGATGTTTATCTTCTACCTCTTGACTTGAGCAAACAAGAGATTGATTACAACTAAGCGAATTAACCAATAACTCCAATTAAAGAAACAAACTTAATTCTCAATAAGCATTCAAAAATAAATTCTTTTGACATAAACTATTTTTTCAAAAAGACCAATAGTAAAACACAATCTTCTACAGAGAACTTAAGAATGAAACTTTATTAAAGAGAAACATCAAAATTTATTGCGAAATCAGAAGAGAATCAACCCGAATGAGTTTATCCTTCCATACACGCAAAATGAAAGGATTACAAAGAAGAAAATAAGAAAACTAAGAAAAATATAATGCTTTGTTTTCTAAACATCACTTTCAAGCTCTAAAGCTTAATGATTTCTCTTTGAAACTTGTAACTTTTTATAGTTTTTTTTTTCTCCAAGAATCTCGGAAAAATATTTTGGTTCATATTTATTTAATTGTTTCTCAATTTCCAACTTTCCAAAAATCATAGATTTTGTTTCCAGTTGTATCACAATTTTGTTTTCCGTATTTTGCAAAAGATTTTCTTCCAAATCTATTTTTGAGATATTATACATTTTCTTCTCTTATTTTTTTTCTTGGATTTCATTTTCTGTTTTGATTCAAAGAAACAACTTAGACTTTCGCATATTGGGCCCACTAATAGTGGTAAACGCTTCCTTCGTATTGTCTATCCTGATAAATATTATATCGTTTACTCTAAAAACACATAATTAACGGTTAAGGCCCAAATAAACTCAATTAGATGACTCTCGATTAAAATAATAGGTTTATTCATAATTACATTCTAATAATCTATTATTAATGCTTTAAAGTATGAATAAAATTATGATCACGAATATCTAATGACCTCTCATTTTTAAGATTAGGTTTCTTTCTTTTAAATATGTTGTACGTGTTGAAATATATTTCATAAGCATTTAACTTTCAAAATAAAAATCAAACATTTCTTATAAATTAAAAACTAATTTACATATGCTCTTAAAAGAAATCTAGAAAAAATATATTGCACTATACATAATTGAGATGGACGAATAATGAGATTGACACTATATCAACAATATCAGAAACCTAAAATATTAATTAGCTTTAATAACAATCACAATTCAATTAATGTCTTAATCAATATATATATATATATATATATATATATATATATATATATATATATAAATAAATAATGTCACCTGATAAAGGTAAATTTTTCTACAATATTTATTGCTTTGATTTTCAAATACTGACTTCAGCTTCGGAGATCCTTTTATTGTCACCTCTCTTATCCTAGCTGATATTTTATGAGTGATTGAAACTCGAGAAATAATAAAAATGTAATATTTCAAGACTATAAATACAAGAATATATATATATATATATATATATATATATATATATAAATACTTGTGAAAAATATTTATATAAACCTCAATGTCAATCATATAGTGAAAAATATTTATGTAAAACTCAATGTCAATCATATATGTGGGTTTGAGTTTAACAATTCTTTTTAGAGATTGAATTAATGAGCACTAAATTTGAACATGGAAAGTCAATAATGCATACACAATGCTTAGGTGTAAGAGATAGAACATCATTAAATTGGAGAAAGTCTATAGAAAGCCAACTCTATACGTAGCTTCTTTGGGATTGATCTTTCTCTTTTTGGACATCAACATTTGGAGTTGATAGAGACTACTCACTCTTTTCTAGCCCTCCCTTATCACATATCATTACATAATATATATATATAAAAAAAAAACCATTGTTCTTTTCATAAATAATTAAAGAAACTAAGTAGGTGGCATGTCTCTCTCAATTTCCCACAATATGCATATTCAATAATTGTAGAACTATAGCCCATCAAGTTAATTATCTTCCAACTTTGTCATGCGTGCTTCACCTAAATTGGATTTTACTATAGTGTTTAAACTTTGCATCACACTTCAAATTTACTTTATTTTAAATTCACCTTAACTCATGCATCTTTTTTGTATTCTTTATTTTTAAATCAATGGTTTGTGTCATAAAGAGCACAAGAACTACACACACAAAAATTGTACTATTAATTCTACTTTGGGTCACGAGTTATTTGTTCGACGTAAAGATTTTCTACACTTCTGATCCAGCTATTGTGTGGCTTTTATTCAAGCAAGTGTTAGTATGCCAGCAACACACTTTTTATACACATTTTTTAGTTAACAAGTGAGATGTATAAGAAATTACAAAAATTACGAATAGAAAATTGTTAAATACAAATTAATATCTACAACATTATGTAACTTTTAGTATTTTTAATAGATAGTGTAGTAAAAAAGTGTCAAAGAATATATTAACATTCTTCTTGTTCAAATTATGTATTCCAACACAAAAAGAAATAGAAGTAAAAAAGCATAATGTAATGGGTGTCAAAGATTTGGACAAGATTATTCTTAGCACACACTCTTTGAAAAGATTGCACAAACAAGTGTTTTGGTTTGATTTCATTTGGGAAAAGTTCAAGACACACCCCATTTTGAAAGTGTAGGGTGCAATGAACAGAGAATGGAGAAAAAGAAAAGAAAAAAAAAAAGATTTGATAAATTTTGCTATATGAATATAAGATAATGTTTAAGAAAACAACTCACTAGATTTTTTATTTGTTAAAAATTTAGTGAATAACTTGGAACTCTAAATGACATTGGTCTTAAAAGCACTTTTGTTCTTGTGAATGATTAATGGCTTCATACCACAGACCATAAATTTATAAGCCACTTTCAAATTGCCACCACAACCAAGTTGAATCATTGTTTTTCATGGTAAATGCCTGAATGAATCTTCCATACACGACATGCACACAATCTCAATAACTAACCAAAACCACTGGCGACCCCCCTATACATAACAAATTTGATTCATGGAAACCTCTTTTACAATGATTCAAGGAAACCAGTTTTTGTGAGAACAGCATTCCTCACTTTGCTAAGATCCCTACCCTTGAGGGTCCTTCCAACACCTTCAAAAACTGAAAATGAGGATATTTGAGTCCTGGCAAGCCTTCTTGCAATAAACTCATGCGGGGGGAGCTTTGTGTCATACTCATCATCTTCTTCTTCCTCATCATCACTATACCCTCCTCCACCATAATTAACAATACCATCAACATCACCATCACCTTCACCACCAACAGAATAGTAGAAATCATTATAGTCACCAAACTTTGACACACTCATGGGGGTCTTGTTTGGCTTGTTCCTATAAATCTGTGACCAGTCAGGAATGTTGAGAGGTGCTGATTGCTGAAGAACCTTGGTTTCATGAGAGGAACTAGCACTACTATTGCCACTACTAGTCCTTGGAATCATCCTTGCAGCACTTGGAAGAGTCCTGGGAACAGCAAGAGGAGAAGACCCTTTTTCCTTTGGCTTGTGAACACCAGAAATATTGTAATCAGGTCTGTCCTTGAAAACAGCCCAAACTTCATCTTCTTCAAAGTCTCCATCTCTCAAGCATCTCCATATTCCACTCCTCTGCCTGTTATAGCTATCCTCCATCAATCACTTCCTACATGGTCCAAATCACAGGAAACTTTTCACTATAAATTAAATAAGAGTTTGTTTGGCTTCCTCCAAATTCCATGATTACTTAACATAATTTGAATGAAAGAAAAAAGAGGAATTGAAAGTTGAGGAGAGAGAGAGAGAGAGACTCAAAGAGGCATGCATAGAGAAATCTCAAAAGCATGTTCTGATATGATATTCCATTAAGGTAAACAATAGTATACCTTTCTCGGAATCAGAAGATCTAGAGAGAGCTGACTTTACTTTTTGCTTCCTCCCTGAAATATTGAAAATATATATACAAGTTGAAATTTGAGATGAGTCCCTTTTGATTCTGATATCAGAATTTTGAGGTTGACAAAAATTCTAACATTTCCCAAGTCCTAGAATTCCTTACCTCTATTGAAGGAGTGTATAGATTTTATGGATCAGAAGGGCACCCCACTAAGAACTGGACAACAGCAACAAGACCCCAAGGGCAAGAATAAGACAGACCTTACTTCTGCTTCTCCCCTATGGCTCCTCTAAATGATGAATGTCTCCGTATATTTAACTCTTCAGACCTGAGAGGACTAACTTTTGACAATGAAAGATAAAGAGGAGCAGTAAAACCCTTTTACTCACTTTATCTGAAATTGCATCTCATGGAATCTTTAATGCAAAATACAGGAAAGGAACGAGATGTTGAATTTCATGTGACAGTCCTCAATAGTAGTGGATGCTTAGTTGTTCTTAGTCATCTCAATAACAACAATAAAAAAAAAGTGTCTTTACCTTTTCCTTGTGGCAATACAGGACTCAGGTTTCCTTTTCTTTTCCATTTATATCTTTCACAAGCCACTTTCCATGACCCTATGGTAATATTTTCTTGTGCAGCAAAGCATATTGGCTTTTAATGCAGCAGAAAGGGTGAAAACTGTGAATTGGTTATTTTGGTTGTGGTAAATTTTGTAGAACTATGCAAACATAAGTATGCAGTAAGAATGGTAAATTGAGGAACATCGAAATGATGGCATATGTACATGTATTGCCTTGTGAATGGACGGCTAATAGATAAAGAATGGTTATTGTCAGAGACGCAGACAAAGTGTCAAAGTTTTCAACGAAAGAATACAAATGCTATGCATTTGTATTATAAACAAATAAGCATGTAAATAAATAGGCACACAATCATGTTTTGTTTTTTTCTGCAGTTCAATTTCTTTATGTATAACAAGTGGAGGAAGATACCACCATCTTTAATAATAATAATTATTATTATTATTATGATACAATAATAATATTAATAACCAAAGCATGCATACTGTGATATATGGTAAGAAACAGAAAGAAAATTGACACACGGAAAATTCTGTGATGTGGCAGAAACAAGTATCTGACAATATTAAAAACAAAACACCAAGTCACCAACTTGTGTGGCACTGCTTGGAAGGGGCATACCATCCTCAAACATGTGGTCTTGGATTTTAACGTTGTGATTCATATGTAAGGAAAAACACACGAGGATCCTAAGTTTAGGGACATGTGTCCTATGATATCTGTATTCATCAGTTGAGTTTATCTTCATTTTTATTCCATTCAAAATTTTGATATAATCATTTCTAATACGATTAAAATATTTTCAAGTTTCAAATATATGTTACTTAATTATTGTAACAAATCTACTTTAACGGATTTCTGGGCGTTTGTCTCCACAATGTTTTTATTTTTTCTGTATTTAGAAATTACTCATTTTATAAATATAAGATATCGAATTAAGTTGGGACGACCAAAAATATTATTTTTTAAATTTAAAAATTGAAACAAGTTAATGAGATAAAATAAGTCATGAACACTGAAATTTTTTACCAAAATAATTTCATCATTTATTTCTTCTAGCATATTGTACTAAATATTTATCTAAATAATATGTTCTGTTAAATAATTACTGAAATAATATGGTTTATTTTTATAGGTTCTATTCTGAACTTGATTTTTTATTTAAAAATGGAAAAAATAGAATTTATAATTTTGAGTTTTTTAAAAAAATTAATTAAAAAAATGATTTGAAAAATAAATTTTAAAAAAATAATTATATAGAATATAATAATTTACAAAAAAAAAACATGTACTTAAAGCAATAATTATTAAAAATATATGTAAGTAAGGAAAAATTGTTAACAAAATTAACATTTATAAATTTTGAAATAGTTTATTTTTAAATTTTGGTTTGACAATTTCATAAAAAAAAAAAGGAAATAAATTTTTTTTCAAATATAATGAAAAATTCTTTATATAATTTAAATTAATGATTTGTGAATTACAAATATAATAATTAAAAAAAATATAAATCTAATAATTATTTTTGTAAATAATTATTTAAAAAATTAATAATTTATGAAAATAATTTTCTTCATAAAGAACACTATTTCCTATTTTTTATGCATATTTTTATTATATTAATTGTGTGTATGATCAAAAACAAATTTTAAAATTATATAAATAATAAAATTAAAAACTAACTTAGAATATTTTAATATAGAATTTGTTTACATTTACATTTTACTTAATCTATATTTTATTTATAAATAAATAGCTATTAATATTACATTTTTAATTCAATACAAAATGAAATAATTAATTTTTTAAATATTTAATTTCTAACAAATTAAATTCTTACATTTTTTAATTTTTCAATTTATTTATTTTTCAATTACTTTTCTAAATTATTATTTTTTAAATTATAATAATTTTTTAATAAATTCTAAGTTATTACATTTTAATATATTTATTTTTCTAAAATATTATTCCTTAATATAATTAATTTTCTAAAAACTTTTATTTTTTTAAATATATTTTTTCTACAATTTTATTCAAAATATTTATTTTTTAAATATTTACTTTTCAAGATAATTTTTTTATTTTAATTTTTTTTTGTATAAAAGAATGAAACCAAAAATTTAAATATATTTAAATAATTATTTAATATAATATATTATTTTAAGTAAATATTTAGTATAATATATTATTAAAAAAATAATTAAAAAGTATTATTTTGATACAAATATTTATAAACACTCCTATCTTGAAAGGACTAGTGTCCTCAGGATACAAAGATATTTTAAGAAACAATGATAAAATATAGTAAAAACGAATTTTTCTGTTATTTAAAACCTAATGATGTCCTTCCTAGAAGTTCCTGGTGGACAACAACGTGACCCACGTGCATCAATTACCATCCAAGGTATGCCATGCCATATCTTAGAGGTGATTTTTTTTTTATAAAGAATTTAAAATATCTTAGGATAAAATATGGTATTTAGATAAAAAAAAATTATTAAAAATAATTTGATAATTTAAAAAATTACCTTAAAAAAATAAGATTTTTTTTTTTTTACATTTTCTTATTTCAAATCTGTTTCATTGTTTTCTCTTTTTCTCAATTTGATTTTGGAACATCATTTACATTGTTATTTCAATTGATATTAAATGGGGATTGACCAAAGTTTATTGATATTATTTTTTCTTTTTTTATTTATCAACCCAATTTCATTCCTCGATCTATGTCGAATATGATTTTTCAATTGGTATTAACTAAAATTATTTTAGTTCTAATGTGAAATAAGGGTTATTTTTAAGCAAGTGTCAATTAGAATTACTTTATACCAACATAGATTGAGACTATTTTTTACTTACATTAGTAAGAATTTTTTAACCAACCTTCATAATTTCTTTCTAAGTCGATGTCAAATATAGTTTTTTTAATATATTTTTTCGACAAATATAAATTAGATTGTTTTAATTGATATTTATAAGGGTTATTTTTTTAGTAATATTATTGAGATTATTTTTCTATCAATATGAACCATAATTATTTTTCAATCGTTATTAATTAAAAAAAAATCACCCAATGTTAGTCATGGTTAATTAAAACATCATTCACTGATATTTTTTAATTATTATATAATTTAATATTAAAATATTTTTTATGTGATTATAATTGAAGTATACTTTTTTAAAATAAAAAATAAAACTCGATCAATTTTTCAAATAAAATATTTAAAGTGAAATAGTTTAAATTGAAAATAATTCAAATTAAATATATTTTAATTTCTTTAAAATTATGAAATTCCTTGTCCTCTAAGATTCAAAGTGAGAATAATTAATATGCCAAAAGAATCTGGAAAGTTAAAAAATTTCAAAAGCTTAAACAGAATATAAATTCAAGATCTTTGATTAAACAAAAAAACCATATTAACAGAGAAATTATTAAGTGGTAATTAATCTCTATGTAACCTGCAATGTGTTAGATCCAGATTAGTGAGAAGTATGAATAAGTGGTAGGTCAGAATCAATTAATAGTTTCATCAAAATTTAATGTAAAAGTGAATAACATGGGACCAAACAAGCAGTGTTATTGTGGCACTTAATTATCTTACCTTAAAGCAGTGTAAGTATTCTTAAAATAATGATGTTAAGGTTGATTTGGTTTGTTATTGATGTAAACAAAGGTGGGGAACTTTTTCTTTTGTGATCTTAATTGAACTTTATAGCAAGATTAGAAAATATGAGCCATATGGGTTTATTCTATTCTCACTTTTTGGTGCAAGTTGGTGTTAAGTTAATGGAAATCATGCATAGGGCATTGTGACTACAATACAATGTGGCTAACCATTATTGAAAGAGTGTTCATAATGGATGGGACACAGACATCTCAGCCTGATTTCTGGAGCCACCCTCTGAATTATAGCCTATTATCTACTTCAAGTGAACCATTTTTCTTTCTAAGCATTGTCTATTATGGAATAAGATACAGACACTTCAACCTTCAAGAGATACCTTTATCATTTTCATTCATAATCTCTTTGAATACAATATTAGAAGAGCTTTTTCTCTGTATTTCTAGTAAAGAAACTTCAAGAACACTTTTAAAAACTATAAACTGTCCTTTTTTACTCAAGTCGTCCAACAATATTTTAATCCAATGTTCAATTTTTCATGAAGTGTTTGATGGAGTCTGAAACATGATTATCTGCTAAGGAGAATAAAAGTGAGAGAAAAAATGTCATTATCCTGAAAGGTTGATAAGAAAATTGTGAGTCATGCATATGACAAGATAGAGGCTGTAGTTACTGATGAAACCATTCCCACATTAGGCCAAAACTTGAAATTTTGAATGGATGATGAGAAAGATAGATTTGTTTAAGGTGAGTCAATTTTGGCGGAGGCTGATATATATTGTATTATAATCCATGTGCAGTGAACCAGCCAGTGTTAATATTGTTTTTCACCCTTTCTTTTTCCAACCATTAATGTTGCATGGATTATTCTGAGTGGGTTAGAAAACATGAAGAAAAGTCAGCATTATTCTAATGCAGCTAAACAATGTTCATCGGTTGCGAAATCTGAATTGTGTGTCTCAGTTGTCCTCATTGAAGATACAAGAAAGTTAACTAAGAAGTGAAAAATTATGCCTCTTGTTGTGGTCCTTGGAATAATCCATGTGGGAACATCTAATGCTACTGAATATGGTGTTCTGATAACTTGTAATTTTTCTTTATAAACTCTTTTTAACTTATTCCATTGTGTTCTACCGAAATTTTGCTAGAATATTTTTTAAACTTGTTTCATAGTCAAACTATAATTGAAATTTTGTCAGAATATTATTTCAAGCAGTGAATAAACTTTGGTTTGATAAAAAAAACCTGCTCAGTAAGACCTTTGATTGAGTAAATAACATGTACTACTCAATAAAGACTGGAACTTTCGTTCATTACTGTTTCTTTCCCACGAGTATAACTACCAGTTAATTTGGCCACCAAATTCAATGTCATGCAAATATGATTCTTTTTATCATGATCTTCTAAAGGGGCTATTCATTTTTAAAGATAAAATAAAAAAACTTGTTCCAACCAAGAAGAATGCCGATATTAGCTATAGCATTAGTTTTGCTAGAGATATAAAAAAATATATGAATTTCCAACTAGTTTGTTATTTTTTTTTTAATCATACTTTTTCCCTTATATGCTAAATCCTCCTTCAGTTACTCTCTCTAGTCTTGTTTTTAACTTTTTTTCAATATTAAACACTATTCCATTGTTTACTAATTTCTGAGATCTTTGCCTCATAATTAAGTGATACTACATTACTATCTTTTATTACATTGATTGGTACATTATTTATTTATGTCATAATCGAACTCGATCCATGACACTAGTACCCCTAACTTTAGACAAATGCCAATAAGACTGAGTTTAAATTCAAAATAAATCTAACTCCAATGATCTATTTATGCCCTATCAATCTATTTATGCCTTATCTAAGTTTGAGTTCGGTCCATTACACCACATAATTGAAAAAAAAGGAATTATTTATCAATATTGCATACATATATATGATAAATCAGTTATGTCTTGAAATATAAACAGTTAATTTTCTCATTAATACTTAATAATTTAGATCTGATAAATAGAAAAACCAAATCCTTTTTAATATTTTTTATTAATAAATGCATTGAAATATGTTGGAGATCTCACTTCTACTAAAGATGAAGACATTTCATTGTATATAAATAGGTGCAAACCTCATCTTATAAGCTAATTTTATGAGATTAAGTTAAGCTTAAAATCCACTTTTCTTAATAAAAGAATGATTAAGTACATTAGATTTCATAACATCATGAATGAAACTTAATAATTAAGTAATAGCCCAACAAATTTATAATTTCCCACAAATTTCCCTCATTGTGTTAAGAAGTACATTACTTGAATTTTTCTTATTTTTTTGAGCCTTGCATGTGTTATTACTTCCACAGCACGTGGCCTATAACCCCTCAAATCTAAGGTGTGTACCTCCAAGGTCAAAGGTCAAATTGTGGTAGAAGAGCTATCCACAGTGCCAAGTTACCAACCAAAACCAAGGAATGTGGGTCAAGTATAGGTTGATATAGACATTCAGACATTACTCAAGCACGCGTGAAGATCTTGTCATCTCAAGGTACCCTATATTCCTATTCATCAATTATAGGTCCGAGACTTTACTTCATGGAAAAAATTTAGCTTTTCCTATCAGCAGCATTTTGATGCATGAATCAATTTCATATACGTACTTCAATTCCATCAATAATTCAAACAGGAAAAGTAGCTTTATATTGAGTTTCTTTTGATAATGCATGGCAATAAACATAAAATGTTGAGGGGATCAAGTTCTGCTCTGATCATTCAAGTTTTATTCAAATCAGAAGCCAGTAAAGTTTGAGATTTCTTTGATTTGATCCTGCGAGTTTTCTTTAAACCAAAGTTTTAACTCTTGAATTACAAAAACCAAGAAGCAAGCAAATACAATGATAAGATGTTAAAGGAAAGCAATGCACTTTTTTTAACACGGTCAAAACTCTCCACATGATTTCTCAATCAACTTTTAAGACTCTATTCGTGAAGTTGGAAACTCTTCAACCCCATACTGAGCAAACCCTCACTTTGGCATCCAAATTGAAAGCATCATTCACTTTAATCCTAACTTTACAAAACTCATTTCAATGCCTAGTTTCACGGAAGTTGCAGTTTGCAAGTGTCATTCCCACTGCTGCTCCTTTTTCTTTACCACTTTCATTGGCACAAGGGCTAAAGTGAATAACACTTTCCAACATTTTACAAATTTTAAGACTTAAGTTTCATAAAGTTAGGAACTATACTCAATAACACTTGAGTTTGGGTCCTCTCCAACTGGATTCCATCCAACTGAGATCTAAGCTGTTAAGTTTGTCATTACTCGACAATCACGGAGGAGAGAAAGTGTGATGATCAAGATCTCAAATAGAGAGAAATCTTGTAGGAAAAATGATCACATCTTATGCTTCTCATATGGTGCCTCTCCTGCAAGTCTTATCTCTATCCAAAAATCTCTACTATACATCCAATTCTCTTTTCTCCCTGATTGTTATACAATGAAAAATTCAACTACTCAATTTGAGGCTGATCCAAAATCCATCTAGAAAAAGGATTCATGTTCATGCTCAACACCACACAATGATAAGGGAAACCAAAACCATGTCACATTCATCAGTCAAATAGTGTTAGTACCTCAGCTCCAGCCACAGTCTCCAACAAATGATCCCCCATGAAAGGAAAACAAAAATCAAGTCACATTCATAAGTCAATTGGTGTTAGAGCCTCGGCTCCAGCCACAATCTCCAGCAACTCCCCCGTGATCTTCCCCTGCCGCTCCCGGTTGTATTCCACCGAAAGTCTCTTCCTCAATTCAACCGCGTTATCGGTGGCAGCAGCCATGGCCCCCATCCTAGCGGCAAGCTCACTAGCCACAGACTCCTGCAACCCCCTCAAAATCTGACTATTTAAATAAAGAGGCAACATGGCATCAAGAATCAGAACAGGATCCTGCTCAAACTCCATAAGAGGGGAAAACATCTCACCCTCTTTCTTCAACCTCACAACATCCCTCTCCACAGCCAACTTCCCCTCCTTAGAACTCAACCTAAAAACATTATCTTTCACATCATAAACCTCCCCCAAAGGCAGCAAAGTCTGAACCACAGGTTCAAACCTAACCAATGAAACAAACCTAGTGTACACAAGCTCAACTTTATCCACCTCCTCACTAACAAACAATGAGAAAACATCGTCAGCAATGACCTGAGCCTCCTTTGCGGTGGGAAAACCTCCAATTTCGATACAGCTGTCGACTTTAACAAAAGGGTGTTTCTTTTCGCTGTTGTGAGTGAAAAACGAGTGACCCTTTTTGCCAACGCTTATAACAACGCATCCCAGATTGAGTTTCTTCAGCTCCTCGATTCGGGTGACGGCTTTTTCTAACACCCGTTTGTTGAAACCGCCGCAAAGACCGCGGTCGCCGGTGACGACGACGAGGGCGACGGTCTGGACGGGTCTGGCATCGGTGAGGGGAGTTGAAACGTCGTCATTTTGGAGGTGCTGTTTGATGTCGTTCAGCATTGCTGCGAGGTTTGAGGAGAAGGGGCGGCCGTTGACGACGGCCTCCTGAGCGCGGCGGACCCTAGCGGCGGCAACGAGTTTCATGGCTTCGGTGATCTTTTGCGTGGTTTGGACGGTGTGGATTCTTTGCCGGAGCTCTCGGATGCCGCAGCGAACTGGAGGGAGGGTGGGGCGAACCGGAGAGAAGTTGGATTTTGAAAGGGAAAACATGGAATAGGAAAATGGTATTTTTGTGTTTGTTTCAGAGGGGTGGTTGTGTTGTTGGGTGGTTTCATTTCGTCATTTGTTGTCTCAGTTCAACAAAGTCAACGAGGTGGTGGTGTTTCATATTTGGTTTCTCCTAGGTTTTAGAACAGAGAAAGGTGAAGAGGGGAAGAAGATTAAACGGCACCTTTTTCCTCCGACCCTATTTTGTTTCTGGAGTCAATTCAATATCTTTGTGCATTACTTAAATAAATAAATAAATAAAATCCTTTTTTTTAATGCATAGATGATCTTTGAATTGTGTGTTTTGGATAAACTAGGGAACATTGTTGTTTCCAAAAAATTCAGTTATTATTTTAGATAAATTCCACAAAACTATTTTAACAATAGTTTATAAATTAAATAATTCACAATATTTTTTCGAAACTATATTTTAAATTAAATAATATTTATGAATTATGAGATAAAAATTATATTATAGATATAGATTATAAAATTTGAAATTTAACGAGGGAGCACTTTTAGCTCATGCCGAAGCAATTGATAATAAACCAAAAAAGAATATGTTTGTGTTTTCTAATGAGATTCATGAGCACTTTCAGCTCATGAAGTGTTTCCTAATGAGATTCAGGAGACTTCCACATAAGAGAGAGATATAGTTCATCACATATTTGATTCTAAGAGTATATTGTGTCAATTTTTTTTATCGAACACGATTAAATTAGCTGTGTTGAAAAAACAAGGAAAAAATTTACAGAAGAAACAATCTATATGGGGTGTTCGAGAGTAATTAGTGAAGAAAAATGATAGTTCATCGAGGTTATAATTTGACTAGATGTAGTTAAACAAGTTGATAATTAAGAACAAATATACAGTTATATATAACAATTATCTTTTCTAAAATAAATCTATAATTAGGTTATCGATCATTTTCATATCTTGGCATGGTAATAAATTTTTGTCATCTCATTTTAGCGTAGTTAATGTTTAAATTATCTTCATGGACCATATAAATTATATATTATAATATTTTATGGATTAATTTGTTCTGATATTTATAGATAATATCTTGGTATACTTTTGAATTTATGAGAAGTACACAGAGCATCTTTATAATATTTTGAATGTTTTAAGAGAAAAATAGTTGTACATAAATTTATCAAAATATGAATTTTGGATGTTAGGATAGAATTGTTAGGATATGTTATTTCAACTTAAGGGATTGTTATAGATCCTTCTAAAGTGAAGGTTGTGTTTCAATGGAAACATCCTAAAATTGTTACTAATACGTTAGTGAGAGCTTTTTTAAAATAGTAGCCCCTCTAACACAATTGGCTCACATAAATGTTCCTTTTTGTATGGATTAAACAACCTAAGAAAATCTTTGTTGAATCAAAGAGGCATTGATCAGTTCACCTATGTTGACAATCCCAAATCCAAGTTAACCTTTTGAAGTCTTTTGTGATGCTTCCTATAAGAGACTAGGGTTTGCTTTAATACAAAATGAGAAAGTAGTTATGTATCTCATTAGCTAAAAGTACATGAAAAAAATTATCCAACTCATGACTTAAAGTTGACAACAAATGTCTTTACATTGAAGATATGGAGACATTATCTTTATGACACTCATTTTGATGTGTTTAATAATGTAAAAGTATGAGATATTTTCACACGAGGCAATGAAGGTGGATGAAGTTGCTAAAAGATTGTGATTTTCACTTAATGTAACATCTATGAAAATCAAATGTTGTTGCAAATGCATTAAGAAAAAAGAAGACTCGGATTTTTACCTTGATGGTAAAAAAGTTAGACTTCATTAAAGACTTCAACAGTCTGAATATGGAGATTTCAATATCTTTTGACCACATTATCTGTAACACGTTTTTATAGCTAAGGGAGAAATGGTTGATGGATCCTAACTTAAAATGTATCTTGGATTTGCTAAGTAATGATCAAGTTAAGGAATTCTCTTTAGAATCAATGGTATTTTGAGATTTGGAAGCAGAATATGTGTGTTAAATAATAGTGAATTAAGAGATGATTTTATCAAGGGTCATAAGAGCATACTTAATTACATCCTAGTATGACCAAGATGTATCAGAATCCTAAGGTTTTTTATTGATTGTCTAACATGAAGAGAGATGTATCCAAGTACATAGAAGTCTAATGTTAAGCATTAATGACATGGAAGCATGTTGCATTAGTTGGACACCCCTCTCTGGAAGTGGGATATATGGATTTTGTTATGTAGGAATGGCAATGCGACGGGACAGGTGCATGTTTGATCATTCATATCCTTATTCTCAAAGTAAAAATTCATCCATATCCTCATCTCTATTAAATTTTTGTCTCATCCTCATCTCCATCAAATAATGGGTATACTCATACACATCCTTTATTGTTTTAAATATTAGTTAAATAATATTTTTACAAAAACATAAAATTTACAACAAAGAAACACATGATATTATCAATGATTTAATGTCAAAAAGACACACATTCTAAGGGTTTACGTGATTGAATACTTGAAATTAGGAGTCAGGTATTCTTATATGAAAAAAGTAAAAAATAAATAAAGATATTAAAAAAGAATAAAAATAATTAAATGTGTGTCCTAAAAAATTATTTGATTTAATGAAATTAAGGTTTGTGTTTCTTGAAATGCAGTACATTTAAAATAAACCTTAGAAAAAAAATGTGTGATCAATATTGTGATAAAATGGAAAGTACCTTAAGGATCTAAGTGAACTTTGTGAATATTGAACAAATTGAACAACAATTGAGAGAGAATGAAAAATTGTGTGGCAAAAGAAAGAAATAAGGATTTTTTAAATGAAACAAAACTAAGGACAGAAAAGAACAATGAAGATAAGTTTTGTAGGTTACCTAATAAACTATGAGTGTTTTAGTCATTTTAAACAAGGACATGTACAAAGGAATAATGAATATAAGGGAGTATGAGGATAAGGATAAAACAAATATGTACAATCTCTCTCCCCATATCCAATTTAAAAAAATGGAGTATTATCCATACCTAGTCAATATGAAGATTCCCTGTTAAAATCGAAACGAGTTCAAGCAATACCTGTGAGGACAAATTTATTTGTCATCCCTACCCCATATATAATGAAAAAATATTGTGTAATTTGATTATAGTGGATCATTTGTATATTGCTTGCTGACAAATATGTGAATTTGACGGGTTACCTTCTAGCATAAACTAGTACTCATCCTAATATATATCAGTTAGATTGTCATATTGCATGTGGTATCATCTAACATAATATCAAATAAAGATTATTGCTTCACTTCTAAATTTTGGTAGACACTTCAAGAAGATTTGAAGACTAAAATTTAACTTAGTTTAACTTACCATCTACAAACTGATGAACAATTAGAAAGAATAATTCAATCATCATAAAATTTGTTAAGGACTTTAGTGTTGGATCAGTTGGGCAATTGGGATGAGATTTTGTCGCTAGTGGACTTAACCTATAACAACAATTATCAAGCCTACATTGGTACGACTCCTTATGAAGCATTGTATGGTGGGAAGTGTGGGACATCTATATGTTGATTCAAGATTAAGAGACTTAGTTAATTGGATTTAATTTATTGCATCAAACTACAAAGAAGGTCAAAATGATTTAGGAGAAACTAAAGACTTTCCTGAATAAACCAAAATCATATGTAATTGATTTTCTAGGTTATGTATGATTTTGAGTGCAAGTATCTTTCACGTAAGGGAAACTATCTTAAATTGTAATTGATTTTCTAGGTTATGTATGATTTTGATTCTTGATTCAAATGTGTAGAAATTGAAGTTTGACGTGTTTAAAAATTTATACTGATTTTGAATTACATAATTGCTTGGAAGGGTCAAAAGGAGTATTGTTAGTTATTTTGAGTAAACTCTACCTTTGTTGGGTCTAAAATTGTGTTTTAAACTTGTAAGGATGGTTATAAATGGTTTTGGCTTTGTGTAGAAATTTATGTTTTTTACATATGCCACTTGAGCATCAAGCTCTCAAACAAAGACTTAGTGAGTATTATCGCTTGAGCGACCAATATGACGCTTGAGTGATACCTCTAACTGCTCAAGCTAAAAGCCAAATTTTAAGCGAGAAAGGGGAAGTGACTACCCTATATCACTCAAGCAGCAACTGATCGCTCAAGCAATGAGGTCTATCTCTCAAGTGACCTATGAAAACTTAAGCAAGGAGGAGCTAAAGAGTAAGTTTTTTTCAATTGGGTTTATCGCTTAAGTGTTGGTAAGATACTCAAGTGATACAAACTCTTGCTTAAGTGATACCAAAAAACTTGAGGAAGGAGACTCCAATAATATTTTCATTATGTCCTATTATAAGTCACTTAAGCGACCTACCTTCGCTCAAGTGACATTTTTAAAATCTAAGTCATTATTTAGTTCAAGTATTCATTGTAATAATGTGATGTTATGATTAATTTATGATATTGCATTGATTTACATTATTATTGGATTGATTATAAATAGTGAACATATATGATATGAATTCAATAAAAATCATAAACTTAGGATAATATGTGAACCATTGTTTGAATGTATGTATTAAGTATATGTATGTATGTATGTATGTATGTATCTTGATTTCATTAAGTGTCTAAATCACACAGATTAAGACATTACGTGGTAAGAAATAAAGAGATAGTTTATTGCAGATTTGGAACACATGCATCTGTTTAAATTTTGAATACCTTAAACTTATCCTAACCTACAAAGCTTAGGTTTGTTCACTTGAGATGCTTAGATTGAGTCAAGTGTCAATCTATGGTTAGACATACTTAATTCAAGTTGTCCAAAAAATTCAATTAAGTTCCCTATTATATATTCATTTGATATTATATTTATGAGTTGATGATATTGTTAAAGTAATAAATTAGATAATAGAATGTGTTTTATAATAGTCATATGTTTATGACCTCTTTAACGAGTTTGATTTATGACAGTGTACTATACACGACTGAGATCATCTTCACCATAAAAAGTAAAAAAGATTACACAATCTCATAAATATTGTTAAACATATCTCGATAACCTGATCTAACGATTGCTTAAGAACGAAATTAATCTCTAATTAAAATGTATTTGGTGTCAGACTAATAGAAGGTTAACCTCCCCATCTATCTTAATCTAAGCCTATCCGCACTGATGCCCAACATAATTCTATAAATAAGTTGATAAATATAAGGTAGAGGTACATTTTTAATAGCATTTATCTCTTTCAACTATCCATAAAAACAAACTTAAACATCAAAATATCTTTTACAGATACATACCCTCATCTTGTGTCAAAAGAGACTATCAACATAGTGAGGAGGACATCTTGAAAAGAACAAAAACTACTTGAGTAAGGAGGATATCTTCTCACTTTCTACAATACCATATGATATGCTTATCATTTTCACTAAATGTTACAATTAAAATTCAAATATAAATCTAAACAAAATTGTATTATATCTTATTCAAATTTGTATTTGTGCTTTTTTTTCTTTTTTAAGAGACAAAACAACTTGCAAAAACAAGAATGCCTTCCAAACAAACTTTTTTTCCCCTGTAATAGTGAGAGATACCACTAAAGTCATTTTAGGAATAATTAAAATCATTTTAGGAATCATTCTACATTTTGAAATATAATTAATATGTAAAACTAATTTTCGAAGTGTTAAACTTTATGGAGAAAATTTATGTAAAATAAATGACACTATATGATTAAACCTTTTATATGGTGAGTCTTGAAATCCTTATATGTTTCCCAATTCATGTGGTAGCTGCCTTAGGCTAGGGTTTAGAACTTAACTATATACAAATTATTGATTTTTTCCCCTTTATCTTTGAGAGATCACTCTCTAAGGACGCGTTTGGTAAATTATCACATCTATTCTCACACTTCACAGTTTGGTGTTTGGTCTCACACACTCCCTCTGTAGAAACAACGCTGAATAGAAACAATTTTCATATTCCAAGTTTCTGTGGTTCCAATTTCCAACGTCTGATTGTTCTGATTGTTCCAACGACGATGCTGTCACTGCAACACAATTGAAATCTATTCAGAAAAGGTAAAATTACAAAAGTAAAAAAAAAAAATGCGAAGGCTGCTTGAGAAGATTTCTGGATTGTTTAGCAATCGATCTAAGGTGGGAATTGACAAAGCAGGGAACAAATACTTCACTAGAAATGAAGAGGTTGATGGTGTCAGTAAGCGCTTTTCCACTCTCTCTCTGTATATACCCTTTTATGTTTTATTGGCATTGCTCTGTGTGTGTTTAATGGGTGTTTTTTTATTGTGTTTTGAGATTCTGGGTTTGTACATGTGTAGTTTGTCTTGTATGAACTCTTCGTGCAATATAGGGAAGAGGGGTGTTTTTGCATTGCAATGATCACCACACTGTCAATACTTTACTTACTTGATATACCCGATATTGTGATATTCTCAATGCGCTTTGCTCCTTTTTTTTTTTATTTATTTTTGTTGTTGTTGTTGTTGTTGTTGATATGGTTATGAACCAAGAAGTTAGTGTTATCCGGTGAGTTGGTGTAGTGGTTACCAAAAAATTAGTCTGCTGGGTAAGAATGTTTATAAGAATACACTCAATTAGAATGTCAGTGGTTCGAATCCTGTGAAGAAAAATCCTTGGTGAGGGGTTGAATTGATACAACTCCCCAAAGTAAAGGAATACTTTCAAGGGGCAGGTCCTTGGTTTGTATTCTGTGAAAAAAAATCCCTGTGATGCATTATACCAATGAATGGAGGGGTTGAGTTAATACAGTCCTCAGCAGGATTATCTCCAAAGGAAGAAACATCTGGATATACATCCAACAGATAAAGGTTAAATATTGGGCTTTGAGATTGGACGATGTGTGAATTAACTTCGCAATAGTCACAAGCTTTTTGAGGTTATTGGTTCTTGATGTCTACATTCTTTAGCCTATTATAGGATTTGGTGTAACTTTTAACAAGGTTGAGATTGTGACTGATCTTGTTTTAGAAAGTAAAATAATTAAATAAAAATTGATTCATTGGCATTTAAAATTTTTGGCACTATTAAGAATTAAGATATCATTTTGGTGTGTAAGTGTGAATTTTTTTGATTTCAAAACTCTGGTTCGTATTCTTTTTTGTTTCCTCTGTGTTCTGCATTGTAGTTCATTTTATAGTGATTATCTCTGATTTTGGTATTTTGTTTTGGTTTACTAGTGAAAGAGAAAAGATGGGTAATATTTAAGAAAGAGGAGGATCCTACCTCTATTCCAGGTATATATTTTACATTGGTCGACATTCAACTGCTGAATTATTACATCTATTATTACATTTTTATTCAGGGATGGATCCAAGTATTTTTTGTATGTTGAACTTGAAGAATTTTTTTTATCCTATTTCCTATGCTTAATAGATGATTACTGTTGCATTGTTGCAGTTGAATGGATATGTTGGCTGAATGGGCAGCGTAAAAAGGCTCCAACTCCAGAGGTAAATTGCAATACACCTGTGTATATCCTTTTGCTAGTACCATAAGTTATCCAAACGCAAAGCTATTGATGTTTCTTTACATTTTCAGTCATGGCTAGGCTAGATGACATGACGTTGCTTACAACGGTTTTCCTTTTTAGTTTTGTTTAACTTCAAGGATTTTGCAATGAATAAACATTGATTTTGTTAACTCTATCTATCTACCTATCTACTATCAAAACTCTGATTCTTCTTTCAACTACAACGACCACCAAGCCTTTTCTCCTAGGCAGGGCTAGTTTCATGAACCAAAAGATGTGAAGATGTTCTATTGTAAATCTTGTCTATATATAAATCATTGACCTCTAAATCCTACTCAATGATTTTTACCTATAATTTTTTTACAGTCTCCCTTTCCCAATGTCAATAGAGGTACCTCCAGCTAAATTCTCATTACTTGGTCTTCTATATGTTTTTTCCGCACATGCCCAAATCACCAGAAGTGAGATTGTACTATTTTTTTCTGTAGTAGGTGCTATCCTAGTTTTCTCCCCAGTGCAATAATGCATTCTTTCCTAATCCTATTTTGTCTAATGTCTTGTCATCCAATGCAACATTGAGTTTATTCTCTCATGGGCTTTTGGCTGCCCAAAAATTCAGATCCATACAACACCTCAGGTTTAGTATTTTTGCGTTTCCTTAATAGGGCAAGGTCACAAGGATAAGCTAATCAGATAGGACAATGCTCTTGAAACATTCTGTATTAGTTGTATGATCCCATGCCCTTCTTCTGCAGAACTGTCTTAGGGTTCTGTCATATTTTTCCCACTTTTCTTGATTTTTTTTTTTATTTTTTTTTTCATTTTGAGGTTTTGGGGAATTAAATTGAGTTATGTGGTGATCTGTGTTAATTTAGTTATTTATTTTATTAGTTTTGCATCAATACTTATGTGCAATTTTTTTTTTTTGCAATGAGATAACAAACTATTGAGCTAAACCTTTAAGTTGTAATGTTTTATTCCTGGGAATTGATTTCTTTTATAATAGGCACTTTGAAAAGTATGGTATTTTACTATTACTTGACAATACTTTCTCCTTCAGGAAATGATGGAATTGGAAGCAAGACGTGAACGTGTTAGACAGAATGTTGCTCGTATGTGCCAATTATACTTCCACTTTAACAATCTGTGTGAATTGGATACTTTACTTTGATTTAGTTATATTCCTCTCCTAACTTTGTCCTTAGCATTTCATCTCATAGTTCTAAATATAATGAAAGAACATTCTTGGCCAAGTTTTGTTCTATCCAAATACCCTAACACAAACTTTTTTTCTTTTCACAAAGTTCTCAAGAAAGAGGAACAAGAAAGGATAGCCAAAGAAGGAACTAAAGGCAAACGTGTCAGCACTGGTCAGATGGTTGAAATTTTATTGTATAGCAATATTCTTTATTTATTGGAAGTTATTGATTAATTTACAATTTCTATGCAGGTAAAACCAGTGGTCCAGACTTGAAAAGTTTTATTCAACAATTTCCAGTTCCTTCAGAAGGTCATCTTACTATCGTTTTCTTTTGACATAAATACTGAGTTCTTCTTGAAATAAAACTTATTATGATAGATAAACTGAAGTTAAGCTTATGAGCAGATTGATCTTAATATCTTCCTCTATCCCTCAAAGAAAAATAAATCAAATAGAATTCTTATTACTCCATGCAAATGATTATGTTTTCTTTTGCATGGTCATAAACAGCATCGTGATATTTTTGTCCCAGTCCTTGTAAAAGAAGAGACAATGCCTTCCTGAAAGAGGGAATTCTTGTTATACATCTGCACATTACCTATCCTTTGAACATAGTTTTTGACATATTTTCTCCACTCTAGGTAATGACGTTCAAGAATCACCTAGCACTACGGGTGGCTTAAGGCGAGTCTTCTGAAACTGAGTTTTTTTACCTAATTTATTGTGTAAATGCATGATCTTTGCTATGTGTTGCAGTTTTTTTTTTCCAGCATAAAAAAATCATTCTTTTTTTGTGTCTGATTCAGTTACCAAAAATTGTTAGTAATTTAGTTTTCATCTTTTTCTTATCTTTTCATTAAAATATTGTCAGGAAGTTGTTTGGCTGTCTTCTCTTCATTCCTGTTCCATCATTTTGGTAGCCTTATCTCACTAGCCACTAGGTGAAGTCGGCTATATGAATTGTGTATTATGCTATTGGAATTTGTAAAAAAACAAATTCTCAAGGCTATATCCACCATGATTACAAACTCACAAACATACCCTTAATAATAAAATTTAATTAGAGAGTATCCAGTGACTATGTATGAAAGAACTCTTGAGGATACACATAAAAAAAATCATTTTTGATTATGTTCTTTGGAAATGACATTCTTTGACTGAGTGATTTTGATCTTCAGTGGCACGGTCTTGAAATCCATATTTGTTGCCTCCTCCTTCAGTGGCAGTGTCTTCTATTTGTTGTGAAATGAAACCCATATTTTTTTGGGCAAAAACTAGTTTAAGTATAGCTATTCAACTTAACAGTAATCATGTGATATTTCTGCAGGAATCCTCAAGAGAGTTTAGCTGAGAAAACAAAAGACCAGTCTGAGTAAGTCCAAATGTTTATATTCTCAGTCAATAAACATCATGATTGAGCAAAACCTATATTAATCTTAATTTTAGTTAATGAAACAATTTTTCCAAAAATTTTAAATGGTTTTATCAGAGACATCATTTCCCTAGATTTTAACCCTGATGTTAATCTGTTCAAAAAAATTTCTTTCCAGGTCTTCAGAGGCAACTGGATCTGGTGCATCCTTTAGACCAGGAACCTGGCAACCTCCAACTTGAGCTTTCATAACAACTTATTAGGTCCTTCTGAACTTGGATTAGCCACACCTTATTTTGAAAAGCCATGAATGATATTTCTTCCCCAACAATTTTGATACAATTCATGTGTTCTCAAGTTTCTAGAAATTTTGATTCATTGATAAACCTTTGTTCAAAGAATATAAACCAATAAGACAACTTGATTATTTAGGCATTTGCAATGGGTCTGTTTCTTATACTTACTAACTTACTTCTTTCCAAATAATCTCTTGAATTTGATGCATTATGCAAATAGGAAATAAAGATAAAATAAGATAACATATTTGTAATTAAAAAAATATAGAAAACGTTTAATCATACCAGACGATCTATCTGTGAAAAAGTGGGTTTCCATCAGAAAAAAGATGAAAAGTGTGTTTGGATACATGTAAAATACTGAAACTTAAAATCACGTTAAACATGGGAAATATCAGAAAAGCTATTATTTGCAGCTTTTGTTGTGACATGCTTATGCTAGAATACAATGAAGAACCAAACATGAATTGTATGTATATACGATTTTTATTCTGAGAGTCTACATAAATTCATGGAGCATTTACTGGTAAGTGTTTATCTAATATTAAAAACAATATTCAAAAATTTATTACTAACTTTTATTATGCATAACATAATAATACGCTTAATATAATAGTAATTTAATATTTTCGCTTCATAATAAAAAAAATTAGTAAATTGTAATAACTTTTTTTATAGCATCATGTTGAAAAGGTACCAATGTTATCGATGTAAAAATATTATCAATGAAGAAAATTTAGTTACGATTTCTTAGGAATTAATTTTGTTATTTAACCAAAATTTAAGTTTCATTTTCATAATTCGCAAAATTCTTCAATGTAAATTTTTATTATAGAAATTACCTCATTAAACTTTAATTCTGATTGAATAATAATACCAAAAACATCTATAAATATTAAAGTTTTGTTCATGATCAATGAGAAATTTAAGCACAATTTGTTAGATTCTGATTTGTTATCCTGCAATTAAAATTGATATTTTATTTTGACAATCCACAAGTTTATGTAAAATTTTATTATTGTATCTATATTTGTCTGTTAATAGTTCTTAAATTCGAATTTTACATGCTCCAATGTTATTAACTACAATAAAATAGATTTGAGGTTGAATTATACCGGTTTCCTTTTTTTTTTTTTTCATACATTCTACATAAAAAACATCGGAATAAAAAATATTGTGTAATTTCTTTTGACTCAATTATATTTCTGACTCTATTATTTATTTATTTCACTCAATTTAGTCTCATTATTAATAAAAAAAATCAATTATATTTCTAAATTAAAAAAAACTCAAGAAAATTTGATTCTCTTATGAATAAATATTCTTTGATTTATCTTGATTGATTTAGTGTTTTTTATTAGTTTAAAAGTTTGATGTGATTTACCCTTTCTTTTGCTTATTTCTTGGAACCTAAGCAATTTTTAGGTGAGAGGAGACCTATCTTTGATATATTATTCAAATAAAACACTTAGTTTTCAATATATATATATATATATATATATATATATATATATATATATATATATATTATAACAGTTATTTATGGTCTTATTTAGAAAATTATATTTTTTTAATCATCTTTCTAAGGTTTCTATTCTTGTTGTCACTTTATTTTCATCATTGTCTCTTTAAGTTTGTGATTTTTTTTCCTTTTATCTCCTACTGTAAATAAATAATAAATAATTATAGATATTCGTAACAGGTAAACATTAATATTTTATAACCATTAGCAGGAAAACATTAGAGGCAAAGATAAAAACATATATTACTGAAAAAGTGGGAAGCTACAATTTAGTTAAAATGAATTATTATTATTATTGTAATAATAATAATTATTAATAATAATAGTAATAGTAGTGATCGAGTAAATATCACTTAAAAGAAATTAAAAATATATAATTTCATTTCTTAATTTGAATTAAGAAATAATTTGTAAAAAAATGTTTTGGAGGCATTGTGACGAATGAGATTAGAGTGAAGAAGGTTTCAAAGTTCCAAATGCAATTTTTTTTTAATTTGATTAAAAAATCATAAATTCAAAGTACATGAGAATAATAACCTGGTGGTCCACTAGCTATGTCTTCAATTAACTGATCACATATATCAAAGATACTAAATTCAACAAATAGAATATAACAAGTATGAAAAAAAAATAGCAAACTAATAGAAGGAACAGTTTATCGATAGTTGTAATGTAATCAAACCTTTTATATTTTTTAAAAAAATTCTACATTATTGATTGAAAAAACACTTGAGTTGATACAAACCAATTTACTAATCTTGACTACCTATAAGAAAAACAGTTATTGGTATTCTATTAAATTTATAATTTTATATGCATATTTATCAATTATTAAAATTATTTATTTTGCTTTCTAAGACGTTTAAATTCAGTGAATGAAGATAAAAAAAATAATGGAAAGTGATATAATTTTAATTGTATGAATAATTTTGTTTATTATTTCTAATATTACTTTTTTAATCATATATATCTCATTATCACATCCTAACTTTTCATATTTTTCTATTCAAAGAATTTGAAGCAAACAAAATTTATCCACACATATTCTCCCATTTCTGTCCTCTTATTTCCATAAATTAGAATAACAATACATTTAAAAATAAAACTTGCTTCTATATATTGCTCAGATTTATATACGTACCCACTTAAAATTACAGAAAAGTAAAAAAACAAAACATTAATACATAATGTAAACAATTTATAAATTCTAAACTTAATAACTAAGCTTTTTAAAATAAAATAATTGGTATGAAAATCATCCAAATTTTAAAGTTAAACATCTATAAATCGTTGATCTAATTTCAATTTATATATATAAATTGAAACGAATTATGACCAACCTCCCTCACTTTCATAAATTAATATTTTAAAATTTAAATTCATCTTCATTGATACTTTTATTTGAATTAAGTACTTTTGATTTTATTTTTATTCCAAACGATCCTTCATGTAGACATACTAATTTCAATTTCATAAAAAAGTAATTCTTAAAACCCTTCTGTAAATAGTCTCTTTTTATGGTCTCCTCAATTAACACACTTCATCAAAGAATTTATCATAGATAATTGACGCCCTAGAAAAGCCAAAGACCAATTTTGCCAAATCAATGGCAAGCAACAGTGAAGAAACACTACATGCTGCAGAAAATGGTTTAATCTAACGTGTCCAGAATCAAAATCCTATTATAAATCTTAAAATACATTGTTATCTACTTTCATCACAATCAGAAATTTTTACCACCTTCCAAAAACATAAAACAATAAGGCCTCCATTTAACTGATAGTTAAATCCATTTCAATTATTAATCTTCAATCTTAACCAAAAAATGAGATCTCTTTTCATGTACAAAGAGCACAGAGACTGGTCCCATCTCAATGACTAGGTGAAGAATACTAAGATAAATAGGAAGATGAACAAGGCCAACAAACCACATATCATCATGATCTGACCCTTGGCACTCGCCTTCTTCATAACCATTCCCACTTTTTTCTGCAAGCATAATAGAAGAGCAAAATATGAACCTCTTCGAGAGTTGGTATGTATCATAATCAACACCACAATATTTTTCCTTTCTTATTAATTAATAGCAGCAAACTTAGAGGTAAAATTTGTGTCAACAAAATTCTCAAAGATAAAACCAAACTAAACGATTTGAAGGAGAAAAATGAAGAATAGATGCAGAAACTCACTTGGACAAAATCAAGACGATTTGTTGTACTGTCCATCTCAGAACCAAGTTCCTCTAGAATCTTGTCCTGAAGCAATAAAATTGACATTGACAGTGTAGGAGTCAGAAATGTCAGATCAGAATAATTTATTTCAGAGATAGAGGCAAAAAAATAGTTTTGTTCAAGCAAATTGAAGGAACCAGGTGAAGACAAAAATAGATAGAATCAAGGAGAGTAAAAACCTCTCAAACCGTTACCTGTGCAGTGAGTTCATCATGAATTGTAAGTCCAACACCTCCAATTCTTCGTACACTTTCACTAAGGTCATCTAATTCCTCATCCTGTTTCCTATCACCATAATAGATATATATATAAATCAAAACTAAAATAGCAACCAGAGGCAGATTGTATTTCCAGAAAGGATACCATGGGCAGAAAAGTTTTCTAAATTCTCGAGCAGTGTATTTCATACATTTTTCCTTTGTCAAGGTTACCTACGGACTTTCTTCCTCTTTCTATTTTCTTTTTCATTATAAGAGACAAGAAAAGAAATCAACCATTGCAGTATTAATTGAAAGGTCTGTTTAAAATAATTTCTTCATAGTACTTTAAGCAGAAAAAAAATAAGAAAAAATGAAATAAACTTCTCTATAAATTAATGTTAGCTTATGCATAACTTAAAAATTATCACTTAGATAACTATTATGAGAAAACTTTCACTAATAAACTCATGCTTAAGTTCATTTTAACTTATGAAGAAGCTCATTTTAGTTTATGAATTCTTTTTTTCATTTCTTAGAAGTGCATATAGAGAAGTTTATCCAAACATATAAAAGTAATACCAAGAGTAGATCCACCATCGCTCAGAATTATAAACATGATAATGAGAAATTTTCTTCACAAACAAAAATTTACAAGCAGTAAATGAAGCTTATTTTAGTTTATGAAAATTCAATTTTTCTTTCTTTCCCTAGAAGTGCACCTAGAGAAGTTTACTCACACACATATATATCAAGCGTAGATCCAAAACTCCCCCAAATAATTATAAGAAATTAATGAGAATTTTCTTCACAAACAAAAATTTACAAGCAATAAATGAAATGATGAGTAGAAAATTTTCCTGCAATCACACACAGAATAATCACTTTTTAATATCACAGTTTATTCAACAAATACGTCGGGGTGACAAGGTGAATCCAAACAGCCGGGTTGATCTAACATTTTTTGGTGGGTGGATTAGATAGTTGAACCCACTAAGCTGGTGGTCCAACCCAACCCAGTGAGTCAAAGCAGGTCAACCCGCAGACCTTTTTTCCAATTTAAATGCATCATCAGTCACCAAGAATTATTCTTATTTGCATCCAATATTTTTTTATAATTTTATAAGAAAACATATAACTCTATGAAGCTAGTGTGGTGTTTGAGTTGTATTGTATCTTAGCAATTCTAAAAAAAATAAACAATGCAATAATCTATTGAATTACTCATTTGGTATTGACAATTTTTCAACAAGTATTAGATGACAACAAAAATTATATTTAAATTCTGAAATTGAATTGAATTTTTTTTTTTATAATTTGGGTGGGTTCCCAAAACCAACCATTGTTCACCTGCTGACCTGCCTTTTTTTACCCCTTGATGGACCAACCCACTAGTGACCTGTTACTAAACAGAGTGGGTTGCACCCTTCAATCCATCTTTTGCTAGCAAGCTAACCTGTCCTGCTTTGAGGGGTTGATGGCCGGGCCAGATGGATTGACTCATTTTGCCACCTCTACAATTAGGTGTATCTCAAAAAATATGTTGGTATAAGTTTCATGCACATAGAAAGCATTTCACTTGTGTCTTAGAAAGGTAGTGGAAAACTGACAATGCAGAAAAAATGGCTATCGTTGTAGTTTAATCCCACAAAGATATACAAAAGTCAACTTTAAAACAGTAGTGTTATGCCATAGTAGAACAAAAGACATCAAAATCCAGTTCAATTAGCATGAGAGATAAGAGGGGAGAAGTACTTTATAAGAAGCATTTGTCTATCTGATTCTGATTGTATGAAATCATCATTATCTCGGGCAGCATACTGGTTGTAGGTATCATTTTGACGAGAACTTGGTAGCCTCATGAGTTCTTGGCGCATGCTACTGTGGCTTGTGGTACTTGAACCCATTCCAGCCTCCAATGCTTTCTTCATTGTGACAACCTAATAATGCAACGTAACAAGGAATATTTTGGGCATGATGTTTATAAGAAAATAATGATAATAAACAGCATTTGAACATTCAAAACAAATTATTGTATCTTCCTACTTACTAAAAATTGGCATACATTTTAGATACCTGAGATCGAGAACTGCTTGTCCATGTCATTCGGCTTTCAAGCTCAACTTCATCAATTCCATACCAAGAAGGATCTCTAGACGCTACAGCAATTGCTTTATCCAATTCATCCACCTTTCTATCAAAAAATCAGACTTCAGCATTTGTATATAGGTTTGGTTGCAGAAGAAAAGACCATGGACAGCATTTCCAAAAATGTATTAAAAACAATATATTATAAATTTATAATTGTATTCCAAAAATGATATTTAGATCAAACTTGGAAACATTTCCAAGGGCATTCACATAACCAGGTTTTTTCCTTTCAAGGTACCCCAAACTAAAGGAACTCAAAAGGATAAGGATTGGAGTGTTTTGGAGAATAAAATGAAATCATCAAATCCTACCCGCCAAGAAAGCACGATAATATTGGACACCAAAAGCCACCACAAAGCATGTCTAATCTACTAAATCTGAATTCATGCAACTTATGACAATAACATGTTGAAAGAATGAAAAAGCTCATGATCTAACAATAATAAGTCATTTTGTCATTGATTCTGCAGAAGCATGCAATAGGTCTACCTGCCACTCTATGCTTTCGCATCCAGCACGAACCTCCTTCGTAAGACGTCCCTGTTCTGCAGCATTGGAAGTGTTTTGCCATTGATGAAAAGTAGATTGCAGCTTATCAATCTTCACAGAAATTAACAAAAAATCAGATAATCAACTAAGCATAATCCCACATAAAAGAGAACTAATCCATCGAAAAACAAATCAAAACACCAACAACTCATCAGTTCACATTTCTGTTTAGCATATTTTCAATTACAGATCCCATTTCAATTTCCACTTAAAACCCCAAATTCACACACAACAATTTTCTTTTTCAGTGTGTTCTAAGCTCCAATCAGGTATACACCCACAAGAAATCGTACGGTATACACACTACAAAGACACAGATCGAAATTGGGTTTCCTTCAAAAATCCCAAATTTACGTAGGAAAAAGCCTAATTAGATTAATAATAACCTAGGAGACAGAAAACGAAATCTCTAACCAATAAGACCATTAAATAAAAAAGACAAAATAGCCTTCGTTCACTCAAATACGCAACATGAATCATTCAAGGAAAAATGAAAATCTAATCCGAATTGTTGAAAATAAAATAGTTGAAGAAAAAATTACCGAATCTTGAATCTCGGACTTGACAACGTAAAACGGATCCTGAGCAGAGGGCATGTTAACAGAAAGGAATGAATGATTCAGAGGAAAGAACACTTCACGATGAACACAAACACTGCTTTGAATTTTGCTTCTTCTTTTTACATTTGATTGTTCAACTTATCAGTTCTTCATGCCGAAATACAGAGATTTTATAAAAGCACACAAAATATCAAAATTTATTACAATTATAGTTTAAAAATTAGTATTTTTTATTTAAAGAAACTAAATATATTCATGAATGTAGTTCTTAAAAAAAATTATTAATACTTAATAAAATAATTAAAGTTTTGATATATTTTTAACTATATTTTAACTTATATTTAACTATATATATATATATATATGATAGATATTTATTTTTCTTATAATTCACTTGTTATATGTTTTAAATATTTCTTTTATTGCTTTGGTTTTATAAAACTTTGTTTTACTATTTTAGTTTTTAAATAGTATATTTTACTTCTTATAAATTTGTACACCTTTAATATCTTTTTATTTATCAAAAAATAGATTTAATTCTGCTTTTGTCTTTAACATAAGTATAAATCAACTTTTAATATTATTTTTATTTTGTAGAAGAAATATTATGAGTGTTTAAATGAGGTAAAAAAACATCTCACACAACAATATAGAAAGGTTTCTTCTTCTACATCTATTAGTTGTAGTGATAATGGAATTTATTTGAAGGTTGATATATGCACTTGCTTGATTGAGTGATGACTTCATCAGCTAAAGATACTCAAAGTTTACTACATTAACCAATTAGTGTAAGGGTAATAGAGAAAATGAAAAATATGATAATTAAAATAAATACTGATCATTCTTTTAAGAAAAAAATATGGGTGGAAGATATACAATATGATCGTTAAATGGATTACATATTACAACAACTTTGGATTGAGTCTTTAATATCAACCCTTCCTCAATTGAATATTATTGAAGATGATCCTAATCAAAATGTTCATGATAATTATGTTGTAAAATCGACGCATTAGTGTATCGCAATAGAAAAAACGTGTAGAAGAATCTTGTGGAGCGGAGATTGACACTTTTTCCGATCTGTAAGTTTTCTGTTTTGCTTTAGTTCAACTCTAGCTCTGTCTGAGGAGATCTCTAAATGTTGAAGATGTTGTAGAAAATCTCAGTGCTGATTGCGGAAGGTTGCACTAGTCTCAGATGGTTGGCTCCTTTAATTCCACAATAGTTTAGCAAGAAGAATGGAGTTCTACTCAGCCAGGTTATGTTTTCCTCCATTTCCGACAGCCTCCTCCTTTTCTAGCGAGATAACACTGCGAAACAGTTTCATCTATAAATATAAGCCTCTTTTGATTCAAAGAAAAAAAATCACTCACGGCATCTTCTTTCTTTTATCTTCTTCTTCTTTCTCTTTTCCTTTATAATATTTTTAATATACTAGGTTCTTACTCTTTTAAGAGTTGCTTGCTAGTTTTGTTATCTTTGATATTTTTCGATAAGTTCCTGTTCTATTATGGAACATGCACAATACACTGTGTATAAGTTGTTACGGACAATGATCATCACGCCTCAAGAAGTCAACCTTGTTCATGTTTTTTCAGCTTAAAAAACAACAATTGTAAGGACTTATGATTGACAATACAGACAACTAGACGTCAAATGTTGTTTCCACTACTCAAACCATTTTTGCAAAACTATTCCTAGACGTCTCGAAAATTGAAGTCTTCACGGGTCAAAATTTTTTACCCTAGCAAGAACATGTGTCCATCCTATTGGACATGTATGTAATTGCTTTTGCACTTACGACTTTTAAACCCGATTCAAGCACGCATGCGAAACAAAATGATGTTTGGACCCATGCAAAAAAAGTATGTCGTCACACCTTACTCAATGTGTTATCTAATAATTTGTTCGACATCTATTGCTCTTACAAGGAAGCAAAAGATATTTGGGATTTCCTTATTCTAAAATACACAGCTGAAGATGTCACTAGACAAAGGTTCGTGATCAGAAACCACTATCGTTGGGAGATGATTGAAGACAAGGACATCAAAATTCAGATAAACGAATACCACAAGATTCTTGAAGATATCAAAGAAGAGAGCATAGCCTTGCCTGATGAATTCATGTCAGAATTGCTGATAGAAAAGCTTCCGCAATCTTGGACTAACTACAAGCAATAACTTAAACATAGGCACAAACAAATGTGTCTACCAGATCTGATCATCATTGAAGATACAAACATAAAGGAGTGTGTTGATGCAAGGGTCAAAGCCTTGCCTGTCAAGGTAAACATGATAGAAGACAAAACCAATTCCAAAAAGATGTGAGAAAAAACCTGATCACAAAAAGAAATATAATAATAAATTTCTCGTCCCAATGGAACTAACCTCATCTTTAAAAAGAAGGGAAATTGTTTTGTCTGTGGAAAGTCAAGTCATCATACACCCCAATGCAGACATAGGGCCCAAAACAACAATCATCCTAAGGCAAATATAGCCGAAGGGGAAGATACCATTGTTGCAGACATTTCACAAGTGAACATTGTGATCAATATGAGTAAATGGATGGTAGACTCCAGGGCTACCAGACACATCTATGCAAACAAAAATATGTTTACCTCCTACACAAGTGTGGGGGATGGAGAAGAACAAGTTTTTCTTGGTGATTCCAGGACAACTCCTATCCTAGAAAAAGAAAGATTATTCTAAAGCTCATATATGGTAAAACTCTGGCTTTAAGTTATGTGCTACATGTGTCATCGATTAAAGTTAACTTGATCTCTATAACATTGCTAGGCAAAGTTAGGGTTAATGTGTCATTTGAATCTGACAAGATTGTTATGACAAAAAAATAATGTTTTTTTGTGGGGAAGGGATATTGTGATCAAGGTCTTTTTGTATTAAACATTTATGAAATTATTAATGAATCTGGATCTTCTGTTTATTTTGTTGATTCGTATGATGTGTGGCATGGTAGATTAGGACATGTGAAATATTCGTATGTTATGAAATTGCAACGACTATGACTGATAAATGTTGGATTTCAGTAATATTTCATATTAAAATATAGACACTTATGTGTATTAATTGATAAAATAAACATAAAATAATCCATAATTTCTGAATTTATACCTTTTTACATATTTTGTGATTTTAAATTGAATAAGAATGATTTATTCCCATATTTGTGTTAATTTCAGGATTCTAGGGAAGAATGAAGATGATTGGGCAGAAGGAAAATATACAAAGCTAAAATGGGAAAGCTGGAACGAACCAAACACTCACCAAAGCTTGCCTAAACTCGCCTAAGCCATACACCACTAGACAATCTCGCTCAATCTCTCTTGGGCAAGATTGCTCTAGTAACGTTGGGCCTTTTTTCGTGCTTCTCGCCCAAGTGAGCCCACTTAAGCAAGAAGACACTTAGCCCACACAAATTAGGTTAAATAGGAGGCTTGAGGCACAACCCTAGGTGTGTAAGATTGAGAGGAAAACACCATTAAGTGAATTGTCATCCAATTGGGAGAATAAAAGGTGTTAGAAACCTTAGAGGAGGCAGCCGTCAAGGAGAAACATTTGAAATCTTCCTTTCTTGCTCTCCCTATTTGTAATAGCCATCATGTGTGGCTAATTTTACCCTTTGGGATTGGAAGTAATTTGTTCAAACTCTTATGTATTGAGGTGATATCTAAACATAATATTATGTTCTTGATTGACGATTGGTATTATTGTTTTGTTTGTAATGTTTGGTTTACCATGATCTCGAAACTTAGATTTGACTGGAAAGTACTTCTAAAGTTCTAACACAAATGATAATGCTTAACATATTTGAATATTAGGAATAAATTTGAAATGTTAATTGCTATCAACGTTTAATCTTAATAATATATTTTTTTATAAATATGCGAGAAATCGATATTTTTATGAAGCATCTTAATAATTTCATGTGCAAAAAATCGATATAAATGATTTTTATACGAGCATCAATATCAATCAAATGACACAATATTGTCATGCTAATCAAAATACAAAAAGAGTGTGAAAGATGAACCTCAATCCCTATTTTTCCAATTGAAGTAACAAACTCTTTGACTTATTTTCTTATTAATTATTGCCATAATAACAAATCCCAACAAACGTTTTATTTTGTTTTATATTTAGTGAATCTTTTACTTAATTATCCAATTGTTCCTTGTGGGTTCGATATCCGTCTTTCGATACAAATTATTACTTATGACAACGCAATGCACTTGCCGTAAAAAGTTATCAATGATTAATCAACATGCATGACAAACAAAGTAGTAAATGTGATATATGTGTAGAATCTAAAATAATAGAGAAAATATGTCATTCTGTAGAACGTCAAACTTAAATTCTTGGTTTAATTCATACCGATCTTGCTTATTTAAAACAAACCATGTCTAGAGGTGATAAAAATTAATTTGTAATATTTATAGATGATTTTTCTAGATACACCAAAGTGTATTTAATTAAAATTAAGGATGAAGCTTTTGATATGTTCTTAACTTATAAGGCAAAAGTAGAAAATCAATTGAATAAGAAAATTAAAAGAATTAGTCAGATAGAGGTGGTGAATATTTTTTGTTTAATGATTTTTATAAAGAATGCATTATTCATGAAGTAACCCCACCATATTCACCTGAATCTAATGGAGTAGCTGAAAGAAAAAATAAGACTCTTTGAGAAATGATGAATGTGATGCTTATTACTTATAATGCTCTTGATAGTCTTTGGGGTGAATCTCTGCTTACAACTTGTTTTTTACAAAATAGGATACCACATAAGAAAACTAGTAAAACACCTTATGAGTTATGGAAAGGTTATCAACCTAATCTTAAAAACGTAAGAGTGTAGGGGTGCTTAGCTAAAGGGATGTTACCTGATCCTAAGAAAAGGAAAATAGGTTCTAAAACATCTTATTGTATGTTCTTAGGCTATGCAGAACATAGTGTTGCTATAGGTTTCTTGTTCTTAGTAGTAATATAATTGAATGTAGTTCTATAGTTGAGACGAAAAATGTTAAGTTCTTTAAACATATATTTCCTTTAAAGAGTAGTGGTACATCTAAACAACCTATAAATAATGCTAATGATGTCATGAGTGAGGAGGTTAGGAGAAGTAAAAGATAAAGAAATGAAACCTTGTTTGGAGATGATTTTTATACTTATCTAGTTGGAAATGATTTAATAAGTTTTTTAGAAACTACTAGTGCTTTTGATGCTAAAATTTGGGTAAGGCCATTAGGATTGAGATGATTCAATTAAGAAAAATAATACTTGGACCTTAGTAGATATGCCCAAAGGAGAAAAACCCATTGGTTATAAGTGGATGTTTAAGATAAAGTATCATCCTGATGGATCCATAGAGAAATATAAGGCAAGATTAGTAGCGAAAAGTTTTACTAAAAGACCTAACAGATTACTTTGATACATTTGCCCATGTTACTATGATTTTCTCTATTCGAGTGTTGCTAGCTCTAGCATCTATCTATAAGTTAGTCATTCACCAAATGGATGTTAAAACAACTTTTTTATATGATGAACTAGAAGAGGAAGTTTATATGACTCAACCTGAAGGATGTGTAATTCCAAGTCAAGAGGAAAATGTGTACAAACTTTTAAAATATTTGTATGGTTTGAAACAAGAACCAAAATAATGGCATGAAAAAACTTCATAATGTTTTACTTTGTGAAGGCTTTTCTACCGATGACACTGATAAATGTGTGTATTTTAGATCTGAAAATGGTGAATGTGTCATTATATATTTATATGTGGATGACATGCTAATTTTTGGTACATGCAATGATATTGTTTTTAAAACAAAACTTTTTTCTTGGATCTAAGTTTGAGATGAAAGACATCGGTGAAGCAAGTATGATTCTAGGAGTTAAACTCTTAAGGAAAGGAGATAGTATATTACTATCTCAAGAACAATGCACTGAGAAATTTCTTAAGAAGTTTGGTTACTATGACTTTAAGTCAGTGAACACTGATTATGATGCTAACTCTAAATTAAAGAAGAAAATAGGAGAATCTATTTCTCAAACTTAGTATGCCCAGATAATAGAGAGCTTACTGCATTTAATGAGCTTTTCTAGATCAAACATTGCTTATGCAGTAAGTAGACTGAGTAGGTACACTCAATGTTGATGGAAGAGTGCCTTCATGCTTGGAGAAATTGTTGGTGAGCGGAAGCAATTGTGGATTGAAAATGGACAAGGTCCTCCTAAGAGGTGTGGTGACCTTGGAGGTGCATGCTAGGTAGGGAATGAGAGTGGTGAGGCCATCTCTCTTTGGTAAGGTGAGAATTGAAGATCAATAGCCTAACCTTGAGAGGTTTTTGGGCAAAAAGTGAAATTGGCTCAAACTTGACAGCAATTCACTAAGTATATTAATCTTAAAAATACATGAAGCAAGCCCTCTTATTTATAGTGTTAGAGGGCTGAAAATTCAAATGAAAGTGGAGGGAAATTCAAATGATATTTCCACCAAAAGTGGTGCCTAAATGAAAGCACATGGGAGGGGTGTGATTAGCGTTGCAAGCTCACTCCCTCTATGGGCTTTCCAACCGGCCTTGGTTAATTTAGTGGTTTTAGAAACCCTAAATTAACCTAGGTTGGTGTTTTAGGTACCAAAATTAATTCTAAGAAAATTACAATTATTTTCCTATTTTAATTTTGACAAGAAAATTAAATTCTACTTCTATACTAAGCTTATGGCATCTTTATCATGTAGAGAAAAGTCTCTCTGCCATCAGTAGCAATGTCTCAATCCTCTTGTATTCTTCTTGCCATAGCCCTTGTAGTTGGCCCATATCTTCTATTTGGTGGACTTGAGCTTGGTCTTGGACTTGAACATGGGTTTGGGCTTGGGCTTGGGCTTGGGCCTCTTCCATCAAATGTCATAGTCAGGATCATTGAGATATGATTGAGAGACTCATGAAATACTTGAGAGATATAATGGATTATTGATAAGTGTCATATTTCAATAATATTCCATATTAAAATACAAACACTTATGGATATTAATTGATAAAATAACTATGAATTTATACATTTTTACGTATTTTGTGATTATAATTGGAATAAGAACAATTTATTCCCAAATTTGTTTTAATTTCATAATTCTAGAGAAGAATGGAGACGGAAGGGCAAAAGGAGAATAGACAAAGATAAAAAGGGAAAGTTGGAATGCTCTAGCACTGGCCCAAGCTCGCCCAGACTAGAAACTCCCAGAGGATCTCGCCCAGGCGAGATCACTCTAGTGACGTTGGGCCTGTTTTCGTCAAACTCGCCTATGCAAGCCCAGTCACGCCCAAACGAGAAGTCACTTAGCCCAAGCCTAACTAGGTTAAATATGAAGCGTGAGGAACAACCCTAAAAAGCAATTGGGAGAATAGAAGGTGTTAGAGACCCTAAAGGAGGTCGCTGTCAAGGAGAAACATCCTGAATCTTCTTTTCTTGCTTTCCATGCTTGTAATGGCTAACACGAGTGGTTAATTTTACCCTTTAGGATTTGGAGTAATTTGTTCAAACTCTTATGTATTGAAATGATATTTAAATATAATATTATGTTCTTGATTAATGATTGATATTGTCATTTTATTTGTAGTGCTTGTTTACCAAGATCAAGATCCTTAGATTTGACTAGAAAGTACTTCTAAATTTCTGACCCAAATGATAATGCTTAACATATTTGAATGCTAGGAATAGATTTGAAATTTTAATTTCTATCAGCATTTAATCGTAATGATAAGAAATTTTTATAAATATGTGAGGAATCAATGTTTATGAAACTCTCTTAATAATTTTATATGCGAATAATCAATATAAATGACTTTTATATGGGCATCAACATCAATCAAAGAATTGAATATTAACATGCTATTCAAAATACAAAAGAGTAAGGATGAACCCCAATCCCAATTTTTTCAATTGAACCAACAAACTCTTTGACTTACTTTTTTTACAATTCTTGCAATCATAACAAACTCCCAACAAAATTTATTATTTTGTTTTATATTTATTAAATCTTATATTTTATTATTCAACTGTTCCTTATGGGTTCGATATCCATCCTTAGGGACAAATTATTACTTCGAACAATACGATGCACTTGCTGTAAAAGAGTCATCAATTATGCCAATGAATATAGTGGATTTCCCGCTATGCTAGAAGGGTATATTGATGCTAACTGGATCTCTAATTCATAAGAGACAAAATCCACTAATGGTTATGTGTTTACACTTGGGGATGATACAATTATATGGAGATCAACCAGGCAAACAATTATTGCAAGTTCGACAATGGAATCTAAGTTTGTTGCTCTCAAAATGGCTGATAGTAAAGTTGAGTAGTTGAAAAAATTCTTAGCAAAAATTTTGTTTGGAATGAAACCAACCCCATCTGTATCAATGTATTGTGATTGCCAATTGAAAATAGCTATAGCTAAAAATAAAACTTACAACGGAAAGAACAGACATATACAATTGAGGCATAATTTGGTGAAACAGTCGCTAAAGAGTGGAACAATGTCCATTGACTATGTCAAGTAAGAATGAAATTTGGCAGATCCTCTAACAAAACCCCTAGGAAGAAAATTGATTCTAGAAACATTGAAGGGAATGAGACTTAAGCCTCTTGCAAACAATCAAGTGATGAAAACCCAACCTTTGTCATTGGAGATCCCATGAATAAGGTTTATATGGGTAAAAAAACAAGTCATTTGTTAGTTCTGCTAACACTAGAATTGATTTAATATCAATTTTTTCCATTCATATAGTGTGTGAAAGTGTTGGATACTGCATTATCGAGAGGATAAACTTTGTGGTTAAAATTATGAGGTATAAGAATTTTAGCAATTAACAAATTTTTAATGATTTTCATCTCCCTTATTGGTGGTATATGATTTGCAACATACACTTGATGAAATTGCCTATATGAGTGACAAGTGGGGTGCTTGCATGAGATCTTGACAATATCTCTAGAGCACTCATGAATATTGGGCACGCACATGGTCTAGTAAGCGCAACACAGCGATAACAACAAGTATTGTGGGGATGGATTGTGATTGATAAACTGCTAACACATACTAAGTGTTTAGGTTTATATAGCTTGCTATACCAACTACAATGTGTATTAAGTTCATCAATATAGAACTGGTTCATATAGCTTGTTATACCAACTCTGATCATTACATCTTATATGAACTCATTTTTTTTATTCTTTCTTTTTGTTTTATCTTTTGCAATATGTGGGAGATTATTATAAAGGAGAAGAGAAAGTAAAAGAAGAGAACAAAAAGAAGAGGTCGAGAGTGATTTTTTTTCTTAATAAACAACAAATTATACTCATGATATATTATAGGACCTTTGATGAGTTATTTAAATTCTATTTTAATTTTAATTTGTATTGAATTTTATTTAGTTTGTCTCAATTTTAACTTTTAATTATCTAATGAAAAATTTGTTTGAGTGCACATTATATTAATAATGCAATTATTTTATTTAGTTTTGTTATATATTATGAGTTTGCATATATTAATGAAATATTGTGTATACCATTTTTAACAAAAATATTTTATTCTAATAACAAACTATGATAGAATTTTTTATAACTGAGTAACAAATTTCAAAATTTATTATTAAAAAGTGAAAAAACTTATAAACTTCAAAAGATATTGAATAATGCAAACTTATTGCACAAAATGATACATTATATAAGATTAAGTTAACACTCTTACGAAAACTTATTTCTTACAAACAAAACAAATTTTGAGAGTAATTTCACGCCATTAAAAACTCAAAAAAAAAATAGAAAAAATGACATTCAAATTCAAAGTTTGTTTAAGAGTAAATACAATTTATTATTAAACCTAATAGACCATATCTACAGTTCTTGGTCTTCTTCAAGATTGTTAGCTGACACAATCTAATTTCATTCCTTTACAAGGTTGTAGGTATTTGTTTTCATTTTCCACTTCTTCAATGGTAAACTATATTCTCTCGGACAAGGGTCTAATACAGTCACTTCCAAACCAATAAGTTTTCCATTTTCTCTTTCATCCAACTTTATAATCTCATCTTCCGTGAGAAAATCAAATCCAATTTCTCTTAATGAAATTGATAAACGATTACTATTTGAATTCACATCCGATGAGAAAAGTCAACCGTGCATGAGAAAATTAAGATCACGTCCATTCAATTCAGTGATTCGATTCTTGAATTTTGGTGAAAAATCTAGTGATTTTGGTTGTGATGAAAGTGTTGGACTTATCACATTTATTCTTAGTGGGTGGTGGTGGTGATGATGGTAGAACTGAAGGTGTTGGACCTATCACAATTATTCTTTAGCGGTGGTGGTGGTAGAATCTTTCAAAATTTTCAAAATTATCCTCTATTTCGGATTTGAAAATCTAAAAGTCAAAAAAATATAATTCAAAAGTCAAAATTTCATTTTGAAAAATGAAATCTGAAATGCAAAAAATACATTCCAAAAAAGAGAATATGAGACACAAAATTTGAAAATACAATCCAAAAAAGAATTTTCAAAATTCAAAAATGTGTTCCGAAAATCCAAATCCATAAATGTATTCCAAAAAAAGTGTTATGGAAGTATTTTTTTTATCCACACCCTCCTTTCATTTAAAATCATTTTGGTTATTTCACAAAAACATTTTCGTCATCTTCAATATCAGATTAACAGATTGGGTGCAATTGAAATTGATGTTGTGTAGTTGAAATTAATGTTGTGTAGAGGAAATTTGCCTAATCTTTTACTATGTCCTCTTGTACCATGACATCAAGAGTATAACTAAGTTTAAGAAAAAGACATATATTACAACTTAAAATATATTTGTACAAACAAAAAAATTAAAAAAAAAGGAATTAAAGACAAATATGTAGTATCAAATATGTAGTATTTTATAGTCTGCTTTTTTCTCGACAAAACTTACCTAGTCCATCTTATTAATTACATGACAAGTTAATCGTTAGATAAAGCAAAATTATATAGTAAAGTTATAAATTTTTATTAATATTTCGTGTTCTCATTTTAAACTAGAGCACACTTTTTTGAAGTTATAACATAGTACATGCCTCTTGATTACATTCAAAATTTGATATGTATAATTTTGAAGCTACAATATGATATGAGCATGTTTGATAACAATACACACTAACAATGTTTTTATGTATCTACATAATTTTTTTTTTTGCGTATCTAACTTTTTGTCATTCTAATTGTATAATTTTTCAATTTTCATAGTGATCACATTATTATAAAAAAGAAATATATTTTCATAAGAGACGGTCTACTGATAGAGTATCTAAATGTTTTTTTATGACGTACTTCTCTTGATTTTGATTATGAAATTTATGTGGATTTAAATTATCTTTCATTTGAAAAATATTTTTCATCTCATCATGATCAACATTACAACTATGAGATGCATTGCGAGTCATATTTGCAACAACATTCACAATTTAACGAGCATCCTTTACAACATAGTGAGTCATACTTTCAACAACCACTACAATCTTGTGAGCCATTTTCCCAACAGTTTTATGAGCCAAATTTTCAGCAACCTTATGAGCCATATTATTATGATAAATATAAGCAAAGTCAACCACCCTTTCAACAATTTGTCCAACCTTACATTACTCCTCCTAGTTTTGAAAAATCATATTTAGAGGAGCTGGTGAGATAATTAATGGTAAATACAATAAAATCTCAACAAGGCATAAAGTCTAGTTTATTAATATTAGAAGAGGAAGTTGGTCAATTCGCTAAACATATTGAAGATATAGTTAAGACAAGTTTGAATTCACTTCATGATCCTAATTTAGATTTAACAAAATTTTTAGAATTTAATACAGACTATATTTATGATTTTGATATCTCTCTTGAGAGTAATTCTACCATGTCTCTAGTTTCCATTTAGTTGACAAATACATACCTTATCCAAGTATAGACTCTCTTCCACATAATGTCCTAGTATTTTGTTAACTGCCAGTAGAAGTTGAGGAGGATATTCTGAATTTTGTGTTACTCATAAAAAAAAGTTATTTTAAAAAATTACTCATAAAGATAGGGTCCTTCTGGAAAAATATATTTTTAGGAATGTTGCGTAACTTGCAAACCGTGAAATCAAATAATTCAACAACCTTCTTTAACAACTGAAAAATTTGTTGGAAGCATGCTGAAATGTTTTGTCTTTGAAAATCTATCAACAACAAATAAAATCATAAAAGCCAAATCGATCACATAATACCCACCACCAAATTAGTGACTATACTAACTTTTATTCTTCTAAAAATTTCCCCAAAATTAATTTGAAAAACTATTAAATCTACTTATTTGTTAGAAATTTTAATCATACGAGAACATATTTAACTGATACTAATTATTTTAAGATTAATAATTAATTTCATTATAAAAAAATTTAATTAAATATTGTTATTATTTGGCTATAAGATAGAATTAAAGTGTCATTCCGATAATTTAACTTTTATTCTATGAATTATCAAAGTAAAATTTAAATTCAGTTCAAAAATATATTATCAATAAATGATATTTGGATTATCGGTATATAGTGATTGGAAATAAAGTCACTAAAAATGTCTTTTTAACAAAAAAAACTTAAGTTGTAGTGAAAATTTCAAAATAATAACACTCTATAAAAATACATGATTTTTAGTCTACCAAATTTAATTTATATTCTAAAATTTATATTTTTAGAGAATATAATTTGAAAAAAAAAAGCTTATTTCAGTCGATATATACAAAACAATGTAAATAAACATACTTAGAATAAATTTCTTAAGAGAAACAAATATTCGATGTGATGGAATACATAGAATAAAAGTAGATTATTATACAAATAAATGTAATTAAAATATTTTTTAAAAATTTGGAAAAAAATGAATTTCAAATTTAGTATATAAAAATTAGGAATTAAAAGTGAATGAGTTTATTATTAGGATATGGAAAAATACGTTCTTTTACAAATTTTTAATAGATTTGTTCTTCTTTTTTAACTCTTAAACCAACATTCTTAACTTAAAAAGAAAAAAATTAAAAGTTGAATGATGATAGGAAGAGTTGTTAACAGTCTTAACCAACACAACTAACTATCCCGTGCTCCGGTGCACCACCGTGTGCACTCTCCCCTTCGTGTGCCTCGTCGCCGCCTCTTCCTTTCCTACTGTGCCGACCGTCGATCCAACGACGATGACGGTGCTGAGTGCGGGTACTCCTGCGCAGTGTTGGTCCTCGACACGGTCTGGAACCTCGCCTTCGTTGTCGTGGCCGCCGGCGTCCTTCTCTCAACGCTGAGCGAGCGGTCGTTCACGTCGCTCAGACATGTGCCGCCGCTGGTGCTCGCAACTGCTCCGCAATTCACCAGCGCATCTCTAACCCTATCCTTTTCAAAATCCCCAAATCAAGTTTCCCTCAAATTCTCAACAACCTTCGATTTTTCGCCACCGATTTTCACGACACTATTAGTTCCTTTCGATTGCACTCTCGTTTTCTGCTTTCAATTCCGCTTTTTCTCAACTGACCACATTTTTTTTTTCTGTCAGGTTTGCATATTTTATCTAGTTCTTCGAGCGCTCGACACCGTTGGTTTGTATTCGTATTTTCGATTTGATGCAGGAGCTTTTTATTGTTTTGTTTCATTTTCTATAGCTTGCAATGACGAATGAATGTCAGTAGTATCGCTTTTAACTATCAACGCTGTGTATAGATGTGGTTGTTTCATGCTTTGTTTTTATTTCTTTATTTACTTTTTTAAGCTTTGAGTGTTCTGCAGAGATTGGTGTTATCGTCCAATTTCTTTGGGAAATGCAAGTGATTTTAAGATTCTGTTATTTTTAAAAGCTCTATTAGAAACTGAAGGTTGAGAAAATTTTGGCTTACTTAGAACAAAATTTCAGTTTGAGGAGTAAGATAAATCTGTTGGTCCTAATGTTAATTCTTATTGAAGCTTGAAAATGTGTAAAAGAACTGGGTATTCTTTGGTTTCCTTAAGCAATTTATTATTTTGAGATTTAAAAAAATGTCATATGAATGGATAATGAATATTTTGATTCCTATATATAGTGTTCCCATACTGCACTTTTCGTTGCCATGGTTGAAGGCAGTAGCTGAAATTGTCACATACCCTGTTGCTTTGCTCCAGGACATTTCTATTCTGACAAGAAAGCAGCAGCAGCTCTGAACTGGATTGAAGGACGTGGGAAGTCGGTGGTGTTTGAGTTGAGGACATAATTAAGAAGGAGGAGGTGGTGAAGACAAGTGTAGAGGCCCTAGTCGAGCTTAACATGCTAAAAAACCTCACTGGCTCAGCCGTGGCTGGTGCTCTTGGTGGGTTCAATGCTCATGCTAGAAATATTGTGTCTGCTATCTACATTGCCACTGGTCAGGATCCTGCCCAGATTGTGAAGAGTTCTCACTGCATCACCGTGATGGAAGCCGTCAAGGATGGGAAGGAGCTTCACGTTTCTGTGGCCGTGCCCTCAATTGAGGTACAACGGCTTCTCTCATCTTTTACTGCTTCTCTCATCTTTTAGAGCCTTCTTGATTCTAAAGATGGAAAAACGATAATTTAATGTGTTGAAAGAAACTAATAGAAAACACAGTATACGAAATCAACTAATCATAAAACAAGAAAAAAAACTGCTTTAAACTTTTCTCATCTTTAAGACAATTTCAAAGGAAAGTTTTATATATATATATATATATATATATATATATATATAAATATTTTATTCATAATTACATTTTTTAAATAAATAAAATAAAAAAATATTAGAATAATAAATAACATTAATTAAGTTAAATTTTAATAGTTTTAAGTAATTTATTTCAATATATCATTATTTTTTAAATTTATTTTTTATTTCTTAAATACTAATCGATGTTGTTTGGTCATTAAATCTGTAAGTATTTTAATTAGTGATCAAATTTTGTTAATTAGTGATTGATTTTTCAATTATTATTTGTGATTATTTTAGAAGAGTTGAAAGTGTTTTTCTTTTACAAATCCTAAAAATCGTACATTATCCGTCCTGAGAATTGTTTACTTTATACGAGACTAGTGTTTGAGACTTGAGACTTAGACGGTATTAATCCCATTAGACGGTAAATAAATAAAGTTTGAAATAAAGTTTGAGTTTTGATAATAACAAACTTTGTAGCAAAATTCATGTCGTATTAATATTTATTTTATGTATATGCATTTCTGAAATCTTAGTAGATGACGAGACATACAATTTTTATTAAAGGATTGTAAAATTAATTAAAACAATCCATCCCTCTATTATTGTGTTTTTCCTACCTTTTCACTATCCTTAAATTTGTAAAAATATTTACACCTTGGGTTTCTGTCGTATATAAAAGTTATAATTTTTCAATAATTTAAAGTTTTTTCTTTTATGGTATTAAACAAAATATTAATTGATACTTAATTCTTTTTATTAGACGTACATCACACTACCGCCATTGAATAGCAACAAGAATAACAAAAGTAAACTTTTTAAATTATATCTTAAGCTTTTACTTGTATACTTAGTATTTTTAATCATCTACCTCTTTCGATCAATACATAGTTTAAAAATGTTTATTCTTAAATATTTGTTTGTTTAAGCTAATATTTTTAAACATAATTTCTTTAAATATCAATACTTTTATAAAAAAAAGTTAATAGTTTAAAGTAATTTTAACTATGCAAAATAAACATTTATTTTATATAGTATAAAAAGCTAACTAGGTAACAATAAAAGCTTCAACCACCTTCCACCATAATTTTTAATGAAAAAAAAGAGTAAAAGCCTCACCCATATTCATCCACTGAGAATAACTTCCAAAATTATTACTAAAGTTGAAAGCTAATGAAATTCCGAAAATACTGTATAATTCTAATTCCAAATTATTTTTTTTAAAAAAATAGACCTTATAAAACTTATAAGACTTAAGTAATATCTAGATAAAAAGGGTATTCAAATGACTTTTTTTAAAAAAATTATCCTTAAATATTTGTTTGTTTAAGCTAATATTCTTAAATATTTGTTTAAGGTAATATTCTTATATATTTATTTGTTTAAGCTAATATTCTTATATATTTGTTTGTTTAAACTAATATTCTTAGATATTTGTTTGTTTAAGCTATAATATTCTTATATATTTGTTTGTTTAAGCTAATATTTTTAGATATTTGTTTGTTTAAGCTAATATTCTTAAACGTAATTTCTTTAAATATCAATACTTTTTTTTAGAAGTTAATATTTTAAAGTAATTTTATATCATAATTTAAATCCAATATATAGTTTATAAAAAAAAAAAAGTGAAAGCCTCTTCCCATATTGATCCACTAAGAATAACTTGTATTAAACATCTTAATGATAAATGTTCTATTAACTATTACAGCAATGAGTTTATTCAGTATTATTCTTCAGTATTACAGCAATGTTAGGTATGTACTACTTCATACACAACAAAATATGAATTGTGCATGCATGAACAATGAATTTATTTCAGCTTCTATCCAATAGCCAATGCTTTTGATTTGCATAGGGGACAAACATCTTTCTCTTGTAACCATCTCCTTATACAATTTGCATGGTATTCATGTCCGCATTGAAGAATTCCAATCTCCTCTTTGTTCTTATATTCATCCTGTGAAATCATATCATGCATAACTATTCCAATTAATAGGAGAAAGAGTAAAATATGTTTCTAATAGTAGATACTATGAAATAATGCATTTGATACCTGACATATTATGCAAAGATCAATTTCCTGTTCCTCAGAAGTTGACCCCTCCAAGTTATTAGGTAGTAGATAAGTTTTTGTCTGCATTTGTCCTGCAATAATTTCTTCAGACAAACCCCTCTCTACGCTGCCAATCTGTTCACCTAATACAAGAAGTTCCTGTTGTCAAATTCCAAAGAGTTAGAAAATTAAAGTTTTCATAGTCACTAAGACCTCATAGTCAATCCACATTCGTAGCAAAATACACCAGATGGTACATAACAAACTTGCCTCATATGACATGTCGTCAATGTCCACCATGTGGTCACGGAATGAAGCAACTTCTTGAAGAAAAGCCCTAGGAGGAAGATTATGCATGTTGCCTCTACGAGCATGAAAGTTGGAGTGACCTCTAGGAGGAAGATTATGCATGTTCCCTCTATAAGCACGAAAGTTGGAGTGATCTCTAGGAGGAAGATTATGCATGTTCCCTCTACGAGCACGAAAGCTGGAGTGACCTCTAGGAGGAAGATTATGCATGTTTCCTCTACGAGCACGAAAGTTGGAGTGACCTCTAGGAGGAAGATTATGCATGTTCCCTCTACGAGCATGAAAGTTGGAGTAACCTCTGATCTCTTGCACTTGCACAGGCTGTGCGTGATGATGATAGTGCCGATGGACAAATCTATGGCTCCTTCTGCTTCCAGCTATATCATGATATCTTTGGAGATTCATTCTTGAATTCTCTAATGAACTTACATTAGCACTGGGAATTGGAGCTGGAGAACAAGGCCAACCGTCAGAAGACCAAATTCATTCACCATGTCAAGGATTTAAAGAAAATAGCACATAATTGCATGGAATAAAAAAACCATGTCAAGGATTTAAAGAAAATAGCACATAATTGCATGGAATAAAAAACTTCAGAAACATAATTTCTTGGTAAAAAACACCAAAAAAAGATGCTTTAGTTGTAAGTAACTGGTTTAGAAATTGCAGCAATTAGAAAAAGAAAAAAAGACATTTTACCTTGAATCAAAGATCCCCAAGAGCCAAAGCTATGAAAGAAGGGAATGCCAATTTCTGTGTGGCTTGCATTAGATGAATCTGTAACACTAATATGATGTGAAAAGGAGGGGATGCCAATTTCAATGTGGCTTGCATTAGATGAAACTGAAACACCAATATCAATACTAGGTTGATGGTGAACTCCATACACCATCCCATCGCCATAATAAGCATCTAGTAAGTAATGAGAATCAATACTAATTCCTTCCACTATTACTATTAGCATATTAGGTTCAGGTTCGGAGATGTTTGTCCTTCTAGGATCAGTGCTTTCAGATTCAAACCCTTGTTCACTCATCCCATTCATTTCTGTCATTGGGAGAATAATAATTAAAAGTTTAAAAGCATATAAAAATATGACCAAGAAAATAAAAATAAAAATAAAAGCCAAGGCAGTGTTCAATTGTGAATGTTAAGGTAAGCCTTTCTTACATGATAAAAAAAAAACGACTTTGGATTTCTTACATGATAAAAAAAGACAGACAAAAATAAGAACTTTGGAGAAAAAAACATCATCCTCACTGATCAAACAAAACTGAGGAGAACAAAGCACCTTACCTCGTTCTCAAGTGACGGTCTTTCCTTGGTTTCCAAATCCGAATTCTCTTTCGAACAAAAAGCAGGTGAAAAGAAGGCAAAACTAAGGACTGAAGAAGGAAAATTTGAACGTTATCAGTAGATCTATTGCAACATGGATTGCTTATAAAGAGTAATCGTAGTATGATGTTAAAGAAGGAAATCTTTACTGTTAAAGATAATTTAATTTTTTAAATCTAATTCTAAATATTTAGAATTATTATTTGTAAATCTACTCTAAAATGATTACTTATCAAGATGGTAATTAATGATAAGAAAAGATTTAAAGAGGGAAATATTTTCCATTAAAGCTAATTCAATCTTTAAAATCTAATTCTATATATTTCAGTGTTTATATAATTTTGGTGCATTAACTATAATTTAAGATGGGCAACTAATAACAATACATAAGATATGCTTCTATTTCATTCATTCGAAAGTTAGTTCTTCTAAGATTGAAAAATTTATTATGACATTTACTAATTTTATTATTAAATGATAAAGTATTTTAGGGTAGGCATGACAATCAGGAAATATATTACCTCTTTATCCGCAAGTTATATTTTTTATCTAAAGAATATCACATTCTTGAGATTCTTTTTAATAAATTGGTTATGTGAAACTAATTCTTACAAAAGTAATTTATAAATAAATAAATTCACCTTCTTGAGATTCTTTTTAATAAATTGATTAATGTGAAACTAATTCTTACAAAACTAATATTTATATATAAGGGAATAATTGACCTCAATAAAATATATATATATATATATATATATATATATATATATATATTCATTAATTGAATATTATTCTTAATCAATCTCCAACATTATTTTTCATGTTGAATAATGAAGATCTCCATCATTGAATTAAATATTTATGAATGATTTAATAAACTTAATTAAGATAACCTTTGGTTCTAATATATTCTTAGTACGTAGAGTTAGTCTTAATTTGCTAAATAATTATTTTTCAAATTAATAAAAAATTATTCATAAGACAGTGCACACGGTAGCAATTCTATGTTCAGTTTTAAAAAAATCGAATAAAATATGAAATAAATATAACCTTCAAAAAAATTAAAATAAATTTTGAGAAATCTAACAAAATGAGATTTAACTAATTAAATTTCGTTTCCATAATAATTGTATCCTATCTTATTAAACTCATACTTAATTAAGGAATTATATAAAGAATATCACCTTATTAAATAATAAATATTATTAGATTATTATAATTTAAAATACATGACAAAGAAACAACTATATGACATAAAATAGATAAATAGCCTTTTAGATATTACTATGATTTTTTTTTATTTCATATCACTATTTTGAATTATGTAAATTTAATGTTTTTAAAAATTAAAAAAAAAAACATGTTAGCGTAATTTTTGTGTTAAATTTAGGGTAACTAGGTTACTACAGTAACATGTTATTCATTTTTCATCTCATGTAGCATTCTTTTAAGGACATTATTATCAATTTGACAAAAAAAACAATTATATTTAATTGTTTAAAAAAACTAAAACGGAATTGAGAAAGCTAAAAATAGTGGGATGAAAATGAAAAAATAATTATTTTTTTTAATCAGCAATAAAGAATAGCATGAATAGGGGTACTCCAATCCATGTACAAAACACTTAGATCTCAAACAAAATATGCTCATATATAACATACTATAATTACAAAAAATAAGACAACGACATAATTCATGTCAAGGGTATAAGACATGGTAGCTCCAAAGAAGTATGTTGGTTTCTTGCTCCTACAGAAAAAAAAAAAAATTGTTGATAGTAATGCTCAAGTTGAAGCAATTCTTCTTTAGAGTATAGTTGTGGAGCATCTTGAGATATTAACCAATCTAACATAAAAGGTTGAAATAAATTAAAAGATAATCTTTTAAAATAATCTTTACCAATCATGCTTGCAAGAAATTCTTTTAAACTTTGCAAGTCTCTCATGATGACAATCAAATGAACAAGAAAAACTTTAAGAGTTGAGAAAAAAAAATTAATGAAAGAGCAATGAAATGTAAACATGTTAAGAACTTTAAATAGTGATAAAAAGTTCAACTTTTTGGATTAAGATGGACAGTTTGTTAAATATTACAGTATATGTGCACAAACTTTTAGTACAAAAATCATCTTTCTTGTGGGCACAAATGTTTTCCAAACCCCCATATTAAATTTGTGTGTCTGTGAGAGACATACAGAGTTTGTATGTGTGGTGTATCATGCACAAGTTGTATTTCTATTATGGTAATATGTTTATTGTGGCATATACGGAATGTCGTTATGCTTAATGAGTCTTTTGTTTTTATCAAGAACCTTTGTTGGTTTTGAGTAGGTGGTTTTTTGTAGTGTTTGCTTTAGTTGTGTTGAGCTGATAGTTTTTAGTGAGTTATAGGGTCTTTCTTTTGAAATGAGTTATTTTGTAAAAGGGTTGAATCACTCCTAAGTAGTTCATATTTCTTTAATTTTTCTTGCCAATTCAAAAAAAATGCTTAAATAAGTCTTGGATAAAATGCTTACATTGTTAAACTCATGAAAGATTGGAAGTTGGAACATCAACATAAATATGTCAGTACTTATTTTTTTTAATAAAATTCACTGCATTGTAGTATGACATGAAAAAGTCTTGACTTTGTACATTAATCAAATACTTCTTACTAGCTCAACAAAATTTGAGAAAAACTACAACATGCTTAAGAAAAACTAGAAAATAACTTCTGGATTCAAAGTTTGTTTAGGAGCAAATACAGTTTGTTGTTAACCCTGAAAGACCATATTTGCAGTTCATGGTCTTCTTCAAATTGGTTAGCAGACACAATCTTGTTCCATTTCTTTACAAGATTGTAGGTGTTTGTGGTCATACTCCATTTTTTCATGGGTAGAGTATATTCTCTGAGGCAAGGGTCCATCACGGTTACTTCCAAACCAATAAGTCTTCCATCGTCGTTGCCATTTTCTCTTTCATTCAACTTTGTAATTTCTTCTTTGGTGAGAAAGTCAGCTCTTATTTCTTTTATTGGCATTGACAATCGATTATTATTTGTTTTCACATCGGAATGAAAGAGTCTCTTGTGCATGAGAAATTGAAGATCACGACCACTCAACTCATTGATTCGATTCTTGAATTCTAGAGACAATTCTTGTGGTGGTGGTGGTGGTGTAGTACTTTTCACAATTACCCTTCGTTTTTTTATCTTTGGAACCACACTTTCCTCTTTCGACATATCTTGAGTTTTTCTACATGCACAAAAGTCATTCAAAATAGTTATTTGAGAATATAAATCTTAATTTTTTTAAAAAAAAGATAGAAAATATTTGTCCTTTATAGCGAAGGAAATTGTGATCCTTTTATCTAATTTGCTAAACAAGTAGTTTTCAAAAGTAATTAAAGATTATCCATGAACTAAAATAGTTTTAATTTATTCATAAAAATAAACCAGTGTGTGATTCAAAATAAGATTTACAAAACAAATGAAATAGAGTGTAACATACCTTTTTCTGGTGATTCTTGGTGTGTTGTCACTGTTTACACATTGATGAAAAGAACTTGAAAGTTGTTTGGAAAAAGCATGAAGCTGAACCAATTCTTGTTGACTGTAGAAGTGTGGGGCATGTTGTGATATTGCATAATCTAACAGAGAAGGTTTGAACGACTTAGAAGATAACTTTTCAAGAGACTCTCCATCAGAAATACTTGCAACCAATTCCTTCAAAGTTTTCAAGTCTCTCATTGTGATCAAATCAATAAAGAAATTTTTTTTGATGGAAGAATAATGGTGTGTAAACAGGATTAAATAGTAAAAAAAAGATAAAGTATATAAAGATTAATGATAAGAAAAGATTTTTATAAAATTTAAAAAATAATTTTATTCAGTTATGGGTGAAAAGATTATAAAAGATAAATTTATTTCAAAATAGAAACCATATAATAAATAAGATGACAACAAAATATTTAAAAATAGAAACCGTATAGTAAATAAGATAACAACAAGAAAATAAACATAAAAATAATTATTTTAATTTAATTATTTTAAAAAACTATATTTATATTTGAGCGCACACACCTAAAAAAAAAGTACAAACTTATTATAATCAAATCAATAAAAAAAAAATTTTAATGAAAAAATAATGGTGTGTGAACAAAATTAAATAGTAGAAAAAAGATAAAGTATATAAAAATTAATAATAAGAAAAGATTTTTATAAAATTTAAAAAATAATTTGATTCAGTTATGAAGTGAAAAGATTATAAAAAATAAATTTATTTAAAAATAGAAACCGTATAGTAAATAAGGTGACAACAAAATATTTAAAAATAGAAATCATATATTAAATAAGATGAAAAAAAAAACATAAAAATAATTATTTTAATTTAATTATTTTACAGAAGAAACTGTACTTATATTTTGACGGACACACCCAAAGGAAAGGAAAGTGCAGACTTAACCAATCCATTCCCAATCCGCACAGCCTTCATCCGCGTCTCCATGGCCAACGAACCTTCTTCTTATTATTCTTGTTATTCTTCTTGTTGTTCTTATTGTTATTGTTCTTCTTGTTATTGTTCTTCGTTTGATCTGTGTTATACTATGTTCTTGCTAATCTTCCTTCTTAACTATTCGTTTGATTTGATTTTTTTGATTGGTTTTGAATTTGGCGTTAAGTTAATAGGAATAATGAATTCGTTTGATTTGATTTAAGATTACAGTGTGTGTAGAGTGGTGGAGGAAAGCAAGTGTATATATGTTTTCATTTATTAAGAGTAATCTTTCTCTGTTTTTGTAAAGTTTATATTCTGCAGATAGAATGTTTGTTGAATGTTACCTTTCTTTTCTTGTAACATGTTTATAGTGGCATATATACTGAGTGTTGTTATGCTTAAACAGGTCTTGCAGCAGATACTTGTATCCATGTATTTGATGGACCAACACTGCCACATTCAGGTTACTTTCTTATCTGCTACCTTCATATATTTTCATTCTTCTTCACTTTTAACTCAAAATAACATTTACATCACATAAAATAACAAATAAAATAGCCTGCAATATAATATTTCGGATCATCTTTGTGTTATTTGTATTTACACATTCTTTTAAACAATATGTTGTTTGTGGTAATCATCATCTTCATGCAACTCTTCTTCGTTGTATAATTGCAGAGCATTTTGCCATACTGTCCAATTTAAACAAGTAAATATAACAAAACTTAGCAGTCAGAGTTTCACCATCACTATGTTTCTGCTTACCACGTCTTTGCATTTGCTTTCACAAAAATGTAATTCACAGTAAGTTATCTTATATAAGACCAAGTCAACACTGCTGTAAAATACCAATGGAAGTTTGTTTGTATATAAATATATTTTTAGAAAAATAAATAGATGTATTTAAATAAAATACTTCTTGATGAGTAAACATTGAGAGAATCTAGAACTTATTACAAATAACATAAATAAAAAATCTTTACATAATTAGCTAACACCTGGAATAAAGAAAATGTAAAATCTACAAATAACATAAAATTAGATTATGTAAAAGAGGTATAAACTTAGATTAAAGAGATAATTCAAGGAGGGCATATTAGGTTAAAAATGAATAATTCATTATTAATTTTTAAGAATAAATTTAATTACTCTAATAATTACTAAACCTATCTACCAGTTTAAAAAGTCTTAGACTCCTCAATATTTGTTCCCTGCATCACAAATATTTAATACATTAATCTAAGAAACTCCTTTAAAATAGATAAATGAGAAGATTTTGAAGTTTGACACAATTCCACTTGATTTTTTAATGTTTGACATGACATCTCTTCACTTTGTCTACATCTACAAAAGTCATATTTCAAATAATAGTTATGTTCATTTTAATCCTAATTTACAGTATAATTAGTTTTCAAATTAATAAAAAAATTATTCATAAAAACAATGCATACTAATGGAATAAAATATGAAATAAATTTAACTTTAAAAAAACTTAAGAAGTCTAACCAAATTAATGATATTTAACAAATCAAAATATGTTGTATTTGAATTTAAACTAATAGAAATCTAGGGGAAAAAAATGTTATACTGTTAAATTAAAACTAATTTAATGAAACTCAAAAAAATAACTATAATTTAGTGAAATATAATATCTTCCTAGGATTGTACTAATTAATTTACAGATTAATTACTGTTTGAAAATCAAACGACTCTGTGGCGCCAAATCATCAAAGCTTTAGTCATGTCCTATTAAACTCATATTCAATCAAGGAATTATATAAAAAATATTACCTTATTAAATAATAAATACAAATATCATTAAATGATTATAACTCAAAAAAAAATTAAAAAAAAAAACTAACTATAAGAATGAAATTGAAAAAAAAAATCATCATAATGAAATAAAAAAATGAAAACAATAAATAACATAAATTCCAATATACCTTTTTTTGACAACTCTTCGTGTATTATTCCTTTCTGCATATGATCCATAACAATTTAAAAGTTGCTCATAGTAATTATCAAGTTGAAGTAACTCTTTCTTACTATAAAATTGTGGAATATCTTTGGATATTAGTCAATCTAACATAGAAGGTTGAAATGACTTTGAAGATAGTTTATTAAGAGGCTCTATATCTGTAACACTTGTAAGCAAAACTTTCAAAGTTTTCAAGTCTCTTGAAGCAAAATTTTCAAAGTTTTCAAGTCCCTCATGATAAGATCAAATGAATAAATAAAAATTTAAGAGTTGAAAGAAAGAAAAAAAATGAGAGAATAAAATATTTAAAAACTTTGATCTATTTATCTATTTGATCCTCATGAAGGACTTGAAAACTTTAAAAGAATTGCTTCCATAATATATTATCTTCATAGCCATTTCAATTTTCTATGTTAGATTGACTAATATCTAAAGATATTCCACAATTTTATAGTAAAAAAGAGTACTTCAACTTTAGAATTACAACTAACAGCTTTCAAGTTTTTATGGATGAGAAGTAGAAAGGAATAATATATTAAAAGTTGTCCAAAAAAGGTAAACTGGAGTTTATTTTATTTATTGTTTTAATTTTTTTATTTTATGATTTTTTTTTCAATTTCATTCCACTAGTTTGAATATTCTCAATGTAGTTTCATTTTTAGCAACTAATAGTCCTTTATGTTCAAATTGATGGTAATGTTGATTCCAACAATGGTACACAAGATGAATAATGAATGAAAGATTTAAACAAAATATTATCAAATTGAGATCATTCAAAATAATTAAAAAAATTATTTATTTTTATAATATATATATAAAAATATTATATTTCACTAAATTATAATTATTTTTTGAGTTTCATTAAATTAGTTTTAATTTAACGGTGTAATGTTTTTTTCTAAAATTCTATTAGTTTAAAATCAAATACATTATATTTTGATTATATAAACTAAATTTAATTTGTTAACTTCTCCACCTCCACCTTCACCTCTATCTCTATTATCACCACCACCCTTACCTCTACCACCATGGTCACCAAGACTAATTATGATGAGTCTAACATCTCCACCATTAAGGGTATTTGTGATAAGTCCAACACTTCCATCACAAGGAGAGTCACTCAATTTGTTAGTGGAATTCAAGAATCAAGTCATTGAATTGAATGGATGTGATCTTAAATTTCACATGAACAAGAGACTCTTCTCTTCGGATGTGAAACCAAATAGTAATCGTTTATCCATGCTAATAAAAGAAATAAAATGTGACTTTTTTACTAAAGATGAGATTACAAAATTGGATAAAAGAGAAAATGGAACACTCATTGATTTGGAAGTGACTTGGATCCTTATCTTAAGAGAATATTCCTTACCAATGAAAAAGTGAAAAATGAAAATAAATACCTACAACCTTGTAAAGGAATAAAACAAGACTGTGTCAGCTAACAAGTTTGTAGTGTGGCGTTAACCCTGAAAGACCATACTTTTTATGTTAATAACAAAAACAATCTATACCAATAACAAAATGTGATACAATTTTTTATAATTATTCGTGAGCAACAACTTTCAAAATTTATTATTTAAAAGTGAAAAAAATGATAAACTTCAAAAGATATTGAATAATGCTAACTCATTCCACAAAATGATACATTATATAAGATTAAATTAACACTCATATAAAAAAAAATCAATGAAAGCATGCTTGTATTTAAATATTTTAAAAAAATAAATGTATTTGAAAACTTATTTCTTACTAACAAAACAAAATTTGATACTAACTCCACCTTATTTAAGAAAAATTTAAAAAAAAACAAAAATTGACATTCAAATTCAAAGTTTGTTTAAGAGCAAATATGTTGTTAACCCTAAAAGACCATATATACAACTCTTGATCTTCTTCAAAATTGTTAACTAACACAATCTTGTTCCATTCCTTTACAAGGTTGTAGGTGTTTGTTTTCATTTTCCATTTATTCATTGGTAGACTATATTCCCTAAGATAAGGGTCACTTCCAAACCAATAAGTCTTTCATTTTCTCTTTCATCCAACTTTATAATCTCATCTTCCATGAGAAAATTACATCTAATTTCTCTAATGAAATTGATAAATGATTACTATTTGAATTCACATTCGATGAGAAAAGTCTCTTGTGCATGAGAAAATTAAGATCACATCCATTTAATTCAGTGACTCAATTCTTGAATTCCAATAACAAATTTAGTAACTCTAGTAGTGATGGAAGTGTTGGACTTATCACAATTACCCTTCGTGGTGATGGAGGTGTTTAACCTATCACAATTATTTTTAGTAGTGGTGGTAAAAGTGAAGGTGTTGGACTTATTATAATTGTCCTTGATGGTAGTGGTAGAGGTGGAGGTGTTAGACTTATTATAATTGCCCTTGGTGGAGATGGTATAGGTGGAGGTGAAGATTGTGAAGTTATCACAATTCCGCCAGACTTTTTAAAGTTTGACACCACACTTTTTTTTCTTTTGGCATCTCTTCACTTTGCCTACATATACAAAAGTCATATTTCAATTAATAGTTATTCTCATTTTAGTTCTAATTATTTATACTTAATTTAGTCTTAATTTGCTAAATAATTAGTTTTCAAATTAATAAAAAATTATTCATAAAATACAGTGCTCACGGTAACAATTCTATTTTCAGTTTTAAAAAATCGAATAAAATATGAAATAAATTTAGCCTTAAAAAAAATAAAATAAAATTTGAGAAATCTAACAAAATTAATGTGATTTAAGTAATTAAATTTCGTTTCCATAATCAAAATATGGTGTTTTTAAATTTAAACTGATAGAAATCTAGCAAGATATTATACTGTTAAATTAAAACCAGTTTGATGAAATTCAAAAACTAACTATAATTTAGCAAAATATAATATCTTTCTATGATTGTTCTAACAAATTTACAAATTAATTACTCTCTGAAATCAAACAATTTTCGTGATACCAAATCATCAAAGCCTCTAATCATTGTATCCTATCCTATTAAACTCATTTAATTAAGGAATTATATAAAGAATATCACCTTATTAAATAATAAATATATTAAATGATTATAACTTAAAATACATTGACAAAGAGACAACTATATGACATAAAATAGATTAAATAGTACTATTATTATGACTTTTATTTATTTATTTATTTCATTTCACTATTTTGAATGATCTAAATTTAATTTTTTTTTATAAAAAATGTTAATGTCATTTTTTTTAATCAAATTTTAGGCAACTACTTACTACAATATCATGTCACATGTTACTACCATGAATAAGTAAATTTTAACTCATGACGAGTCATTCGGTTTTCATCTCATATATCATTCTTTTAACCACATTATTATTAATTTGACCAAAAAATTATGTTTAGTTGTTTAAAAAAACTGAAACCAAATTGAGAAGCCTAGAAATAACAGGATGAAAATGAAAAAAATGATCATTATAATTACTTAAAAGATTAAAATAACAAATAAAATAGATTTAAAAAGATTAATCATAACTATTAATGAAAAGAAAAGATTTTGATAAAATTCATTTAGTTTAGTTATGTGTGAAAAAGTTATAAAAGATAAACTTATTTGAAAATATTAAACCATAATTTTTTAAACAAGTAAATAAGATAACAAACTTAGGATACGAAAATTTCATAAGAAAAAAAGATAAACTTAAAAATAAGATAAATAAAAATAATTTAAATATTTTTTATTATAAATATTTTTTAGCAACTGTATTTATAATTGATAATTGATAACCTGAATGATAATTGATAACTATTATTGATAAGATAAAAAGATACATTACATAAAACCAACATTTCTATTAAAAAAAACGACTAAAAGTGTTCTTATCTTTAAATCTATCTTTTATAAAAAGAATAAATATATTTGAGTCAAATATTTTTTCTCAGGATTTGTTTAATACAATTTTGTTTCATCTTTTATAGTTATTGTTGTTTTTTTAACTTGTTGACGAATATAATTGTATTTGTATTCAGGTTTATAAGTGTTGAGGTAGGCTCGTCTCTCTCTCTCCACTATGATCTCCATGTGTTTGTGAAATGTCCCACCACAGTTGCCAAATGACTCCTCTGTTATTGTTTTCAAAATTTAAACTTTTTTTTGCCCATTTGGTCAAATTTCCAAGAAATTAAATAAAACTGAGTTAGATATTGATCTTTCATGTGTTATTTTGCAGAGAAAGACTGTGTTACCTGGAAGCCATGAGTTGAGTTGAGTATTGATCTTTCATGAGTTGTTGTTATCTAATCAGAATTAGGATTGTACCTCGGTAATCAGTGGAATATGGCTTGGTTTAAAATATTATTGAGATGAAACTTCACTTCTCATTGTATAACATTGAAAACAACTCCTAAAGCAGTGCATCTAAGTTTAAATTAGAGATTAGCTAAAACGACATGTGATATTTGGAATAGGAACTGTGATCTGGGGTGAGCTTTCATTTTTTTGATTAAGATGGAAAGTTTGTTGAATATTACAGTATATGTGCACACACATGTACAAAAACCATCTTTCTTGTGGACACAAACATTTTCCGAAACCCCCGTATTGAATCTGTGTGCCTCTGAGAGAGATACATGAAAGTGTATTCCTCTTCCATCTGGAAATATATCGTTGATTGTAAATGGATCTATGATATCAAATATGAGAAAATATCGTCCAAGACATCAAGAATTCTCTTAACAGATCATCAACAAGTTCAAATAATTGTTTTTGTTGTATTTCGCTCAGTCATGACCTATTCAAACAATGAATGCTTTGGGTTTGCAATAACAAAATGAATTCTTCATTCACAGGGAATTTAGTTTCACCCAGGGAAATTGATCTAGAGAGCAGTAATCATCTTAACAACCAATCTGCACAGCAAATCCCATTTCGGTGAGCAAAATTATGCAAAATGTGGAATAATAAATAAGTTAAGATCAATTTCAAAAATGATTAGGCTTTCTCCATGGACATTGTACAAGTCTTATATGCCTTCTATAGTATTATATATTATATATAGGAGTTTGCACACTAAATTAGTATATAATCTTCATTTCTTTTAAACATTTTTTAGATTTGCCTTTTAGAATTTCTAGTTTCTCTCTCCTTTCCATAGTTCTTTACAAGCTTTCGTTACATTGGAACAATTTTTTCAATTTCAATTTAGTTATACACTAACTAAAAGGTTTCCTTTTAAACCTTTTTTTTTTAATTTAGCAAAAAAATACATTTTAGCTTTAGAAATAGATTGATGAAAAGAGGTATTACAAACACTTTTTTGGAATTGTTCTCAAATATCCCCATACACTATAAGCTTTTCTACTTCAAGGAACTTGGAAAAATATTGTAGTTTAGATTTTGTTAACAGTTTCCAACTTTCCAACTTTTCAAAATTCTTATAATTTGCAGAAGATTTGCTTCCAATTCTGTTTCTGAGATATTGTAGATTTTATTTTCTCTTTCTTATCCTCAGAATTTGATTTCTGTTTTGGTTCAAGAAGCAACTTGGACTTTTGCTTATTTGACCCATTCACAAAGGTAGACACTTCCTTTAGGCCATTTACTCTATAAACACAAAATTAACAAAAATAATAGTTAAGGCCCAAATAAACCAAATTATATGAATATTAATTAAAACAGTTGATTTATTTATTATTATAGTCTAATAATCCATGATTAAAGTTATTGAGTGTGAATAAATATATGCTCATCAATGTTCAAATACATTGAGGATGGATGATTTAGTTTGGATACAAGAAAATATACCAATCAACTTTTTTTTTTTATGTTATGTGTGGGAGCGAGGGCCAATCCCTCACCAAACCCTTTTTCACCATAGCTAGGGTTTAACCCTTTCTAAGTCACAGTGAGCTAGGACTTAACCCATGCATGTTCATAATGGGTTTCGATTTAGCAAGAGCCTAACCCTCTCTAGGTTAGACTAAGCAAGGGTTTGACCCTCTTTAATTAAGGAGGAAACTTGCTTTTAGCTACAAGGAAGTGACGTCTAACCTAACTCTAATAGCAGGGGTTAGGCTGTCTTTACTAGCTTCAAACTAGAGAGGGTTAAGCCTACATTAGTAGCTACAACCCCTTGCATGAAGATTAGCTTCCAGCCTTTTAGCTTCCGCTGGGCAGCCCAAGTTATGTCCACACTAAAGGACATTTAGTGTCTGCTTTCTAGCATTTGAGTTCATATTCGAGGGAGGCTATTGATTATCTTTATCTTTATCTTTGAATATCTTCATTCATATCTCCTTGATATTACTTTACCCTTTGATCTGCACAAATCTCGATCATCAACTTCATCTCTTTTCTATCAAACGCTTTGTCTATCGACTTTATATGTGTCTTTATGTTCCTCTGAAAATTTCTAGGAATAATATCACTATCAGTGAACATTATAATTAACAAAATAATTTATGAATATCACTAAAACAATATCTTTATAATATCTTCGAATTATCAATATTTCATATTCTGTGGAAATTCATTTTCATATACTTTCCAAGTTAATATGAAATATGAAAATTGACGCCTAATCACATTTAACATGGATATGTTTCCAGTATACATATTTCGAAAAACTCTTTTATAAAGATAATATTCATGCTCTATTTTTCAAAGACTTTCAAATAAACATTGTTCATTCAAAAACTTACTAATACAATCTTAGACTTAATTCTAATTGCACAATTGTATTAGAAAACATATATGATCAATATGGAAAGTTTTTTTCATCCACAAATCATTTAAACACAATATATTTGAGATTTTCAAATTCTTTATATTATGTTCTCAAATACGTTCCAAAATCATTTAATCATTCATCTTATTTTAAAATAGTGTTTTCTATGACTTATAAATATCAAATAAGATTTGAAAACATAAGAGTAGTGTCATAAAACATTCTAATAATGTAAAGATTAACTATGGAAACTTCTCGACGTAGTAGTTCATTTGACGAGTAGAAAATAATAGTATTGACTTACATGTACAATCTTTAGTGATTGTCTGATGGCTTATAAGCAAGTACTTTGATATTGTCTTTCTTGTAGTATTGAAAGGGATCGTTTGATGAGAACAATTGATGCATCCATGAGCATTAGGATCGTCCGATATGTTCTTCTTAACTATTTTTTCTGATTCATTCTAGTAAGATTGTCTAACACATTATTTGATATCATTTGACGTGTGTATTATTCTTCTTTGAAAATTTTGTTTGGACAACGTTCCTTCTTTAACTGTTATCTTTATAAAAGTGAGAAATTTGTCCAATATTAAGACCAAGATTGGATCATCTTACATGTTTTCTACTTTTGTATCGTGTGTTTTACCTTTACTACACTGTCCAACAAATCTTTTTATTGTGAGATTGTCTATTGAGTCTTGTTCATCTTCTCTAATCATTTTGTCTAATCTTAGATTGCATATGAGCGAGCTTTATAATGTTATAACACATCTTATAGTGTTTGTTATCATCAAAACATATAAAATTTCATATGAGATCGTTTATTGGGTGATAGATCATTTGGTGTGTTAACATATTTATATTGGTTAGATTGTTAAATTTGGTTTAAAGGATCAATTTATGTTATAATAGTTATGAGAGGAAAATGTTGCAATACTTGAGTGTAAATAAGCAATTTAAACTTGATTTTGACTTAATAAGATGAAGAATTTGGATTTCGAAATTTGTTTTTAAATCCTACAAAACTTATTGTCTCTATAAATCTCACTTGAGCATCGAGCGACACTTAAGCGAAAACCATCAAACTTGAGAGAAAATCACTATCATTCAAATGACTAGTAGGACACTCAAGTATTATCGCTCCTTGCTCAAGTTGAAATTTAAAACATGAACAAGAGATGGGTAACGATGATTTTTCTTTCCTCTGGATTTGGACTACTCATGCAAAGGCTGGTTGGTCAAGAGAAGAAATCTTAGTGAGTTGGGTGAGGATTCTATTATGTTTTGGAAGTATTAAGCAAAACATATCATTCAAATGTTGGTACGATGCTTAAGCAATTTAATTTATCGCTCAAGCGACCTATGGTAGCTCAAGCAAGGAGAAACTCAAAATTTCTTGTTTTTATTGGAAAATACCACTAAAGTGTAGTAATCTAACTCAAGCGACATTCTTCAACTCTCTATATTTTAATTTAATTTCAAGCGATTACATGTTTATTACTCATAGCTTATAATATTATATACAAATTTGAATGTTTTATTTGATAAATGTTGAATTATTATGTTTGAATGAATTAATTTCTTTAAGAAATAATGTGTTATATAAATGAACAGTATGATGTATGCAATCATTAAAGGTAACATACCTAGGATGTTTGTTGGCCAATTTTTGATTTGTAAGTATTAAGTATAAGAGCATATGATTAACAAATATACCTTTGTTCATTAATCATATAAATCGTGTAGTTTAACACATTTAGGGGTGGAAAGTTGAGAAATGTTAGTGTACATTGAATCACATTTATGGGTATACAATCTTTTGTTTAATGAACTTATCCTAACCTATAAAGTTGAGATCTACTTGTTAATTATTTTGCTTAAAATGAGTTAGGTGTTAGTCTTTGGTTGAATATGGTAAATACAAGTCTTTAGAAAGACATGTGTTTGATATTTTCTATTTGTATCTACTTGAGCTTGGTCTGCATGTTGATTTTAAATGCTTTGAATTGGATTAGTGATATGATTTCAAATAGAACTAACAGTAGAATTGGGAATTTAGGGTTACGGAAAAGAATCAATTAAAAATAAAAACAATGAAAACCTGGATAAAAGAAGGTGCCACAAATAAAGTTTGATAAGCCTAAGGATGATCGTCACAAGAATTGGTGGATTCTTGATAAGATCGAAAGATTCAACGAAAAACCCTAGCAGAGAAATATTCTCTCTTAAAATTGCCAAAATATCCACTCCTCATTATGATTTTCAAAAGTGTATAAATACAAATTGAGTTATAGGTATTGGGTTCAAATCCTAACTCCAAACAAAATAATAATATTATTTTATTTTAATACTCCAAGCATGTTGTGCATGTAATCAGCTTGGTCTGTTTAAACTGTGTTATTCAACAATTGGGCCTCCAAAAGATTAGTCACCTTTTGCTGCAATGTCTCTTGGGCCTTTCTAAGCCTTCTCTTGTCATGGGTTCACCTAAGTCTGGAATGTCTTTGTTAAGTTCCTGCTCACCATGCCTTTGGGCTTGGATGTCCTCATCATTCCCTCCTTCTTAAGAAAGACCTTGGATGTGCACATCATTCCCTCCTTGAGAAAAACCTTGGATGTTCGCATCATTCCCTCCCTCTTGAGAAAGACTTGAAGTTAATTCCAAAGCTTCATCATCTGCAGAAAAAGGAGACAAATCAGACATGTTAAAAGTATTACTCACATTGTACTTAATTGGAAGATCAATCTAGTAGGCATTGTCATTAATCTTTTCTAACACTTGGAAAGGTCCATCCCCTCTCGGTTGAAGCTTGGATTTTCTTTCTGAAGGAAACCTTTCTTTCTTCATGTGTACCCAGATCCAATCTCCAGGCTCAAAGATTACTTTCTTTCTTCCTTTGTTAGCTTGCTTAGAATAACCTTCAACTTTTTTTTTTCTATTTGTGCTTTAACCTTTTCATGTAGCTTTCTCACATAGTCAGCCTTAGCCTGTGCATCTTCATGCTTTAAAACAGAAATGTTAGGCATAGGTAACAAGTCTAATGGAGTTAAAGGATTTAATCCATACACAATTTCAAATAGAGAACAATTTGTTGTGCTATGAACAGCTCTGTTGTAAGCAAACTCAATATGGTAAACATAATTCCCAAGCTTTCAAATTTTTTTCAAAATAATTCTAAGTAAGGTACCCAGAGTTCTATTCACTACCTCTGTTTGTCCATCTGTTTGGGGATGACAAGTAGTTGAAAACAAAAGTTTGGTACCTAACTTACCCCATAATGTCCGCCAAAAGTGACTTAGGAATTTTGTATCCCTATCACTCACAATACTTCTTGGTAGTCCACGAAGTCATACTACCTCCCTGAAAAACAAGTTAGCTACATGGCAAGCATCATCAATTTTTTTACAAGGAATAAAATGAGTCATTTTTGAAAATCTGTCAATAACCACAAAAATAGAATCTTTCCCTCCTTGAGTCCTTGGCAAACCCAATACAAAGTCCATTGAAATATCAACCCAAGGACTATCAGGAACAGGCAAAGGAGTGTACAAACCATGAGGTTTGACTTTTGATTTGGCCTTTTTACAAGTAATGCAATTTTCACAAAACTTTTGCACATCACGTTTCATGTGAGGTCAATAAAAATGTTCATGCAAAGTGTCAAAGGTCTTTTGAACCCCAAAGTGTCCCATTAGTCCTCCCTCATGTGCTTCTCTTACTAAAAGATCCCTAATGGAACATTTAGGAACACACAATCTTTTCTCCTTAAACAAATAACCATTGTCCCTAAAATATCCATTGGTGCTAAACTGTGTACAAGCATTAAAGATTTTAGCAAATTCAGAATCATGCGAATACATTTCTTTTAAAAATTCAAGACCAAACAATTTTGTTTCAAGAATAGCAATCAACACATGCCTTTTAGACAAAGCATCAACCACAATATTTTCTTTTCCTTTTTTATGCTTTATGACATATGAAAATTGTTCTAAAAATTCAACCCACTTGGCATGTCTTTTATTTAATTTTACTTGGCATTTTAAGTGCTTTAAAGACTCATGGTCACTATGAATCACAAATTCTTTTGGTAAAAGATAGTGTTGCCATGTTTGTAATGCTCTCACTAAGGCATACAATTACTTATCATAAGTGGGATAGTTTAAGGCACTATCATTTAATTTCTCACTAAAATAAGCAATTAGATGACCTTCTTGCATCAGAACAGCTCCTATACCCACATTAGATGCTTCACATTCAATTTCAAAAGATTTTGCAAAGTTCGGTAATGCAAGAACGGGGGCATTAGTCAATTCATGCTTAAGGGCAGCAAAGGCTTTTTCTTGTTTTTCTTCCCATTTAAACCCAACATGCTTTTTAACAATCTCATTTAGGAGTGCTGCCAAAGTGCTAAAATTCCTAACAAATCTCCTGTAGAAACTAGCTAGGCCATGAAAGCTCCTAACCTCACTCAAATTTTTAAGGATAGGCCATTCTTGGATAGCCTTCACTTTTTCATAATTTACCTGAACCCCTTTGGCACTTACCACAAAACCCAAGAATTTAATTTGTTAAGTACAAAATGTGCATTTATCAAGATTAGCATACAATTTTTCTTTTCTAAGAACATTCAAAACAGCACACAAATGTTCCACGTGTAATTCCAGACTAGAGCTATAAATCAAGATGTCATCAAAATACACCACAACAAATTTGCCCAAAAATTCTCTCAAAACATGGTTCATTAATCTTATAAAAGTGCTTAGGGCATTTGTTAGCCCAAATGGCATCACACAGCTCTCATACAATCCATATTTTGTTTTAAAGGTAGTTTTCCATTCATCCCCCTCCCTAATCCTGATTTGATGGTAACCACTTCTTAAGTCAATTTTTGAAAATATACATGCACCATACAATTCATCCAATAAATCATCTAACCTGGGAATAGGGTGTCGATACTTGATGGTAATGTTATTTAGTGCTCAATAATTTGTGCACATCCTCCAAGAACCATCCTTTTTAGGCACTAAAATAACTGGAACAGCACACGGGCTCATGCTCTCTTGTACCCATCCTTTGTTCATCAATTCTGCAACTTGAGTTTGGATCTCTTTGGTCTCTTGAGGGTTGCTTCTATAAGTTGGCCTATTAGGCAAAGATGGTCCTAAAAGGAGGTCAATGTGGTGTTCAATTCCCTTTAGAGGTGGTAGTCCTCTAGGAATTTCACTTGGAAACACATCCTTGAATTCCTGTAAAAGAGAATCAACACTAGGAAGAAAATTAATTTGGTTATAATGGTCAGCAACCAAAGTGTTGCTTTTGCAATAAAGTAAATAATGAGGTTTGCTAGAAAGTAGCAACTTCTTCACTTCCTTCACTTTCAGTATGCCACTCATTTTTCTCTCATGTGTTTCTCTCTTTGTAGGTGTTTCACTCTTGCTCTGTTTAAGTGTTTCACTCAGCTCTCTTTTCTCTTAGACTCTCTTTTCTCTCAATTTCATTTGATCCTCACATACCTCTCTAGGAGATAAGGGTTTGAGAATGATCTTCTTGTTATTCTGCATAAAAGAGATTTTATTGATGAAACCATCATGAATAGCTTTGGTGTCAAACTGTCATGGCCTCCCTAACAAAATGTGAGTTGCCTCCATTGGAGCCACATCACACAAGATATTGTCATTATATGGTCCTATGGATAGGTTCACCTCCATTTGCTTGCTCACTGTCATCTTTCCATCTTTACTAAGCCATTAAAGCTTGTATGGCCTTGGGTGCGGTTTTGTCTCCAAATTCAATTTGGTAACTAGTCTTGAGCTAGCTACATTGGTGCAACTTCCTCCATCAACTATGAGTGAACATATTTTCCCTTGAATGGAACATCTAGTATGGAAAATATTTTCCCTTTAGGTTTGGTCCAAAGCTTGCATTTTGCTTCCCATAAGCCTCCGAATCATCAACAAATCACCCTCTAATGCATCCAACTCCACCTCTACCTTGTCCTTCTCTTCTTCACTTGAAGGTTCACTGTCTATTTGCCCATTTGATAACATGACCATATTCTTTTTTGTTGGACATTCTGAAGCATAATGTCCTCTTCCCAAGCATTTGAAACATTTTACCTCACTTGTCTTCCTTTTAGGTGGTGAATTATGATATTTATTAGGGGACTTCCCACTTGAAGATGTGGTTGAACTTGATCGAACTCCTTTATCCTTCATAACCTTATCCCTCCAATTGGAATTATTAGTATTGTTATAACTCCTCCTCACGAATCCCTTCCTCTTGAGTTGTTGTTCTACTTGATTAGCCTTGTGCAACAAATCTCCATGTCAACATACTCTTGCAGCTCCACAACATCCCTAATATCATCCTTCAATCCATTCAAAAACCTAACCATGGTTGCTTCATTTTCTTCATTCATTCCAGCTCTAATCATGTTTACCTCCATCTCTTTAAAGTATTCTTCCACACTTCTATTCCCTTGAGTCATTCTTTGAAGTTTGAGTTGCAAATCTCTATTGTAGCTTTCTGGAATATATATCTCTTTCTCATAATCCTTTTCATTTCACTCTAGGAGTCTACCATGGGTTCCTCATATCTAAGTCTTTCCCTTTGGTATTTATGCCACCAAGTTAAGGCATAATCTGAAAACTCAGCTGCTGCCAACTTCATCTTTTGCTCTTCATTATACTCATTGCTAGCAAACACATGTTCTATTTTAATCTCCCACTCCAAGTAAGCTTCAAGATCACTCTTCCCTTTGAATATGGGAATATTTAATTTTATCCCATCAAATCTTAGTTGTTTTTGTTCTCCTTCATTCTCTCTTCTCTTCCTATCTCTCCCTCTATTTTCATGATTTTCTTGTTGTGTCTACTCCATTTGATCAAACCTCTCATGGAGTGGATCACTTTGTTGTTTCATTAGTCCCTCCAAATGTTAGGCTTGCATTTGTATTTGTGAAAGTCCACTATTTGACGTTTCCCTTGCCATGCTAAAGTAAACAGATTAAAAATAACAATAAGTTTAAGCCTCGCACCACTTTCTCACGTGTTTACACTCAACACTCGTGTTTCACACAATAAGGCCTTTTTTTTTTGTAATGATCACACTGCCTTTTACCACTCGTTATCTGACTTAAGGTTCTTACTAGAATCTAAGCAATCAATAATCAAAAATCACTTTCAAAGGTAGCAATTCAGAAGTTTAAAATAAAATTTTGATATTTTAACATCAATGGAAAAAATTTCACTACCAACAAACAAGCAAGACAATTATAATATATAGAGAAAAATATATGTAGACAGGACACTTCAAACTTATAACTTTTAAGAAACAAGAAGTAATGGAAAAAAAATAAATAAATAGTGAAGAACAATGTCACTACCAACAAACAAGCAAGACAATAATATATAGAGAAATAAAAAATAATAATATATGTAGACAGGACAGTTGAAACTTAGGACTTTTAACAAATAAGAAGTAATGGGAAAAAAAAATAATAAAGAACAATTTCACTAACAACAAACAAGCAAGAAAATTATAATATATAGAGAAATAAAATAAAATATGTAGACAAGACACTAGAAAGTTAGGACTTTTAACAAACAGGAAGTATGCATTGGATAATTGCTACTTTCTTATATCTGTTTTCCTCTTGTTTTTTTTTTCTTTTTTCCTCTTTTTTTTCTGTTTTCCTCTTCCTCTTTTTTTTTCTTTCTTTTTTCTTTTTCTGTTTTCCTCTTCTTCTTTTTTTCCTTTTTCTTTTTATGTTTTCTTCTTCTTCTTTTTTTTTGTAGAAAAAAAAAGATGAACAATACAGTGAATAGTGACGTGAACAGTACCATGTGAACAATGCAGAACAATGATGAGGAAAAAAAAACAGGATACATAATTGTATTATCTCTATCAAACCTTTGCTTTGAATACCAAATGATATGATTCCAAGTAGAATTAACAGTAGAATTGAGAATTTAGGGTTACGGAAAGGAATCAATTAAAAATAAAAACAACGAAAACCTGGATAAAGGAAGGCGCCGCAAATAAAGTTTGATAAGCCTAAGGATGATCGCCACAAGAACTGGTGGATTCTTGATAAGATCGAAAGATGTGAAAAACCTAGCAGAGAAATATTCTCTCTTAAAATTGCCAAAATATTCACCCTCATTCTGATTTTCAAAAGTATATAAATACAAATTGAGTTATAGGTATTGGGTTCAAATCCTAACTCCAAACAAAATAATAATATTATTTTATTTTAATACTCCAAGCATGTTGTACATATAATCAGCTTGGTTTGTTTAAACTGTGAGTTATTCAACAATTGAGCCTCCAAAAGATTAACTACCTTATGTTGCAATGTCTCTTGGGCCTTTATAAGCCTTCTCTTATCATGGGTCCACCTAAGTCTAGAATGTCTTTGTTAAGTTTCTACTGACCATGTCCTTGGACTTGGATGTCCTCATCAATTAGACATAATATATTTGTTTGGGGATATACTTTTATGATTAATATATTAAAAAAAAATTTAATGTTATTGTCATTTATGCTTGTTCTTACATGTGTTGAACTTTATTAATTGCACATGTAAATTGTAAAAGAACTATAAGTCAACTTTTGATATATTTTTTTTTAATTTTTCTTGAGAAATATCATGAGGGTTTAAACAAGGTGAAGTAGCAAGCCGCACAATAATGCATAAAGGTCTCTTCTTCTACATCTATTAGTGATAATGAAGTTTATTTGAAGGTTTTTAAAAAGGATATGAAAGAAAACTTATATGGACTTGATTGATTGAGTGATGACTTTATTTGCTAAAGACATTCATAGTCTACTTACATTAGAGACATCGCTAATCAATGTAATGGTCACTGAGGAAATGAATAATAAAATAACTAAACTAGATATTGATCTTTCTACTAAGAAAAAAAGCATTGGAGGAACATATACAATAATATGATCAATAAATTATTTATACATTACAATACTTTGGGATTGAGCCTTTAATGTCAACCTTTCCTCCATCGAGTATTGTTATAGATGATCTCAGTCAAAATGTTGATGATACTCGTTATGATTATATTAATGAGATAGCATAAGACCTTTTGATGAATTATATAAGTTTTATTTCACTTTTAATTTGTATTAACTTTTATTTAGTATAATTTTGACTTTTAATTATGTAATCAATGCATTTATTTGAGAGTATATTATACTAATGCAATTATTTTATTTTACTTTGATTATATATTATGAGTTTGCATATATTGATGAATTATTGTGTATACCATTTTCGGTAACAACTTTCAGAATTTATTATTCAAAAGTAAAAAAAAAAATCTATAAACTTCAAAAGATATTTATTAACACTAACTCATCCCACAAAAAGATACATTATATATGATTAAGTTAACACTCCTATAAAAGAACCAATAAAAGCATGTTTGAATTTAAATATTTTTTAAAATTAAATTTATTTGAAAAATTATTTCTTACTAACAATACAAATTTGGAGAGAATCTCCACTTTATTTAAGAAAAACTAAAAGAAATAGAAAAAATATTCCATCCCTAGAATACATTAGAACCAAACATTCAAATTCAAAGTTTGTTTAAAAGTAAATACAATTTGTTGTTAACCCTAAAGGACCATATTTGAAGTTCTTGGTCTTCTTCAAACTTGTTAGCTAACACAATCTTGTTCCATTCTTTTACAAGATTATAGGTGTCTGTCTTCATTTTCCATTTCTTCATTGGTAAGGTATATTCTCTAAGATAAGGATCCAACACGGTCACTTCCAAACCAACGAGTCTTCCATTTTCTCTTTTATCCAACTTTGTAATCTCATCTAGAGTAAGAAAGTCACATTCTATTTCTTTCATTGGCATGGATAAACGATTATTATTTGGTTTCACATCCGAAGAGAAAAGTCTCTTATGCATGAGAAATTTAAGATCACATCCATTCAATTCAATGACTCGATTTTTTAATTCCACTGACAAATCGAGTGGCTCTAGTGGTGATGGAAGTGTTGGAGTTATCACAAATACCATTGATGGTGGTGGAGATGTTGGACTCGTCATGATTATCCTTGGTGACGATGGTGGTAGAGGTGAGGGTATGGGACTTAGCATAGTTACCCTTGACGACAATAACTGTAGAGATGAAGGTGAGGGACTTAGCTCAGTTACCCTTGACTGCCATGGTGGTAATAAAGATAGAGGTGGGAGTTGTGGGGGTGGTGGGGGTGGTGGTAATAGAGATAGAGGTGAGGGTGGTGTTGTTGGTGGTAATAGAGATAGAGATGGGGGTAGTGGTGGTAATATTGATAGAGATGAGGGTGGTGGTGGTAATAGAGATAGAGGTGGGGGTGGCAGTGGTAATAGAGATAAAGGTGAAGGTGGAGGTGAGGGTGGTGGTGGTAATAGAGATAGAGGTGGGGGTGGTGGTGGTAATAGAGATAGAGGTGTTGAACTTATCACAATTCCCTTTGCCTTTTTAATGTTTGACACCACAAGTTCTTCTTTTGACATCTCTTCACTTTGTCTACATCTACAAAAGTCATATTTCAAATAATAGTTATACTCATTTTAATCCTCATTTACTATATAATTAGTTTTCAAATTAATAAAAAAATTATTCATAAAAACAATGCATACTAATGGAATAAAATATGAAATAAATTTAACTTTTAAAAAAAACTAAGAAGTCTAACAAAATTAATGATATTTAACAAATTAAATTTAATTTATATAATCAAAATATGATGTATTTGAATTTAAACTAATAGAAATATAGAGACAAAATATTATATTATTAAATTAAAACTAATTTAATGAAACTCAAAAAATAACTATAATTTAGTGAAATATAATATCATGTACTAATTAATTTCTGTTTGAAAATAAAACGACTCTATGGTGCCAAATCATCAAAACTTTAGTCACGGTATCATGTCCTATTAAACTCATATTCAATTAAGGAATTATATAAAAAATATTACCTTGTTAAATAATAAATATAAATATTATTAAATGAAATATTAAAAAAATACTAACTATAAGACATAAATATACTAACTAATTATGATTTTTCTAAATTTTATTTTTTATTTTATTAACTTAATTATCCTTTCAGTTTCTATATTAAAAGTCAAAATTCAATTTTATCTATCAAATTTTAAAAAGTTCAGTATCATTTAACTTTTTTAAAAAATATAATTTGTCCTAAACTTTTTTAAAATTTCAATGTAATCCTAACTTTTTTTTGAAACAATTCAGAGGATGATTTCAATTGTTTTTTAAAACAAATAATTCAATATGATAACAACACATACAATTCAATCTGTAATCACTAGGGACATTTAGATAAATTTATTTTAATAGAGGACAATCTAACATAAGGAATCAAGTTTTGAAACAATTTGAAACAACGTTAAACCTTTAAAAAATTATTTAATATAAGAACTAAAAAATAATTAAATCTATATTTTAAAATAATTCTAATTTGATAATATCATATTTAAAATTTATAATTCATTATTCATTTTGTGTATTATTGTTGCAGTCTACATTACCGTGAATTTAACACAAGAGACTACATTTAGTTGTTTAAAAATAAACTAAATTTAGAATATTCAAACTAGTGGAATGCAATTAAAAAAATATCATCATAATGAAATAAAAAAATTAAAACAGTAAATAAAATAAACTCCAATATACCTTTTTTGGACAACTCTTCGTGTATTATTCCTTTCTGCTGCATATGATTCATAATAACTTGAAAGTTGTTCGTAGTAATGATCAAGTTGAAGTAACTCTTTCTTGCTATAAAATTGTGGAATCTCTTTAGATATTAGCCAATCTAACATAGAAGGTTGGAATGGCTTTGAAGATAATCTATCAAGAGACTCTTTATCCGTAACACTTGCAAGCAAAACCTTCAAAGTTTTCAGGTCACTCATGATGAAGATCAAATGAATAAAGAAAACTTAAGAGTTTGAAAGAAAGAAAAAATAATGAGAGAACAGTGAAGTGTAAATGTGCTAAGGATTTTAAATAGTAAAAAAAACGATAAACTATAAAGATTAATGATAAGATTTTGTTATAATTTATTTAAGGATTTTAAATAGTAACAAATAGATAAAGTACATAAAAATTAATGATAAGAAAAGATTCTGATAAAACTGATTTAGTTCAATTATACATAAAAAAATTATAAAAGATAAACTTATTTAAAAATACAAATCATAATTTGTTTTAAAAGAAGCAAATAAGATAACAGAACTCAGGAGTCGAAAGTTCTAAGTTCATCGAAACGAAAAAGATAAGCTTAAAAAATAAGATAAATAAATAAAATTTAAATAATTTATTTATTTTAAGTATTTTTTAGAAACTGTATTTATATTTTATACATCCCACCTAAATTGCAAATTTAACCTAATTGCATAAGAGATAATTGATAACACAAAAGATTCATTATATAAAACCAACATTTCTAAAAGAAAACCACTAAAAGTGTTCTTATCTTTAAATCTATCTTTCATAAAAACAATAACTATATGTGAATTTTATTGTTATAATATATATTTCCTTCTTCCTTAAATTAGTACTCTTACGAGTTTATTATCTCATCAAGAAAAAAACAAGTTAAATCAGTATTTTTTTTTTTGGGATAAATCAATAAATCAAGTTTAAAAATTATAAAATAAATTGTTTATCATTTTTAAAACAATTGTTTTATTAACTAAAATTAAGATTAACATAATCATTCAAACTCATGTTTTATCAGCTAAACTCTGATGAGGATTTTGCCGTTGCCTGAAAAAGGTATTCCATGTTTCCTTACATACTAATAAAATCTAAAATTTAAACTTAAAAACAAAAACAAAAACAATTTATATTAAATGGGGACGAATAATATATTATTCCTTCCTTATTATTATCATAGTTATAAAATAACTAAAATATATAACATTATTATTATTATTGTAATTTTTTAAATATCTAGTCGGTTTTGAGAATTGAGATGTTGAACAAACTTGGCGCTTCTTCAAGTTGAAGGCATCGAACACAACAACAGTGAGGTGACTGGAAAGCGACACCGTATTGGTCGATGGTGAAGGGCTTGCACGGCCAGAGCCTCCCCGCCGACGTGGCGCAGGTGGTTGATCATCTTGAGCGTCACTGCTTCGCTTCCGATGGATCTCTCATCTCCAAGCCTCTCTTCAACGATCTCCAACTCGTATCTCTCTCTCCCCATTCTGATCTCTATGTGTTTGTGAAATGTCTCACAACAGTTCCCATATGGCTCCTCCGTTCTTCTTTTCAAAATTTATACTTTTTCTTACCCATTTTTTTCGAATTTCCCAAAAATTAAATAAAACTTAGTTGGGTATTGATCTTTCATGTGTTGTCTTGCAGGCCAGAGAGGAAATGTGCAGGGAAAGACTGCGTTACCTGGAAGCCATGGTAATGGCTTATTTATATAAGGAGTGTATAATATGTGTTTGTTGAAAGCATAAAACTTGTATACAATACTTTTTAGGTGCTGTTATTTAATCAGAATTGGAATTGTACCTCGTTAATCAGTGGAATATGGCTTGCTTTAAAACTTCATTGTATAACATTGAAAACACCGCCTAAGGTACTGCATCTAAGCTTAAAATAGAGATTTGCTAAAATGGTATGTGATATTTGGAGTAAGAATTGTGATCTGGGTGTAAGATTGCAGTCTTTGGTATCACTGGAACATGTTGGTTAAGTGTAGCGTGATTGTTTTCTTGCAACAACAATGACAATCATGTGATCTACTCTACTCACTAATGCTTTTAATGACCTTCTTTTTACTTAGTGATTTGTATTTCTCATATGGGGATCTGGTTGCAGGCTATATATTCTGAGGCTATAGCAATGGTGGAAGAGTATCAGCAAGCCACTTCTGTATCTAACCTTGGTGGAATTAGAGATACCGGCAACCTGTATCCACAGCTCGGGTTGAGGAACTCTCCTCAGGTTTTGAATTATTGTTTCTGAAAGTTAGTTTAGTTTATGAACAAATATATGGCCTCTGTAAGAATGTTGTTGATTTTTGGTCTTAGAAAATTTGAGTCTTGGCATTGTTTGTTTATAAGTTTTTATTTTTTGGCAAATTGGTCTTTATTGATTTAAACAAAGTTTACATGTATCTATTATTGTCAGGTTTATCAGACTTTAGAGCATCAAATGGTTGTTGCTGAAACAGCTCAACGATTGAGACTACCTCTTATCTCCAAAGACGGGGAAGTTCATGATGAAGACATTGAAAAGCTAAGTGTAGTGTCTCGAGGCTCCCTTGACAGTACTGTTAGTGGGGCCAACTCTTCAAATTATAACACTCCAAACAGCTCAGTTAGTGGGGCTATTTCTGCTCTTGTTGCTTCGGATCCAGTGGATCCTGGAGTTGGGGGTGTTCCAAATCGTTTTTTGGGAATTACGCCTGCTTATTTGTGGCAAACTCAGCATCAAAAAACACCATTATCTGTGGTATACTATGTAACTGCATATGAAAGTCAGCTAAGAAGGCTCTTTCTGTGCTAGATTTATGTTTTTATTTTATGTGATTAAATGTTATGCTTTTTGTTATTGACAAGTTAACAATATGCTTAGGACATGACTGAATATCGCTTGTCTGTTTCACGGGAGGTAGATGCTCGCTTGAAAATGAAATGTGAAAAATTATCAGACGCCTTTGTATTGGATGATAATGGTAACTGTGAACTGCTTATTGCTTATATTTGGAGTTGTGATTGGAGAATCTTGATTTTCCTTGGTTACCATTTTGATTTTATGTGCTAACTGATTCCTCATTTCCTCATTTCTTGTTTCAGATTCTTCATCGTCTGCAAGTCAAAGTTCAAGTTCTAGGCTTCCAGAAAGGTTTGTGTTCATTTGTGTAGCCTAATCCTTTTCTTTTTTGGCAATGTATTCACTTACATGAGAAGTTTAGGCCTATAAGGCTAGCCAGTTTCAGTCTTGTCTCAACTCTCAGGAGATGAGACATGTGAGTTTTATTACATATAGTCAACTATAATTTACTGACCCACAAAATTGCATCTATATTTATGTTATGTTGGATGAGGTTAGATCTGTATTCATTCAATTTTAGATTTGTGTAATGATGAAAGTGTCTAATAGGAGTTTGCTTTATTTTACTGATTGTAACAACAAAGGTTTATTTGATTTTTGGTTTCTTTAGCTCAGCAAGATGAAGACTTTTTTTTTTCTTTCAAAATAATATCACTTTATTTTGAATTATAGGTGAAGGATCTATCTTATATTTGCTGTTGGGTGTACCCTATGCTAACAACAAATATTTGAATTGGTAATTGCAAGTTCCATCCTGGAAAAATAACTTTAAACTAAATTTTGTTGCTTTATTTTTCCTGTTACTTTACCAGGGTGAAATTGTTGATTGAGGAGATTGAAAGAGAAGAAACAGCTCTGCGTGATGACCTATACTCTGCAGATAGAAAGTTTGCTGAATATTACAATGTATGTGCACAAGCATTTAGTACAAGAACCATATTTCTTGTGGACACAAACATTTTCTGAAACTCCCATATTAAATCTATGTGCCTGTGAGAGAGATAAAGAATTTGCTTGTGTGGTGTATTATGCATTATAAGTTGTAATTTCTTTTTGATAACATGTTTATGGTGGTATGTAGATATTGAACGTTATTATGCTTAAATAGGTCTTGGAGCAGATACTTGCAGTGCTTATTAAACTCGTCAAAGATTTGAAGTTGGAGCATCAACACAAATATGTCAGTACTCATTATTTAATAAATTCCACTGTATTGATTGCTAAAGACATATCTGGACTTACCCCATGTACTTGTAGGATGACCTGCAAAAGACTTGGCTCTGTAAAAGGTGTGAGACCATGAGTGCGAAATTGAGGTTAGGTTCTTATCTGCTACCTTTATATATTTTCATTGTTCTCCACCATAAATACACTGTCGGGGTTTTGAAATTTGAAGTAACTAGAAATGGATGATAAATTTAACAATTGATAATAGGAAGTCTCATATGAGATCATTTGGTAAAAAATAATTTTGCTTTTATTGTTTAATAGACCGTGTTTGAAATTCCATAGTGGATGTTTCTTGTACAAGTTAGATACAAAACGTTGCTTCTACTTAAGAGTTAAGGTAATATACAATTAGTATATAACATCTAGACAATGTAAGACTGATGCGTTAATCTAGACAATGTCTTCTATAGTATACAAATTTGATGTTGCGCTGGATGGTAGCAAAAATATATCACAGTAGATTTGTTGAATGAACGATTATTATATTTTAGTGAGGACAAATGGAAAAAGTGCAAAAAGAATTGGACGGGGCTGAGCCTAAACAAAAAAGGATGTTGAATCTTAAACTCGAGGCATAATTCTTGAAATTAATTCATCCTAAATTGAGATAATAGGATTTCTATTCTTAACTCTTAAGTTCCTTTTATTTTTTTTATATAACTATTTTCATACATTATACATTTTTTTACCTCCACCCTGAATCAGATAGAAGCGTTATTTGTCTAAGTTTGTCCAAATGGTAGTCTGATTTAAGTCCAGATATTAGCAGCAATATGTTAGTTTTGTCAGGCTCTATTATAATTGTGATATTACCCATTTCATGTCAGGGTTCTGGAACACGTTCTCCTGCTTGAAACTTACACTAAGGACTCCATACCTGCTCTTCATAAGATAAGGTATGAACAAAGAATCGTTATAAGTCTGTGAGCACTCTTTAGTGTTAATAAACCATTTTTCCCTTTCCAATGTTAGGAAATATCTTGTTGAGGCAACAGAAGAAGCTTCGATTGCATATAACAAAGCGGTATGTTCTGATGTCCTTATGCATGTTTCACAACTAACGTAATTTAGTAGCCCTTGACTTTAGTTCTATGTAGTTTCTTACCATGAACTGAGTTCTTCACCAGAAAAAACAGTGTTAATGTGATGAGACATGAGGTAACTTTGTAAAATTAGCTCAGAACATGCCATCCTTGTTGAGAGATTCTTGTCTTGTCATTTCTTTTGCATTGAAGATAATGTATTGATACCTCTTCAGTCTAGTCATTTTCTTTTCTAGTGTTCCCCCAGATATGGATCATCAGAGAACTTTTAATGGGCACCTTATAGTACATTTGTTCAAATTCAAATCTTAAATACCTTATAATTTTTTACACAATATTCTCAAGTCTCATTGCTGTAACTGTTTTAATTGAATAAGAAATAATTATTACTTATTATAATATGATTGAGATTAAAGTATTTTGATGGATACTGCAAGACCAGAACAGAATTAAGAGAATGAGGAATTGAAACATGCACTTGATGAGCAAATTGTGAAGTAATACTATTTATTATCTACATCATAAAAATGTGAATTCTTTGGTACAGAAGACTAAGAAAATTGTAGTGAGTGTTGTTAATGTGGCATTTTGAAATGTGGAGTCTGTGCCAAGGGTTGACAGTTAGTATCTTAACCAGTACCTGAATCTAATTTTTGTTTCATCTGTGAAATAATTTTATAAAATGGTTTCGGTTAGTGGTTACATTGTATTAGTCAGTGGCCTTCCTTCTAGTATCAAGGCCTTGTTTAGATTTTTTTTTTTTCATAAATCAAACTTTTACAACTTAAAATCATAACTTAAAATCATTTTTTATGCACCTTACTTGTATGAGAAGTTAAATGGGAGAGATTAGAAATTAATAGATAAGTTTATCATAGCAGATTTTGAATTTATTTTTGGTCTCATTATGATCGTCTTTTCCTCCGCTACTCCAATCTTTCATCACGTCTGTTCTAGTTATATTTTGACCTTTGTACCAGGTTACCCGGCTGCGCGAGTACCAGGGTGTTGATCCTCACTTTGACAACATTGCAAGGCAGTACCATGACATTGTGCAGGTAATACCAGTTTATCGAAAATATTTACCTCAGTTTTACCACTTTGGTTAAAAGACTCAAGACTTGAACTGCTTCTGTCAATGGCTTTTGGTTTTCCACCAAATATTTATATACAAATAGATATGTCAACCAACTTCTATTCAATTCTCTCTAGTATTTATATTCTGTTTGTCCGAAACTTTCTTTGTTTGTGATGACAAAAACGAAGCAATATGATAATATAACTGGATATAAAAAAAACAAACTCATCATTTCAATTTCCTACGTCTGTTTTTTTTTTTTCAAGTTTCATATGTTGGTGACATTGTGCAGAAATTGGAGAACATGCAATGGACAATCCACCAAGTTGAAATGGATCTGAAACGTTTGCCAGATAAACCTAGCACATAGAGGTTTTATACTGTCTCCTTATCTTGCTTTGAATAGCTTCATGTAAATGATATTTAAGACGCCCCCTTCCATAATTCATTATTAATCATATCCCTAATGATTGATAAAGGTGTGTAATCTTCAATCTGTGAGCCTGTTTAAATATTTAGACTACTTTGCATTACCATCATAGTATATTTTAGTTTAAGATGTCTTGGGGGTCTTTACTCCTTGTATTCATTCCATCATAGTAGTATTTTTGCTACCATCATTATAACACTAATATTATTTTAGACTTAACTTGATCAAGAGACCCTCAATAATTTAACATTCCTTTTGGTTTTTATTTAAAAATAATTAATTAATTCATCAAAACCAATGAAAAAAGATAAGGTAGTTATTTTTAATAAATGACATCGGTAAATTTAAATTTTATTTTAAAAATAGTAAGAATTTGATGATTGTAATGATAATATTTAATAATATTGTGCACAATTATGTCATTTGCACCTGGATTAGACTAGTTTGTGGATGCATGCTTGTTCATAATCTGTGTAAAGCTATTGAAGTTTGTTGTAGCAGTTGTTGCATTTGTCACCTTTTTCCTTCATTATTGTGTAAAGAGATTTAAGTGAGGTGGAAGAATATGAGAATGCAGGTTGAAGACAAATTGAAGCAAACAAAATGAATTATTGAATTTTAAAATATAAATTGTTGCTTTAAATTTTAAAGTTAATTGTTTATTAAATTATTTTATTTGACATCAAATATGTATCTTGAGTTCTGGAAAGTTGGATTGCCCAACTTTAGCATATAAAGCCAAAAGATACTTTTCTTGTTGTTATATTTATATCAAGATTAATAATTTTGAAAGAAATAGAGAAAATTATAATTGGTTGTTTGCTTGGAAAATTTTCATTTTCAATTTATAGTATGAGCATGTAATTAAATTATATAATATTTAGGCTTAGTTATATCTTTTTACCACTAAATTTTTACACTTCCGCAAATTTTATCATTTTAATTTCAAAATTATACATCTTTTATCTATTAATTGATTATCAAATTAGTAACGGTGTAATGATATGACTACTGAAAGGTGATTTTCATTTAAATGTTTTGTATTTTAGATTATATATGTTCTTAGTCAATTTTTTTTTTATTTTTGAAGTTTTTTCACATTTTGTATTTCTTGAAATTTATCACTAAGTTTTCAATTTTATAGTTTTTATCTGAATTTTAAAATCATACAAATTTTATATCTTCGTCAATTATATATCAATTTATTAATGAATTTATTAATTATAAGATGATATGATTAATAAATAAAATAAAAAAGTGAAAGTGTAATAATATGACCAATAAATTATGAATGAATATAAAAAAATTCATGAAGATTTTGTCCTCTACCTACGAAGATTTTGTCCTCCACCTCAAAAAAAAATGTGAAATTACCAAATTATTTTTAGGACCAACTCTATAAATATACACTTAACCCTAACTCTTTCTACAAATTCTCCCCTTATTCTCTAAAGAAGTTCTTAAATTTTATTCTCTCCAGAAATATGACTTAATAATATATGTTGATTTATGGATTTGTAACTAATCTAAATGTTTTTATATTTATTTGTGCAAGATTGTCTCAAATTAAGGGAATACTATACCAACTTTTCAAATAATTTTTGGGTTGATTTTGTATTTTTATGCGAATTAAAAAACATAATTCCAAAACTTTGCGCACCCAATTTAAGTTTTACCAAATGAGATTATCCGAAACAAATTTTGGTAGAAAGTAGAATAAAAATATTCAAACTAGATTAAAAAAGTATTCAAAATAAACTCTGGAATCACTCAAAATGGAGTATATATGAATCATAAAAAGTTGGTCCTCCAAAAGTGTGTGGCATAACTTCAATAGTCTTAAGTGTCTCAATTGGAAGTGGTTTTTCAAAGTCTATCACCTATTACAACACTAGATTCAACGATGTTTCCAATTATGTATAATTTTTTAATTTCATTTTATATTTAAAGTGAATTATTATGTAATTTACTTATTATAAAGCTAGGCTTCTTAAGCTTCTCAACAAAATATAAGTTATAATAATGAGATATTATTTACTATTTTAAATAAAATTTTCTTTTAGATTCAAAATTTGAAAAAAAAAATACTAAAAAAGCAATTAACTTGCATAATGAAAAAAATTACATTGAATGCGTTAATTTATATTAATTCACCTTAACTTAAGTTAGTTTAGTTTTCATTTGTCAGCTATAAAAGACTCTATTAATTTATAAAAAGTATTGTTAGTGTCATTTATGATAGTTAATTGGATACAAAAAGTCAGTCCTAAACATTTATTAATCTCTATTCTTGAGTATATAACAAAAGTTTTATATTTAGTAGTAAACATAATTACTTCCACACAAAAAATTACCTTATGAGTAGTAACAACAAAATGGTAGCCAGAATTTAAGGAATAAGATGCAAGTACACTTATGGATAAAAAAACAATATGAGATACCTTTGATTTAATGTAGAAGTGAAAAAAATGTATTTTTAATTTAGAAATCTGAAATTTGTAATTATACTTTGAGTAAGGTATTCCATAAATAGTTTATGAATTTTTCAATTTGAAACTTACAAAATATTATTTTAGATTGCACAGTTAATCATGCTTTCAATGTTGTGTTTATCTTGCATTATGTAATTACAAAAACTTTCTCATTTTAAGTATGTATTGTATGAATTAGAATCTAAGATATGTTGTTGTGAAATGTATAATCCAGTACTAATATATTATGAAATAGAACAGAGATGAATAAAAAAGAACAAAGATGAACAAAAGAGTAAAAGGAAAATAAAATATATAAGAATGAATATATCTTTTTTCTTACTATTGAAATCAAAACAAATGAACTGAATATATAAGTAGTACATTTATTCTATATTTAACTAAAGAAAAAAAAATAATAATTAAATACTAAAATCATAACACACAAAAACAAAATAAAAATTATTATTTTTATAAAAATTAATAATTGATAACATCTAATTATTCTTCTTTATAAAAAAAAATAATTAATAACAAAAAAACTCTTAAAACTATTATCAAATCACCTCCATTAATGGTCAAATACTTTGCAATAAAATATAAAACTTAGTTAACACCTACAAGATTTTAGTTTTTTTTAGTATTTGTTGTTTCTTGGTGTTAAGACACCTGATTTCTGCTTGAAATGCTTTGAGAAATGGATCGGTTAGGGAAAACGCACTTGTGCGAATTGTCGAGCTCAAATACCTGCCAAAATGTCAAGTCAACCGAGAATTATAGCTATTCGATTGGCTAAGTCAGTCTTCTAATTATAGCTGCAGAAAACTCAGCTTTATAGTAATTCACATGTACTTTATTATACTTTACATTAAATATTTATTAATCTAAAAAAAACTATCATATACCTCTATGATTTTTAAAATATCTATTTTAGCAGTGATTTCAATATTACATGTTTCAGAGATATTGTAAAATAAGTTTTCTAAAATTTTCAGAATATTCCATAATAGAGGTCTGGAATAACATTTCTAAAATAAGATTTTTAAAACAAACTTTCAAGAACACATAAAATACATTCTAAAATAAGGTTTTTATAACAGAATTTTTTGAATAAATTTTCCCAAATAAATATGATACTTTCTATAATAAGTTTTTCAAAATAGATTTTTCAGAACAAGTTTTCTATAACACATTTCATGTATTTATAGTTTTCAATACAAACTTTTAGTCTTTTTCTCTTTATATAGAATGTAGTCAGTAATTATGGACATGCAAAAATGAAAAAAGTCTCAAGAAAATAAATTTGAAGGTTGAAAATGCAACACATACATCATGTAAATGGTATTGATTTTAGTAACAATAAATTTAGCATGTATTCATCATTTCCAATATCCCGTGTCTAAAACAAGGTATTTTTTACTATTTATTTATTTTATTCAATTTCATTATATTCCTAATAAATAGATTAATTTAATTCTTATTTTTAAATTGATTTAATAAATTAAGGATGTAAATGTTTTAAATATATGTTCATACAAAAGATTGTGTAGGGTGAGAATGAATTTATAAAATTCAAATTTAAATATTTATATGAAAAAAATTGTGAAACAACTCATTACATATAAATAAAATTAATGTAAAAATTTGTAAATGATATAATAAGTTTGATTAAAATTATATATCTTTTAATTAAAAAAATAACATTACAAGCTTATCCTTATAATTAAAAACAGTTCTAAAAAATATTAAGTTATTTATTAGTATATTTAATTATATGTAATTAAAATATTTTTTTAAATTTATTTATTGGCATATTTTAGTTGTTTGTAATTAAAATATTACTTTATATTATGTAAGTGACTTTGAGCAAAATACAAATACGAATAGTATGACAATATAGAAAATTATTAGAATTATTTTTGTTTCAATTAAAAATAAATTTTTAATATTTATAATTATAAAAAGATTTAAAAATTTAATATTCTTAACTATAGGATGTCTTCAAAAATTTAAAAATTTGATAAAATTTTAATAAATTAAAACAAAGTTGATTCTTAAAGTAGTATACATAAAATTTTAATTAATAAAAATATAAAATTACAATATTATTTTTATCATAAAAATAAATTAAAAATTAAATATAAATTACTTATTTATGTATAAGATCTATCCAAATTAAAATATAATTTTTTTAATGATCAAATATCTTAATTCAAAAAATACAAATTATTTAATATTATTGATATATGAAAAATTATTAGATAAAATTAAATAATATTTTTTATAATTAAAAAATATTCAATCAAAAAATAATTTTTACATTAAAGTTATAATATTAATTTTTCATATTATTTTTTTATAATTAATATGATTATTGATCCAACATCTTGACCAAAGCGTTTGAGCTTCTCCTTCTCGAACCTCATCCTCACCAGCTTCACGCCAAGTACACCGATGACCTTCACCTGAAAATCCTCCAAGAAACCTAAAAGAACAGTATGACGCATCTGCGGCCGGTTGCGCTCCGACGTTCAAGTCAGTGATTGAATCAACAAAGAATCTCAAAGAAAACTCAAAACCGTGTACAAGTGAATCACCACCAAAATGAATCCTCCCCCCCTTTAATTCCGTTAAGAATTATATATATATACCTGAGTCTTTCTCTCTCCTAACGGTTATTCCTCTTGACACGTGGATAATATCTGGTCATACACGTGTCACCATCTGGAGTACCTGCAATTGAAATGTTACTTCCACTTTGCTCCTGCAACTAAGTTATCCACACAGGGAGTAGCTTAGTGCACAAGCTACTCTGGGCGCAACCTTAACATGATGAGCTGGTTAACACTGGGTATCACGACTCACACTACTCATGGTGGCAGATATGCCACTTACCTTCTGTATTTAGACCATATAACAAGTGCTTACCAAGTCTTCTCAAATACCTGGCGATGTGATCACCCGGCGATGTGCTCCTTTCGGCGTATTGTTGACCACCTGATCTCCTAATCTTCACACCCGGCGATCATGTGCAATCTAGGCGATACGACGATCATGTGCAATTTAGGCGATTACCGATCTGTGCTTCTTGCGTAACGCTCTCGCTGGGAGCCTGGGTCCCAGCTTAACTGCGGGTTAACACGAAACCCCTGATGACTGATCAGTGCTTCTTTACTTCTTGCGCTCTGCTTCCAGGCGCTCATCGCGCTCTTCCTCCAGGCGCTCGCCAGGCACTGATCTGCGAGTGGTGGTCCCTTAGCAACTGACCACCGATCACCATTCTGAGTGATCTCCTCCCTGATTCACCTGCTATCTTCTACCACGTCTCACTCTGTGAATGGTCCACGTGGTCAACTGCTGCTGACGTCATTGACTACTGATGACCGCTCGGATCAATTATTATATAATTTTTTTATTATAAATAATTATATTTCCTATTATAATTATACTTTTATTATTATTATTATTAAATTATTTTTACATAAATTATTTAATATTTAATTTTTATGTCTCAATATAATTTAATATTATTTTGTTTATATTATATAATATTATATTGTATAATATATATAATCGATTAAACATATAAAATCGATTATATGTTAAGTTTGTAACATATAATTGATAATTGATTATATATTAAGTTTATAATATTTAACTAATTATATATAAATATAATTAATTATATTACATATATAATAATTAAATTAATATATTTTTAAAATAAAATTATTATGTTTAAATTTTGTTTTTAAATGTATTGATTCACATTGATAATCGATTTATCTTTTTAAAGGATTTGAATAATTGATTTTTTTAAAAAGATTTGTATAATTGGTTATATATTAATATAATCTATTATTTTTATAATTCTTTTGTAATCAATTATCTATTAAAGATAATTAATTATTTTAAAAAAAATTCATTATTAATTATGTATTAAAAGTTTATCGATTATTTTTTAAGAAAAAATGTTTACACTAATGAATGGTAAGTAGATATCTTTCCGCATATCTAGCTATTTTTTTAAATGAAATTATAATTTAACTATATATTTAAACGTAATTGTTAAGATAAGTTGCTTAAAGTAGAATAAATTAATTAAGAGAATATAACGCACAAGTTTCAATTTCCTCCTAACTCATAACACCCACGTCACAATCACTTTAGGAAAGTCACTTAATAATATTAAATTGCATTTTTTAATTCTTTATTTTGTTAATAATTGCATTCTTACATTTTTAATTTTCAAACTTAAAGCAAAAGAACAATTGGGTCTTGCAAAGTTTGTTTGATTCCAACAAAAATAAAATTAGTATCAAATTTTTAAATAGAATAAATTTATTCCTTTAATCAATTAAAATATAGTTTAAAATTCTAGACTGAAATTAAAACAATAATGATAATTATTATTATACAAAATCAAATTAAAAGAAAAAAATATTGATAAATAAGATAAAAGATAAAAAAGATGATGTAACGTTTTCCAGTATCTGGATTCTTCTATATCTTTCTCTGGCATATCCTGAACTTTGTGGGTCCCACTCTCTCAATTGTTATCTGTTTGGATGCAACTTGCTCCTCGTTCGTTCACTCTTATTCTTATTCCCGAATAAGAATACAATCCTCTTATCCTTCCACCCAAACGAACCTCTTCTTTTTCCCACCTCGCCGAAAACCCCGTAATGACTGCCACGTGTAGCCCTTACGAAATCTCAGCCGTCCAAAAAAGTTGTGGCCGTCACACACTTGCACCGCCTCTCACCAGACTCTATTATATATACGTGTAAACCCTTCTTCACGTTTTTCGTTCATAACATACTTTAAGGTTTGTTTCGCAAGTCTCTCGAAGCATCTTCTCTCTTTCTTCCAGGTTTGTTTCCATCTCCTATTCGTTACTCTTTCTGGGACTTTAGTTTGGTTGTGATATCTGTGTTTGATGTTTTTGTCTGCATGAAAGGCTTTTGTGTGGCTTCTCAAACATGTTGCATGATGAATGCTGTTTTACTAGGTTGTTGTGGTTTAGTTTTTTCAAATCATAGACCGTCTTGCAAGCAACTTCCTAGGCTTTTGCAGGTTTGGTGCATGTTGATCGTGATTCCTGTTAGATGTATGTGTTATGGAGTTACCTTTTTAGTCTTAGATCATGAGGCAATTAATCTGGCGTTAAATATTATGTACGATGTATGTTGTTGTTGTCGTTGGTGAATTTACCATCAAAGAAGGATTGTTGTATCAATGAAAGATTTTGGATACAATTTTTTAATGTTCTGATAGCAAATTACATGATCTCTTTCTGAAATCTTTTGGAACAGATCAAATTGTTGTTTGTGTGTCATGAATTTTTAATGTTCTGATGACAAAATAGATGTATGGTTAGTCTTTTGCTTTCATGACCTCTATCTGAAATCTTTTTGAACAGATCAAGTTGTTGTTTGTATTATGAAATTGACATGGACTTACTATTTGGGGGTCTATGCAGAAGCAATCTTTGTTGGGTGTTGTAAAGTTTGGATAAAGCAAAGTACATGGTTGAGTTGGAAATCCAAGTCCCCACCCCATTCGACCCATTTGCTGAGGCTAGAGAATCGGATGCCCCCGGAGCGAAGGAGTATGTGCACATTCGGATCCAGCAGAGGAATGGGAAGAAGAGTCTGACCACAGTGCAGGGGCTGAAGAAGGAGTTCAGCTACGAGAAGATCCTCAAGGACCTCAAGAAAGAGTTCTGCTGCAACGGCAATGTGGTGCAGGACAAGGAGCTTGGCAAGATAATTCAGCTCCAAGGTGACCAGCGCAAGAACGTCTCACACTTTTTGGTCCAGGCTGGCCTTGTCAGGAAGGACCAGATCAAGATTCATGGTTTTTGATTGCTCTTGTTCTCTGCTTAATGTTATAGTGAGGTTTGAAGTTTGGTTTTTTCTTTTGTTGGATGAGTGGTGTTTGAACAAGTTTGTTTAGTTTGGTTGGGTTTTCCAATTTTGATGATTGGATCTCATGGTTGGTGTTGGTGAACTTGAATGTGTCATAAGCAAGTTATATATAATAAGAATTGATGCTTTGGTTTTCAGAACATGATTGATTCTGCACTTTTACTCTGCGTTTGAGCTGGTTTAGCTTCTGCTTCATTCAATTCACTTAAAATATTTACTTATATATAGGAATTGATTAATGAGTCAGAATAATCATTCACTTAAAATATTTACTTGAATGGCTCTAGCAGTTCAATGGTTTCCTTTGACTTTGAATTTTGCGCACTTATTCAAGGAATTGATTTTTTCAACTTATGTTATTTTATGCACACAGGTCGGTGTTATTAGAGTTCTAATCAAGTGTTTTTTTGTATATCTTCTAATTAAGCGTTTGTATTTTAATGGAAAGTTAATATTATAATTTGGACAATATTGATGCATAGATAATATGTACTTTACACGTGTTAATGTTGAATTATTTTTTAATCAATTAATTTTACGTTAAAAGTTGTTTTTTCTATAAATAAAATTATATTTTAAAATTGTAGTTATTTTAGTAATGGAAAACGAAGACTGCTAGAGGTATACTCCCATCCCCAGGCAAGATAGCTTGTAATTTCCTTCACACCAAAAATATCTAAGTTTTAAAACCTGAATTGAGAATAAAATTTTATAACTTAAAATAACAATTCAGTACTAACTTCTTGTAATTTCCTTCACATCAAAAATATCTAAGTTTTAAAACCTGAATTGAGAATAAAATTTTATAACTTAAAATAACAATTCAGTACTAACTTGGGATTATTAATAATACTTTGAGATAGTAAGAAGAATATTAATCAAATTACCTCTTTTATATTATAAATTTTCCTACAATAAAATAAATTGTCATCCAATATTTCTCACCCAAGATTTTCTCACCAAAGATATTTAAAATGGAATTCTCAATTTTTTTTATTATCTTTTAATTGTAAAATAAAAAAAGAATTTTTCCTACAATAAAATAAATTGTCATCCAATATTTCTCACCAAAGATATTTAAAATGGAATTCTCAATTTTTTTTAATAAAAATTTTTATGTCAAACATCAATATAAATCTATCTATCCAATTTTAAATTAAATGAAAATAAATTAATTAAAGAAAGACTTCGTAACTTTTTCTAATGATTTTTTTTCAATTTTAAATTAAATGAAAATGAATTAATTAAAGGAAGACTTCGTAACTTTTTCTCAATGATTTTTTTTCAATTTTATTTTGTTGTTTTGAATGTTTCTAATTTTATTCCATTTTTCTCAATGATTTTTTTTTTTCAATTTTATTTTGTTGTTTTGAATGTTTCTAATTTTATTCCATTTTTTTAACAATGATTTGATGTGTCACATTCGACAGGAAAGATTATATTTATTTGTGTTTAAAAAAGGTAGGAATAATTTGGGAACATTATTCAAATTAATGACACAAAAGTGAAAAAAACCATCCTAATAAAAAGACTATTAATTATTAAGGAAATAAAAAACTATCTAAATTAACAATTTGATATGAACGAACTTGCAAAAATTGTTTTCTATATCCTTGCTGAATCACTATGTATGGATTTATTAGCCTACTCTCTGTTTTTTCCAGGTTTTTTGTGACTTAGATGTTGTGCTCGTTTTGCAAGCACAACCTCACTTTCAAAAATGAGATGTCACTGCCATTAATCCTGTTAACTCCAACCAAACGTGCTGATGCATAATGTGCCTGTCATCAGATAGGTTGGACTAAACAAGGTTTGATTCAGACCACTAAACCACTCTCCTTATAGCATGTAAACTTTCCTGTACAAAAACTTCGTATAATCTTATTGAGATATCAACTTTTCTATGTGAGTTTTATAGTTTAGTGTCCAAAACAAATTCAAAGAGGACTCAAATAGAATCTCAGTGAAAATAAAAAGAAACAAAAATGAAACAGGAAGTTGACTAACGGTCATGTGAAGCAATGTAAATCAAACATTCTAAACTGAAGCTTTACATGCCAATGAGTAATACCAACTTTTGGAAGTACTTCTCAGAGGTATAAACCTTTCCCCAAAGGGGGTCTTGGAAACCAGACCCTCAGACTGGTTAGATGGTGTGATTTAGAATAGCTTGCATTGTTGGTTTCCACTCTTCATCATTGCAGAGAATTCTTCATAGTTGATTCTACCATCCTGTGAAACCACAACATTTTAGTATTATCTATGGAACTAGAATAGAAACTTGTGGCAATTCAATATAAAACGAGCTTACATGATCTGTATCCACTTCAGAGATAATTGTATCAACTTCAGATATGATTTCCTTGATCGTGGCATCGTCACCCATACCATATTCTTTCATGGCTGATTCCAGTTCATCTCTTGTAATATACCTGTAATGAAATCAAATGGAGACCAGAGAATAAGATATGTCATTGCTCCTGACATCTCTATCCAAGTTATACTCAGCAGTTAATGATTTGTAAATGAGGTTGCTTGCCACTGTGCCTTGTTTAATATTAAAAACTCTAACAAGATGCATGACACTTGGTTGACATGCATGGCATTGATAGTGAAGTATTGAACTCAATAGTCAAGATTCGTATGGATGGCATAATGGAAAGTAAAAAAAAAAAAATTGAGGGGAGACTTGGATGGACAAGAAATCATGATAATAAAGGGCTTACCCACTGTTGTCTTTATCAAAATATTGGAAGGCCTTGAAGAGTTGGTCATCTCTTTCTAACTTGTGTCTATGCATGGTAGCTGTGATGAATTCTATGTAGTCAATTGAGCCATTTCCATCTACATCAGCCTACAGTTTTGAGCCAAGAAATATAAGTTTGAAAATCCTTAAAGAAAATATATAGAGATGACAAAAGAAATGCTTACAGCGTCCATAAGCTGTTTCACTTCAGCCTCTGTAAGCTTTGAGCCAAGTCTATGCAATCCTGCCTTTAGTTCTTCATAGGTGATTGTACCACTCTTGTCAGTGTCCATATTTGTAAACATTGCCTTCAAACCTTGGATCTCTTCTGCAGACATATTCTCAGCAATGACCTAAGAGAATATTTGTAGTCCAGTGAATTTTTTAAAATGGAAAACCAACACTAAAAAGTCGATATTGGTCTAATTCATAACAAGTACACTAACATGAAAATTTTCATATCTCAATGTTGTAACTATTATTTAACAGACATCTTTACCTTACTATGGTTTAAAATTAACTTCGATAATTTTTAACAATCCATAGACAAGAGGTACCTAGTATGCTATCAAGAAATAAAGCATTAAAGAGCACTTTGGTCACTCTGCATGTAGATTGTGGATGGACATACCTTGAGGGCAAGTTTCTTTAGTTTGTTCATTGCCCTGAATTGCTTCATTCTGGAAAGGACTGCGCTGTCTATTGGCTTGTCTGGAGCATTTCCATCTTTAATCCATGGGTGCTCTAATCATTCATACAATATAAATCAGTTACAAGAGAGAATAAAATCCATTAATAAAGAAAAAAAAATTCACAAGGACCTAAACCCATGTGATCAGTCAGTAGCACTTGTAATGTGAAGCAGTATATTATTACAATAGAGCATTGTTAGTGTTCTTCATTCCTCAATAGTATATTTTTCCTTAATCAAACACAAATATAAACAAATAAATAAATAATTGAGATTCTGCAAGATAACAGGACTCGCACATATTTGGGATGCTGAGACTACACATGTAATGTAATAGTATGTTCACTATGTGTGTAAACAAAAACAGCTTTTGAATTATATAATAAGATTTTAAGTGAGTTTAGTTTTTTCATGCATTAACAATAGCTCATACACCCCTCTAATAACTTATCTTCTTAATCTTACACTAGTGTACCAAGTGATCAGGAAGATACTATCAGGAGTTCATGAGAAAGTTTAATAAACAGCAAGTATTTAACAACATTAAGGAGAAAACACACGAAAAGTACTATACCGAGAACTTGAGCAGAGGTAATGCGTTTCTTTGGATCCGGTATAAGCATCTTACGAACGAGATCCTTGGCACTGTTTGAAATGTTTGGCCATGGTTGACTTTCAAAATCAATGTGACCTTCCAATATGGCATCAAATATTCCCTTCTCAGACTCTACATAACATGTATGTGAAATAAATTAGACAAGTCTAACATGTATGTTCAAATAAATAAGACAAGCATAACAAGTAAAAAGGAACAGCAAACATAAAAGAAAGAAATGCATGTTTTAAACTTTTAATTGTTGTAAGGCCAAGTTATTAGAATAAAAAATATTTTGAATAGTAATTAGAAAAAATAAAAATATCTTCAAAATCTTTCTATTCACTTTAACATATTTTTATTTCCTTTCTTAAAACTTCTAATTATTATAGATAGATATAATGAGAATGTAATTGGTGTGATAGTTATTAATAAAATAATTCTTTATTTTTTGACATAGTTCAAGTTGGTATTAAAGCAATTCAAAGTCCTTCTTAGTCATGTTCATCGATGTTGTTATAGTATCAGCTGTCAAACTCATGTTGGATCACCTACAATTATTTAATCTTACAGTTGAGATATTCGTTCCTACTAGGCATAATAAGTATATTAAAAATCTTATATTGACTAGAAATAATAATAAATTATAGTATACTAGTGGTACAAAACTCACATTACAAGTTATTTTGTATTACGAGCTGGTTTTGTAGGTTGATTTAGGCTTGAAATTCTACTTTCTTACGATGGTATTAGAACTCTCTATACCCATAGATAGGGTTGTCGGGATTTCTTAAGCACTAAGGGGAGGCATCTCATTGGACTCTGATTTTTTTTCTTTGGCCAAACAGACAAGTTTTTTGTTATGAATAAAAGTGATAAGAGATGAATCTTTAATATCTCTTTGTTTTGTGTTTTCCAATATTTAGTATGAAAGTTTTTAAAAAGGAACTTGACCATCTTAGAACAATGATTGAATAATGACTATGTCATCTAGATTGTATACCGAACAAATGACAGTGAAGAGTACTATTGGCTCTTTGCCTCAAGGTGTTTGGATTTCTTTATCCAAGAGCAACTGATTACATAACTTTGTTTCTTAAGTTATTCAAATCGTATGTCAAAATGATTAGAAAACAACAAATAACAACTACAAATGGTGATAGTGTACTCAAACACAGATCTAAGAATATAACTTTAAAATTATATATTCTAAAGGATGTTTTATATTTCCATATTTATCAATAGTCCTATCTTTGTACAAAAGTTTATAAAATTGAGTTGTTCAATGTTTTTCTCTCTTTATTGTGTATTTTAGAATATTGCCACAAGGAAGATGATTTAGTTGCTAAGGAGCAGAGTGGGTTGTATTTATTGGAATTCAAAGGCCAAAACAAAACAAAGGTCATAAGTCAACAAGCAACATTAGAAAAGTGGGAAAATTCTTAAATATGGCATCATCATAAAAGATTTGGGCATCCATCCTTTAAGCTCATAAAGTCTTGTTCCTTCATCAGTTGTCGGTTGAGTTTTTCACATGTGATATTTTTCAATTGTCAAAGCATTATCACGCATCTTATTTCATTTTTGGTAAAAAGAGTAATTTTCCATTTGACTTGATTCACTATGATATTTGGGGACCTATTTTATTATCTATTTATGAAGTAAAATGGTTTATTATATTTAGTGATGATTGTACTCGTGTCACGTGGACGTGGACGTGGACATGCATAATGAGACATACATTATGAGAAGTAAATTTGACATCTTTCAAATTTTTGTTAATTCTTTTTGTCTTGTACAAAATTAATTTGAAAAAAACATAAAAAGAATTAAGCCTTTGAATATGTAAACTAAGAATTCTTCAAATTTTTGTCTTATATTAATATTGTGCATGAACTAACATGTCTTAACACTACATAAAAAAAATTAGCAAAGTTGCAAAAGGGAAAAATTGTCATCTTTTAGAGGTAGTTAGAGCACTCTTTTTCTAGATGTCTATTCCTAAAATTTATTGAGGAAAATCTTTGTTACATACTACATAGCTTATCAATAGGATACCTATATGATACCTATTTGTATCTTAACAATAGTTCTATTGAGTCTTTTCTGTCTCTTAACAACAGTATGGAGTCTTTTTTGTCTCTTGATCCCTTTACTTCTTTAGTATCAAGTCTACCTTGTTGAGTATTTGAATGTTTTTTTTCTCTCTCTTAGAATCCTAATCAAATTAGATCCAAAAGCTCTTAGATGTATATTTATTAGTTATCCTTTTAACAAAAAAATAAAAATACAAATGTTATCTGTTTGAGAGTTGTCATGTCTATATCACTATGGGTGTTACCTTTCATAAAACAAAATATTTTTTTTGCCAGGTCCTACACTTCAAGGGAAGAAAACACTTGAAAAGGAAGAACTTTTCTTTCTGTCATTACCATATCTATTGTTACAGGATGCTCAAGATCCAAGTTATTAAGCCAACACAAATGCGATCTAACCAACTTACAGTGAGGAAGAAGAAAAATTCTTTGACAAAAAAATATCAAAGAAGACAACTCACTTTGACTTCAAAGTAAGAAGAGTTGTCAGACTTGGAGGTGAGAGCCCTGGAGGCAACAGTGAAGAGGTAAGTGTTACGGAGGAGTTATCTATTGCGCTAAGAAAGAGAGAGAAAGATCGTGAGTTAAATATCCTATTTTTCAATATATTTGTATTGGTAATCTTTTCAACAGACATTATTGTTGTCATCAATGTCACAGATATTCCTACCTCAGTCCAAGAAGCCATGCGAACTGAACATTAGACTCAAGCCATGAGAGAGGAGGTGGATGCATTAGAAAGAAACTCAACATGGGGGATTATGAACAAACCAAGAGACAAAAAGGAGTTAGGGCATAGATGGATATTTACAATGAAACATAAGACAAAGGAAGCTAAATGGGTAGTAAAGAAGAATTATACTAAAGCTTACAAATGAAGCTATATTGGTTGTAAAGAGGTATACTAAAACTTATGGAATTGACAATGGGAAGATTTTTTCTCGTGGTGTAGTAAAGATGAATACAGTTTAGTTGTTCTTGCTCTAGTAGCTTATTTTGTGCGGGAAGTGAGAATTACGACAGTTGGATGTGAAGAATGTTTTTCTTCATGAAGCTTTAACAAAAGTGTACATGGAGATTCCTCCTTGATTTGAAACACATGGTGGAAAGAATAAGTTATGTTCCCTAAAGAAGGTCTTATATAATCTTAAACAATTTCCAAGAGCATGGTTTGGGAGAATTTTTTCAATATCTTCACAATAACTAAGAAAAATATTTTCTATCTTCAAAATCTTCCAATTCATTTTTATATATTTTTATTTCTGTTTTCACGGATTTTTTATTATTCCAAATGAAGATGTAATTGGTATGATTATTATTAAGAAGATAAAATAGTTTTTTATTTTCTTACACAGTTCAAGTTAATGTAAGTTGATAATTCTTTGTTCCATATGAAAAGCAAAGTCTCAATTTACCAGCCCAAAATGGAGGGACTCCACTAAGTAAGATATACAATATGACTCCTGCACTCCATATATCTATTTCCTTCCCACATCTGCGCCGCAGAACTTCAGGAGCAACATAGTAAGCACTACCAACTATATCCCGATATACCTTTCCTGAAAAGAATTAAACAGAGAAATTTAAGTACACACTCCGAAAGGAAGATAATCTTGATTTTATTTTTGATAAATCATCTGATTGAATAATAAGTAGTTTCCAAAGATATTAAAGTGCATATGATGTTAATGATGTCATTACAAATTATTAGTGTGTGACCGCGTACATGTATGAAGCACCTCAAAGCTAATGATGGAAGTAAAATTTCCCAACAATCAATAACTTTCTAAAACTTGACAGCATCATATTATAAATGAACTTCCAATTTAACATTTCATCACTACTCAATGTTCAAGAATTCCATGAAATGTTTGATGTATGGAGTAAATGGAAATGCTAGATTCAAGACTGATGACGGAACAAGTCAGCTCAAAGCTTTTGAAGGATACTGATTAGGATGAACAATGTAAGTGATTTTCTGTCTATTAAACTTTATATTCCTTCACACCATGTTTAAAGGCTAGCAAAATATGACGGGAATACAATAGACAAGCAAAGAGTCACACAGAGTTTTCAGAAATACAAATAAAATGAAATTTGAGACCAAAAATCTAACATGATTGTGAATTTTGGGTACAGCCAAAGCTTAACTCACAGATCAGAGACCAAACCAGATATCAGAGACACCACAAAAGGCACAGTGAAGAAATGTTAGAAACCATATGCACGTTTGCATACAGATGGATAAAAAGAACAATGACACGAACCTCTGGTTAAATTAAATAATGGAAGTAAATCCCAACCTACATCTTTTAATAAAATTGTGCTGTCAAGCAAAATTTATGGTTCTCAAACTTTCTAACCCAGGTTTTGACAAACTCGGGTGACAATTAACAAGGACAATAAATCTTCTTTGTACTAAGGCTCCCCACCTACTCTTCAAGGATGAGAACTAATTATTAGTTGCATGTAAAACACTAGAATCAAAATAGCTAAATGTCTAAGTGAAATTTTCATCAAGTTGCAAAATTATTTCCACAAAAGCATAATCAAAAGGTAAACTTTGAGAAAGAAAGTTTGAATTTTAACCAAAACTTAGAAGCTTATTCATTAATATTTCAATCCTAAAAATAAAAAATAAAACTAACATATGTTCCTATGAAGATTCCATCAACTGATTAAACAGGAATTCAACAAAATTCAGATACTATAGGAATTCGAACTAATGACCATTGAATGAATAAAACTTTACCTTCTTCAATGAAAACGGACAAACCAAAATCTGTTGCCTTGAGTAGTGCATTTTCATCCCTACTAGATAACAAGAAATTCTCTGGCTTCAGATCCCTATGCATCACACCCATGAAATGGCAGATATGAACTACATTTACAATTTGTCTGCATATTGAAGCAGCAGCCCTCTCACTGTAATGCCCCTTGGCGATAATCCTATCGAAAAGCTCCCCACCAGCACACAGCTCCATCACAACATGAACTGATATCCTATCCTCGTAAGCCCCTTTGAACTCAACAATGTTGGGTTGCCCACTCAAATGCTGCATAATCTGAATCTCCCTCTTTATATCCTCTTTATCAGATTTACTCACAAGTTTCCTCTTAGAAATAGACTTGCAAGCATACTGCATTCCAGTTGAATTCTCAATGCAAAGATATGTCACCCCAAATTGCCCTCTACCCAATTCCTTCCCAAGTGTGTAGAACTGCTTCACATCCTCAAACTGCTTCCCTAGAATTGTGTCTTGCTTAACACCAGCCGCAGGTTTAGGACTAGGGGCAGGACCAGAAGGCTTCCATGGCATCTGAGACACTGTCTGAGCAGTGGATGCAGCAGCATGCTTTTCCTGTAAATGATATGGTTGATTTGCAGGTACTCTTGATTGGTTGACCAAAGGTTCATGAGTCTTCTGGGTGTGCACACCACCAGTCGCAGGATGTCTGTAACCATTGCGTTCTGGCTCTGAATCTTTAGTTAGACAACAACCCATATCCGCAGATTCTCAAATCCAAGTATTGTGACGAAAGAAACAAGAAAAAAAAAATGGAATATTTTTAACCTTTATGAGACAATCACCTCTAATTCGGTCAAAACATCAAACAGGTTGAACCCATATGAAAATTGAAGGAAACCATACCATCTTAAACCTTGAATCAGAAACCTATAAGTAAATCATTCTGAAAATTAACAAAAAAAAAAAAAAAACTGATAAAAACCTTGCAAGGAACAAAATTAAAAACCTCTGAGATGAGGACTGTGGAAGAATATATGATATATGTAAAAAGGGAGATAGAGGACAAGTTCGATACTTTGGTGAAGAAATGTACACGGAATTATAAAGGTGGAGACGTGAAAGAGGGTGAAAGATAAAGAATGTATTAAAAAATGAGATAAATGCTAGTTGTAGCTAAGGTGGAGTTCTCATTGTTTATATGCAAAGGATCATCGTGGAACTTTAATTTCGGTAAATAAAACAGAAAAATAAAGTGAATGATGACGATTGAGTGATACCTGTAAATGGAAAAACTTTATGGGAAAATAATAAACAATGCATACAAAAATTAATACAGAAAAAAATGACAAAAAAAATAGTGAAAATAAAAAACAAAAAGGGTGTAATTGGTCAACTGTTTCATATGCTTTTTGAGTGAAAAAGTTGGAAGCTTTGGTTTCATAATAAGCCACCATCTCAGAGAGATGAAGAAGTTTCCTAGGCAGCTAACTGAATAAAGGCTGCATCAGATTCAGATCATACAATTTCATTCAATTCTTTTACAATTAATTCTAATTTTACATTCAAAGTCAAAACATTGTATTTTTTTTTAATTTTAAATTTGATTTTAACATTTAATCTATCAAAATGTAAAAATTAATATTCAAATTGCTATTAAAATATTCTTTTAACATTTACCTACCATTTTTATAACAAAAGAAGATGCATCACATTATTCTCCTGATTCATGCATCTAACTAATGCATAAAATTATTAAAAATATTAACCTTAATCATGTGTGATTTTGCACTAAATTTTGTGCGTAATGTATAAATCATAAGCTAATTTTGTTAAGCGTATTAAACTTTTGTAGTTCAATATAGTGCGTATTAATTCAAGTTTAGTACAATTAGGCATTTAAAATTTGTGGAAAATATTTTTTATATGCTAATAAATTGTAGGAAAATTTATCCAATTTCAACGTGAATGAATCATGCATAAGACATATGTACCCTACCTATTAATTTCCTATAATATTTCAAATATTGTTTTAAAAAAGTCGTGACATTTTTTTTTCTAATCGACTATGTTGTTTTAAAAAAGGTTATTATATGATAAAAAAATAGAGTAATTTTTTTCATTGTTTAATAATAAAAGTTATTTCACTTATATAAAATAAGATTCTTTATTAAAATTAATGAGGTAAATATTTAGAAAAAATTTTATTTGACCTCTTTCAATTTTTATCATAATAAATATATATGTAAAAAATAATTAAAAATTATTAATAAAAATTACTAATATTATTTGAAACTTTGAGAATGATAATTATGTAAAGAATTAAAAAAAATTAGTGAAAAGAGAAAGATAAACACTAACTTGATGTGGTGAAAAAGTTCCAAATGTATTCATGTAATCTATGAGACTCAGACATTTCTCTCAAATGGCGTGTCCGTGTCATACATACATATCAGACACGATACTCGAAAGACACTTGTAAGATATTTATTGGTGAAGTGTCAAACTCAAAAAAATATTTATTAAATTTCTGACAATTCTAGTATGATTCTAACACAATTTTAAAAAAGAGAAACACATTAATTTTCTAAAAGCTTAAATTTATTATATGAATTTTTAATATGATTATAAAAATAAGAAACAAATCTTTTTGAACTAGCCATGAAAAATATTTTTCTTCAAAAAAAAAAAGACATATTATGCACATAAATCTTTATTGTCAATTTATATAATTCATAATTATATAATATATAGATTCGTGTCTCTATGTCCTATATTTTAAAAATTATACTATTTCTGTATCCGTGTTCATGTTGTATCAATGTCCGTGTCAGTGTTTATGCTACATAGCATGTAACTCTATTCTATTCTTTCTTGAAGTAAAATGTTAATAATAAATATATTTATAATATAATTAAAAAAGGATAAAATAATATAATATAAATATTAGTACTAATAATAATAATAAATGAAAATAAAAAATTATTAATTAATTAATATTTGGATTTGAATATTCTTGTAAGTTGGAACAGGTCAATGGATTGACTGTTTGAGAGAGAAATCATGATTTGCTTGATCATCGCCATGTCATGTGACGGAGTGGTCAAAACAAAATTGTTGAGTTAATCTGGAACCGTCAGATGAGATTGAAGTGTGAAAGGTGCGTGCGTTGTGAGCCACAGGATCATCCAAAAAGGTTGAACCCAAAGAGAAAGCGTGTATTGAATCCAACTATTGGCATAAACGCGCTTTTTCTTGGAATTTAATTACTTTCTCGTTTTCTCCGTTTGGATTCAACTATACGCCGCTCCTGTCTGTTTTTTTCCCTTTCAATTTTCTCATCAAATAACTACAAAAAAAACACGTTTTCTCATCTCTCATTATTGTTATCATTCTGATAATTTTTCTTACGACTTTCATCTATTATTTTTTCTATTATTTTCACTATTACTGTTAAGATTACCATTATTTTGCTATAATTGTTATTATTCTTATTAATTATTTTATTAGTGTACATTATATTTAGATACGGTTAATGTTATCTTACTCTTATCCTATTATAAACTTATTATCCTAGTTTTTAATCAATAAATATATTTTTAAAATGATATATGAGTTAAACAATATTATTATTATTTAATTACAGTTTACTGTAGATATTATTTTTAAGGTCATTACTAAAAAAAATCAATGAATTTATTATATCTGATTATTGGTGATTATATTATTTCTTTTATAAATGATTGGAATAACATTTTTTCTCAAACTTCATGCTAATGAATTTTTTTTGTTAGATAAAAAATTACACTTTGTAAAAAAATATTTCACATAAAAGAAAAATTATTATTTATTTCATAAAATTAATTTAGAAATAGAAAAATTTAGTTAAAAATGTAAATTATATAAATATTATAATTTAAATTTGATTTGAATATTAATAAGAGAAATTTAATTTAAAAAGTTGCAATATTAACAATCACATACTCTAATTTTAAAAAATATAAAATCTTAAAAAACTACACACTAAAATCTACTGACTAATATAGGTTAATGGACTAAAATTTCCACTCCACCTAGTGTATTTAATGGTTTGGAGAAGTAGATCAAAGAATTTAACTCACATTACCCTCTTATCATTAATCATCCTAACTAGTTTTTTTTTCTATTATTATTATTATTATTACACTATTATTGTTATCATTGTTAATGCAATGATAATAATTTTTTAAAAATCTATCGAGAAAAATAATAATTAAACACTTACCAAACATGCATTAGTTTGTTCAAAATTTGTTTTGAAATAGAAAACACAAGGAATAATTTTTTATAGTGAAAATAATAAAACACATGTCATTTCTGTAGTTTACTTGTGTTCTACATAAAACTAAGTGTAACTCAATCTCTCATTGTAGTTTGTGTGCCTTTTGCTGATTTTGACAAAAGCTCCTTTTTGACAAAAACTCTTTTGCTTCCATGAAATGCTTATATGATAAACTTCATGCTTCTAAAGCAACTTTTTACATTGTCCTTTTGTGCAGATGTCACTTCTCAATGGTGCTTAACTTCTTAGGGTTTATTGAGTCTTTGAAAATGAATTACAAAAAGTGCTTCTACTTAATTAATTACAACTCAACCAAAAAGTAGTGTGCCCTAGGGATGTGAAGTTCATATATGATTGGTAATTGTGTTTATAAACTTAAATTGTGACATAAAAATTGGTTAATTAGTTATAAATTATGTAATTTGTGTTGATAAATGGCAATGTTAACAACTAGTAATCACACAAAATCTACATGTGAATCCAAAATCATTCTAAAATATATAAAAACACACACTCACCAACATGGATAAACAAGAATTGGAGTTCAATAAACTTTGTGCCTAGAATTCCCTAACTTTCACTATGCATATACCCAAATGAAGAAGGTAGGTTTTGAGGATAATATAGTTTTTTTGAACTTAGTTTTGTCCAAGTGCAACTCACCAAGCATGTGATATGATGCCTACTATTATGTTCATTACAATATTATATATGAGCCCTTAGTGGTGTGGTTATGTTCTTAGAATAATAGCAATTAATGATTTGTGGTGAGAAGGGGTGATCCAAAACAATGAATGCCATAGAGAATGCAACTACTTTATTTGTAGCTTCTAATAATTCACCACCCTCCTTCTAAATCACACTTTCTGTTGAACTACTACTTCTACTAAAACATGCATAACATCAAAGTGCCCTAATCTCATAGAGGGTCCATCTCATAATGATGAATCTTGACTATACCTAATTGGATGCTCCCACTTAGTGTAACACCATAACTTATGAACCGGACCACATACTCTATGAAGTGCTACATTCATAAATCTTACTCAAACAACCATGTCCTTTAATTAATGTGTAGATGTCACCTAAGAAACAAGTGGGACGGTGAAACACATTAATCTCCTCCCTTCACTTATTGAGTTTTAAAACAATCAATACTTTTATAAGCTTATAATATTAAGGATTTAAGTTTTTAATAAATTTGAGTATTTTAGATTAAATTTCTGTTAAAAAAATTGTCATGTTGAATATTCAAAATTTTACATTTTTATTTAAATTTTTGTCGTTTGATTTTATTGTCAAGTGGAGTAATTTCATTGTTACTTTATATGTTATTGCTTAAGTGATTCTATATGAAAAATTAAAAAAAAATACTTAATTTAAATTTTAAGTTTCTTATAAATCTGAGTAATTTTAACTACGTTTTTATTACAAAAAATTATTGTACCAAGTTTCCAAAATATTTATATTTTTTAAGTGGGTCTCTATTGGTGATTGGGATGATGTGATCATTTGATTTTGCAGAGTGAAACAAAATACTACGAAATTGAATAATAAGAAAATTAAAGTTTTGGAACTTTAATTATCTTTTCCAAACATCATTGTATTGTGTCTCTACATAGTTGATTTGATTTTTATTTTAATATTTAATTTATAAAATGAAACAATGTCATTTTTTTATAAAGATGATTAGGGATTCAAAATTTTATTTATTTTTTTATCTAAATTCATGAGGTTGTGTTTGAGACTACAAAATTCAATGATCATGTCACCGTAAAAAATATAAATATTTTGGGTACTTAATAAAATAAATTATTTAATAAAGACTCATTTGAAAATAATTAAATTTATGAGAGATTTAATCTTAAATATATAAGAGATTTGATCTTAACTAAATGAGATGTTAATTATATCTAAGATGCATTATTATCAAGAAACTTAATCTTAATTACAAGATTTATTTTGATATACAAAATATAATATCATATTAATCTTAATGGTATGCATTTTAATCATAAATTGGTTTAAAAGATTATGCTACCTAGGGAGACAAATTGTTGTTAGTTGTCAAAGAATTTTGTGAAGAAAAATGAGCGAAAATGAAAGATACATTAAATGCAACCATCACGTCAAAGCTCGTCAAATGTGAAACTGACATGCATACAAGTTGAAGTTGTTCAACAACTATAAACAACCTCTTAAATATTATATTTCTCTAGAGTTTATTTAAATTTTACCATCCAGAAGAAGAAAAAGAAGAAGAGGAAATATCATGCCAAAACGTTGCTCAAATTAAGAGCACTCATCTATAAGTTAAGAGAGTAGAGATAACACTGTACCAAAATGTTGATCAAAAGATAGAGCAAACCTCGTATCTTCTTACACAGTTAAAATACTAGGATCTAAAGGAACATCATGAAAACACTGAGAGTGTTTCTCTAACTACCTAAGAGAGAGCACCAATCCATTGTTTACATTGAAAGACGTTATCCTTCCTAAAGAGCAAGATGATATGTACTAGGAAAGAAAACCTAAAATGTGTATTTGTCTGTGAGAAGCTATCACTCTACAGTACTCAGATAAGATTATCATCTAAGCCTATAATTATTGTATGTTAGTCAAGAGTGGCTAAAGGATAAAAAAATACTTGGTTATGTCAAGAGTGACTTGGTAAAGAATACTTCATCAATCCAAGAATGACTTGGGAAAGAATACTACTTGACAGGGTCAGCCAAGAGGGGTTGCAATCTAAAAGAATACTTGGTGTCAGCCAAAAGGGATTTGAGTAAAGAATACTTAGTGTTAGCCAGGAGGAACTTGAAGAAAGAATACTTAAAGGGTTAGTTAGGGGTGGCTATGAGCCCAAAGAATACTCGGTGTTAACTAGTGGTGGCTTGAGAAAAGAATACTCAAGGGGTTAGTTAGGGGTGGCTACGAGCCCAAAGAATACTCGGTGTTAACTAGTGGTGGCTTGAGAAAAGAATACTCAAGGGGTTAGTTAGGAGTGACTACAAGCCTAAAGAGTACTCTAATGTACTTTGCATAGTTTGCCTAGTTGAACTTGGTTAGTTGGGCAAGAATTGGATGTAGTTTGTGTGACAAACGAACCAGTATAAATTATTGTGTACATGGTCATTCCTCCTTTCTTAAGTTGGTGGGTTTGACTCCACTCATCGTTTCACATCTCTACTCGATCCAATATGGGCTCAACTCTACCCGACCCAAATAGGACTTAACTCAACCTGACATAGACCCCACTTGACTCGGGCTAACATTTACCCAACATGGATCCAACTCGACTCAAACATTGTCCCAACTTGACTTGGGTTTGACCCAACCCTATCCTTATTAATCTGGGATCAACTTGGATAGACCTGGTTTTTGCCTGAGTCAACTTGACCTATGCACCACTTGACTTAGCCAACATGGGTCCAACCCAAATTGGCCCGACATGAGCTATCCAATCTGACCTGACTTGTCAAAATTGGACTTGGCCTGACCTGGACTCAATCTAACCTAAGTTGTGCTAATCCTTGCTCGATTTGACTTGACACAACTTGGGCCAGACCTAACTTGACTTGGCGTGATTCTTATTCATCTTTGCTTAACTTAGACCTAATTTGAACCCATGTTGACTAATTTGAGATGACGTTAGCTTGGCTTAACTTAACATAAGTCCAACTCATCTTTGCTCATGTTAAGTTTGGATTTTAAATTTGGATTGAGTAAATACTTTTTCATGTATATAAAGATTGACTTTTATTTTTAAATAATTATTTAATTTAAAATTTGATCCATGGTCCAAACCTTGGAGTTTTTGGTAACATTTTGGTCCTATAATTTTTATTTGTGAACTTTTGGATCTTGTGTTTTTTTTTTTAGCTCCAACTAATGAAACCTTGTGGACTGTCTAAAATTCGCATTTCTAGTTATGTAGATGTTTTTTGAAAATAAAATTGAGCTATCTCCAAAACTAATAATAATTGAAATGTGGTGACCTACATTAGCACGTGGAAGATTTGGTTTACTTAAAGTGCACTTTTTTGAAGTGTGAAAACCTATCCAAACTCTAGTGTATCTCTTAGTAAAATATTGTTGCTTCATCCAATCACAACAAACTTTAGTGCAGCTTACCGATACCATACTTTCTTATAACTTCACCACTCACTAAAACAACATCATTCAATTTGACTACAAACTGAAATGCTTTCACACTATAACATCAAAAGCAACTTACAGCAGGACCATCCCTCACTGGATCGCTCAGCCCAATACCAAATTTCATGGAAAGCCCATTTCATACTCTCTGCAATTCGATCAAGATGGAAGAAAAGTGAGAAGGTAAAGATTTTATCAATTTTTAGTTGGATATGGTTAGAATTATTGCACATACATTATTGTCTTTAGCTACTACTCCTATGGGTCTTACCATTTTCTTGTTAAAAAAGGTTTTTATATTTTTTAATTTTTTCCAATGTAGCATCATTACAAATTATTTTTTACCTAAATATTAAACTATTTACAATATTTACTCAAGTAACAGTTTATTTTACATATTTAGAATTCGATTTTAAGAACAAAATTTTAACTTTGTTTTAGTCCATGGTCCAAAAAAATAGTTTAAGGGACCAAAATCTGATATCTTTTTTTAAATAAAATAAAATTGTGACAAAATTTAAGAAATATAAAAATTAAAATTAAAATAATTAGTTATTTTTAACATTGGTGATATTTGAAATGTATTTTTGTAATAATTTAATTAAATTTTTAGATATAATTGATATTAAAATTTGGTTAAAAATATTAGGATAATAAAATTATAAATTAAAGTATTGCTTTAATTTATAATTATATAATATATATATATATTAACTTAATTATATAAAACGTGGAATAATATACTGTGTCATCTTAATTAATAATAAAAATATTGTATATGAGTGAAAAAGTTATGTTAACTTTTATTATTTGGAAAGAGCTTATTTGAATTTAAAACTTATTTTTTTAATAAAATTTATATCAATTATTGTTGGTAAATTTATATGTATCCATTTACCATTGTCTTAATGTATACATGTTAGAATATATATATATATATCGTATGTTTGATGAGTGTTATTTATCTTCTAAAGTATTAATGTTTGCAGGTGTGTTATTATATTACTGTTATGTTTAGTTAATTAGATTTTCTATTATTTAGTTATGTAATTAGTTACAATTGTAACTAGTTTATATACTCGAGTATAATTAAGGTTAAAAAGTTGGATTATGTAATTCGTCTTGATTATTTCTATAATTTACATTTTTCATTTTTGAGTGTGATGGAAGAAACCTAAGCTCAGACTCAACAACTAGGTCCATGACAAAGAGGATTCAAGAAGAGTGAGACTTTGTTACTGATGACAGAGAAACTTTTCTCTACATATTCAAAGACCCCTTAGAGGACCACAAGGAGTAAAGCCCAAGCCATGGGAGCTGAACATAAATTAATTTTAGTTTGTTTGTAATTTCAATAGAGTAGGGTTCATTTAGCACAATTGGGAGTGTATTTAACAATTTAGTAGAGAAGGGTTCATTTAGCACAATAGGGGGTGTATTTAACAATTTAGCTTGTACTTAGGCCTTTTAGGGTAGGAATGTAGCCCTACCTTCTAGAAGCATGCTAAGGGGCTGCATTGACCTTTAGTCAACACCCTAGCAGTCCCCTCTTTTATGTATTTCCCATCCTACCCTTGCTCCTTACTCTCCAAGGCACCATCTCCTATAAATAGGGTGCTTTGGCTCATGTTTTTTGGAAGATCAATTTATATGAGTAATGCTGCCAAAATTATGCTAGCTTCTACTCTTTGTCTAGTCTCTCTAGGTTAGATACTTTGATCTTCATCTTCCTCCAAGTGATTTGGCCTAACCTATCACTCTCCATACCTCTCATGCACCTACAAGGAACCCATAGCTCTATATGAGCCATCCTTGATCCATCACCTCCATTGCTTCAGCCACCTTTTTACCTCATTTCCTCAAAGAAGAACATTGGTCATGAAGAGCAACCCATCATTTGGTATCTAGAGCTTTGGTTCTTCAAGAGATAAGTGTTCTCTTTATTTTATTTTTTGAGTCTTCTTCTTTATTCCATGTTGTTCATCATATCCTTAAATGTCTTGCTGTTTTTAATTTCATTTTAAGTTGGTGTTGCTATTTTTAAATTTCTATTTGGTATTTTGGTTCAACTTGATCTTGAACTTCCATTTTCAAACTATTTTAGGTTTCTTTTGTGTTGGCTGTTTGTTTTTATTTTATTTGAGTCTTATTGATGTTTTTAATTGGTGCAAAGTGTTTGTAGTTGAGTCATTTTGATTTTTGAATCCATACAAGTTTTTTCAAAGTCATGTTCATCCTACAATGTCATAAATTCCAAGTGGTGCCTTTTATTGTTGATTTGGTTGCTTGATTTTGTTTTGAGTGCAGATTATATTTCTGTTTTTGAAGCTTTGGTACCTTTTATATTTTCATATTTGAGTTTATACTTGTGTGTTAGTTCCATACAAGTTCGTTTCCAATCATTTCCATTGTGTTTTTGAAGTTTCTTTACCGTTTTCTAATTCCAAGTTAGGATTTCTCTGTTTCCACTATTACTATGCTGGCTGGAAACGTTCCCAGAATTTAATTTTGTGGCTGGAAAATTCTGAAATTTTATATTTGAGTAGTTTGATGTGTTAAGAAAAATTGAAAAAAAGAAGCACATCAAAATTCAAAATAAAAAAAATTGATAAATGAAATACGAACAGAGTGCAAAAATCCTGACTTTGAAAAAACGCTGACGCGGGAGTGATTTCGGAAAAATTATTACAATTATTTGGCTCACTGTTTTGGTGAAATTCCAACGCCTATTTTGAGTTAAAACATTGAAGTTTCTGTGGTTAAAATTTCAAGCTCAAATTTGAAGTATTCTGTCCAGCATAAAATTGGAAAGTTGTGAAAAATTTACACAAAAATTTTTTTGTAGTGCTGTTTTGGTTTTATTCATCTATTCTAGTTTCATTCACTAGGATTCCACTTTGTGTGCTATCTTTTCTTGTGTGCCTTATTTTTTTGCTTGTCAAATTTTATTGAATACTCTTTCAAGTCTTGTCAAATATCAACTCCATTTGTAGTAGTCCTTGATTTTAAATTTGAGTTTTGTTGCCTTAAAACTTGTTTGACCTCTCTTTGGTGGATTTGACCTAAAAAGTGCTTTGGTGAGTAAGGAGCTAAAATTTTGTTTTGGTAAAAGCCATATCACTAAAAAGGAGCTGGATTAAAGATTTAAGGTTGAATAACTTAAGGAGACAAAGCAAGGGACAACAGCAACCTCATTGAAAAATACACAAATATACACAAAGGAGCTACAAGTGAAGGAGTGCATAGAATAGGACTTTAAATTTTTGTGCATCAAAATTTGTTGACCTAATTTCTTTGTATTTCTTTGAGTTGTAATTTGCAAGGACATTGATTAATTAGTGGATTAATACGTCTTAGACAGTAAGTATGTCTTCAAGGTTTCAAAGTGCCAAGAAGCCTCACCTTAGGATTCGACTAGTTTTAAAAGCTTTCTAGATAGCAATTTTCATTTGTGTTTTATTGCTTTATATAGTTTTTCTTTCATAAAAATTTTGTTTTCATCTTTGATTGTGCTTTAAGTAAATTGCTTAGAGAAAGGTTTGTGAAAGTGTTATGGGATAGTATCTGGCTAAGGAAAGACTTGGTATTTAAGAGATCCTAGTGATCCACCTCCCTTTCCTGGGAAATTACCTACTTCACTCCACTTATCTTTCTTTTTGAAAATTACTTTTATCACAAACCCTAAACATGTCTACTCATTCTTCAAGTCATAGTGAAAGTGATAGAAAATCCACAAAATCTCTTTTGAAACAATTGGCTAGAGATTTTCAATCACTATCACTAAGACAATTGCAACATGAGGCTCAACTTTTGGAAGATTAAAAAGAAAGAGATGCCCATCTTGCACTTTTGGAAGAGGAGTTGAGGATTGTTAGAGAAAAAGATGAATACATTCAAAAATTAAAAAATCACATGCATCACATGCATCTAGTTCTAAGTCTAGTGACTCACATGTTGAGGGGAGTCTGAGAGTAAATGATTATTATCAACCTCCACCTAGAAGAACTAGGAGAGAAAGCCACCCAAAAGAGTCTAGGGTAGACTTACCTCATTTTTATGGAAAGCAAAATGTTGAAACATACCTAGATTGGGAAATGAAAGTAGAACAACTTTTTGCTTGCCATCATGTTAGTGAGGAAAGGAAAGTACCCTTAGCCACTTTAAGCTTTCAAGGAAACACTATGTATTAGTGGACAGCCCTAGAGAGAGATAGGCGCCTCCACAGGGACCCTCCCATAGAATATTGGAATGACCTTAGGGGAGCCCTGAGACGCCGCCATATTCCTTCATACTATGATAGGGATTTAATGGACAAGCTCCAAAGACTCCAACAGAAAAACATGAGTGTAGAGGAGTATAGGCAAAAGATGGAGCTCTACATGATGAGAGCCTCTATTAGGAAAGAAGCCATCACCACCATAGTTAGGTTCTTGAGTGGTCTCAATCTTGAGATAAGGAATAAATTAGAACTTTTGCCCTATAGGGACTTGAATGACTTGATCCAACTTTGTATAAAAGTTGAACAACAAAATTTGAGAAAGGGATCAAGTCACAAGGAGAGTTCTTACTCTAAATCTTATCCCAAGAGAGAGTATAGAAGAGAAAGGGAGGATAGTTTTTCAAAGGATAAATCCAAAGAAATTCCCAAGAATGTAGGAAAAGATGTGTCTACCTCATAACCCCGCAGTAGAGACATCCAGTGCTTCAAGTGTCTTGGTAGAAGCCATATAGCATCCTAGTGCCCAAATAGGAGAACCATGATCTTAAGAGGGAGGGATAAGTATAGCAACCAAGATGAAGAGTCTAGTGGGAAGAAGAGAAGGAAAGTAGTGAAGGGGCATATCCTTGTGAGGGAGAATTAATGATGATCAGAAGAACCCTCAACAATCAACCTAGTGTGAACCATGAAACACAGAAAGAGAGCATCTTTCATACAAGATGTAAAGTTTCATAAAACATTTGTTCTCTCATTGTGGATAGTGGCTTTTGCTGCAATTGTTGTAGCACTAGGATGGTTGAAAAGCTTAATCTACAATTAATACCTCATCTAAAACCTTACAAACTTCAGTGGATAAATGAAGATGGGGAATTAACTGTAGATAAGCGAGTAAAAATTAGTCTTTCTGTGGGGAACTATAAAGATGAGATTTTATGTGATGTAGTACCCATGGAAGCCTGCCACATCTTATTGGGAAGACCATGACAATTTGACAAGAAAACCATCCATAATGGTCTTACCAACGAGATAACTTTTACCCATAGGGAAAAAAAGTTTGTACTCTATCCTTTAACACCTTCACAAGTGGTAAAGGACCAAGTACAAATGAAAATAAAAAGAGAAAATGAGAAAAAGAAAAAAAAATTAGGAAAACAAGAGAAAATCCTTAGGAACGATGTTGAGGCGTGGGAGAAGAGTGTTCCTTCCCACAAGGTCATTCAGAAAGAAGAAAAATTTGAAAATAAAATTGAAAATATACTTCTATCTGATCAACCTTCAGGCCTCCTTCTATGTAAAGGAACACTTGCATGCACTGTCACACTTTCTGAAGTTTGTGAACTACCTCTTCAAGTCCAAAAACTTTTAAAAGAATTTGGTGATGTATTCCCTGAGGAAGGACCTATTGGACTTCCACCTGTTAGGGGTATAGAACACCAAATAGATTTAGTTCCGGGAGCTAGTCTACCAAATAGACCAGCTTACAGAACTAATCCGGAACAGACTAAGGAGATAGAGTCACAGATTCATGAATTGTTGAAGAAGGCCTGGATTCAAAAAAGCCTAAGTCCTTGTGCTGTACCTACTTTGTTGGTGCCAAAGAAAGATGGCAAGTGGAGAATGTGTTGTGATTGTAGGGCCATCAACAATATCACCATCAAATACAGGTATCCAATTCCTAGACTTGATGATATGCTTGATGAATTGCATGGGTCTATCATATTTTCCAAGATTGACCTTAAAAGTGGATATCACCAAATTAGAATTAAAGAAGGCGATGAGTGAAAAACTGCTTTTAAGACCAAATTTGGACTATATGAGTGGTTAGTGATGCCTTTTGGACTCACTAATGCACCTAGCACTTTCATGAGGCTTATGAATCATGTCTTTAGGGATTGCATAGGTAAGTATGTAGTAGTCTATTTTGATGATATCTTAGTATATAGTCAAAGCCTAGAGTCCCACCTAAGTCACCTTAGGGAGGTTCTTTTAGTGCTTAGGAAAAATAGTTTGTTTGCCAATATAGATAAGTGCACTTTTTGTGTAGATAGTGTAGTGTTTTTAGGTTTTATAGTAAACAAAAATGGGGTAAATGTTGACCCCGAGAAAATCAAAGCCATCCAAGAGTGGCCAACCCCGCAAAATGTAGGAGATGTTAGGAGCTTTCATGGTCTAACAAGTTTTTATAGAAGATTTGTTCCTAACTTCTCAAGTCTAGCTTCACCACTCAATGAGTTAGTAAAGAAAGACACTCCATTTTTTTGGACAGAGAAGCATGAGCAAGCCTTTCAAAGGTTGAAAGCTCAACTCACTAATGCACCCATTCTAGCTTTGCCAAACTTTCCAAAAACTTTTGAGCTAGAGTGTGATGCATCGGGAGTAGGAATAGGTGTTGTGTTGTTGCAAGGTGGGCATCCAATTGCATATTTTAGTGAAAAACTTCACGGTGTCACCCTCAACTACCCCACCTATGACAAAGAGCTCTATGCACTTGTGAGGGCCCTACAAACTTGGGAACACTATCTAGTTTCAAAAGAATTTTTCATACATAGTGATCATGAGTCTTTGAAATATCTAAGGGGTCAACACAAGTTGAACAAAAGACATGCAAAGTGGATGGAATTTCTTGAGCAATTTCCATATGTTATCAAATACAAGAAGGGAAGTACAAACATTGTGGTTGATGCTCTCTCAAGGAGACATACCCTCTTTTCTAAACTTGGAGCCCAAATTCTTGGATTTGAAAACATACCTGAACTTTATAAAGAAGATCAGGATTTTGCACCCACTTTTGCTGAGTGCCAACATAGAGCACAAGGAGGTTTTTATGTTTCTGAGGGGTACTTATTTAAAGAAGAAAAACTTTGCATACCCAAGGAACACATTGAAAACTCCTTGTAAAAGAATCACATGAAGGAGGACTCATGGGCCATTTTGGAGTTGATAAAATTCTTGAGCTTTTAAAAGGAAAATTCTTTTGGCCACACATGAGGAAAGATGTCCAAAGACATTGTCATAGATGCATTTCATGTTTAAAAGCTAAGTCTAAGACAATGCCTCACGGACACTACACTCCTTTACCTTTTGCAAGTGCTCCTTGGGAAGATATAAGCATGGATTTCATATTAGGACTTCCTAGGACACAAAGAGATTTTGATTCCATCTTTGTGGTAGTGGATAGGTTTAGCAAAATGGCTCATTTTATACCTTGCCATAAAGTGGATGATGCTAGCAACATCTCTAAGCTCTTCTTTAGACATGTGGTAAGACTACATGGTTTACCTAAAACCATAGTGTCGGATAGAGATCCTAAATTTGTTGGCCATTTCTGGAGAACTCTCTGGGAAAGGCTAAGAACTAAGTTGAACTTCTCAACTTCTTGTCATCCTCAAATGGATGGACAAACTGAAGTTGTAAATAGATCTCTTTCCACTATGCTTAGGTCAATCATGAAAGGAAACCACAAATCTTGGGATGAGTACCTTCCTCATATTGAGTTTGCATATAATAGGGTAGTTCATAAAACTACTAATATTTCTCCATTTGAGGTTGTGTATGGGTTCAATCCTCTTACTCCTTTGGATTTGTTACCTCTACCTAATCCACAAAATTTTGTGCATAAGGAAGGAGTAACCAAGGCTGAATTTGTAAAGAAAATGCATGAGAGGATTAAGAACCAAATACAAGAACAAACAGAGAAATCATAGCAATAAGGGGAAGAGAAAGATGATTTTTGAAGAGGGAGATTGGGTTTGGCTTCACCTTAGAAAAGATAGATTCCCTAATTAGAGGAAGTCTAAACTTAGTCCCCGGGGTGATGGTCCTTTCCAAGTTCTCAAAAGAATCAATAATAATGCATATCAAATTGACTTGCCTGAGGAATATGGAGTACATACTACCTTCAATGTTATGGATCTAACACCCTTTGCAGGTAGAGAAAAAGAAGAGGCAGAAGCATGTGATTTGAGGACAAATCCTTCAAGAAGGAGGGGATGATGAAAGAGGCCTAAGCTCAGGCCCAACAACTAGGTCCATGGCAAAGAGGATTGAAGAAGAGTGAGACTTTGCTACTGATGACAGAGAAACTTTTCTCTACATATTCAAAGACCCCTCAGAGGACCACAAGGAGGAAAGCCCAAGCCATGGGAGCTGAGCATAAATTAATTTTAGTTTATTTGTAATTTCAATAGAGTAGGGTTCATTTAGCACAATCGGGGGTGTATTTAACAATTTAGTAGAGAAGGGTTCATTTAGCACAATAGGGGGGTATTTAACAATTTAGCTTGTACTTAGGCCTTTTAAGGTAGAAATGTAGTCCTACCTTCTAGAAGCATGCTAAGGGGCTGCATTGACCTTTAGTCAACACCCTAGCAGCCCCCTCTTTTATGTATTTCCCATCCTACCCTTGCTCCTTACTCTCCAAGGCACCATCTCCTATAAATAGGGTGCTTTGGCTCATGTTTTTTGGAAGATCAATTTATATGAGTAATGCTGCCAAAATTATGCTAGCTTCTACTCTTTGTCTAGTCTCTCTAGGTTAGACACTTTGATCTTCATCTTCATCTTCCTCCAAGTGATTTGACCTAACCTATCACTCTCCATACCTTTCATGCACCTACAAGGAACCCATAGCTCTATATGAGCCATCCTTGATCCATCACCTCCATTGCTTCCGCCACCTTTTCACCTCATTTCCTCAAAGAAGAACATTGGTCATGAAGAGCAACCCATCAGAGTGTGTGTGCTTTGAAACTTTATAATTACTATGTTTGTTTTTCATCACAAATGTTAAGGGAGAACCATCTTTATATTCTCTTATCTCTTTGTCATTCCTTACATGTTTGTTGTGTTTAACATGCTTATGTTTATAATCTTTTTCATCTCTATTACCTAATAAACTAGTATTTGAGCTTTGATTTTGTTATGTTCCACATTCATAAATGGTTGATCCTTCACCAAGATGAACCTCCTTTCTTTGTTCTTTTTTCGTGAAGAAAATCTTCTAGAAGAGGACCAATACAATGAAGATTTAAAAATTTGCAAAAAAGAATAACTTCAATTTTTGTTGCATCAAGATCTTTATTTTTGTTGTAAGGCATTTGCACCCTCTCTCTAACACAACAACACATATGGAGAATATGGAGAAGTTCGCTGTAAAAATTTAAGAGGAGAAAATTCATTCTCTAATCTTATTTATGAAATTCTTCATAAAATTGCGAATGAAGAATCTACTTTTAGGTTGTGGCTAAAACTAGAGAAACTCTTCATGACCAAATCCATTTATGGTAAGTTATTTTTCAAGAAACGACTATTTGAGCTTCATATGAAGTAGGATTTATGGTTGAAGGAACATCTTGATAAGATGAACTTAATTTTGATGGAGTTGAGGAATATGGATGTCAAGTGGAAGATGAGAATCTTGTAATGGATCTTCTGATAAGTTTTTTCCCTTCATTTGAGAATTTTGTTAATCCTCTGAGTATAAGTAAAGATTTCATAATTTTGGAAGAAGTGAAGTCCTACCTCTATGATAGAGAACTCCAATAATAGAAATGATGATGAAATTGGTCCAACTAGGTTGAAAACATTTATTGCTACCAAGAGGTAGAAGAATAAAACGATAGGGAAAAGCAAAGTTGGTCTAAGGGGCACTACAATTACTGTAAAGAACCAAGTCATTAGAAGAAATATTGTCCTTGAGAATGGGAAAAAATTCTTTTGTTGCCACAACTCAAATTGAATGAGTGTTTAATGAAGATCATTTGGTGCTTATGATAGACAATAAACTAGATTATTTTAAAAAACATGGATTTTAGAATTTGATTGTACTTTCCATATATATTCAAATAAAAGTTGGTTTAAGATATGTAATTAGAGGGTCAAAAATAATATTCTAATAGATAATTATAATCCTTGGAAATTTGTGGGTATTCAAATGCATAATGAACTAGTGAGGACATTGTTAAACTTTCGTCATATTCTAGAACTGAAGAAAAACCTTATTTCAATTATTACATCGGATGCTAAAATTTTCACATGCAATGTTAAAGGTGAGGCAATCAACATGACATGCTTCTTGGTGAATCATTCTTAGATTTGTTTATAAAAAAATGATTCAAGACTCCATTTCATGTATGGTATGGTAAGCCAACAAACTACTTTGTTAAAGATGGTTGGTTGTACAACATACTATCATGTGGATGGTGGTAATATAGAACCCGAAGCCAAGAAATCTAGTTCTTGTGAGCTATGGAGAGAGAGAAAAAGGGTTCAAAATCTAGTCACCTTTTGAATAGAGGTTGATTCTGAGTAGAGATTCAACTTTTGATAAAAATTCTCTACTATATAATCTGAAAGGGGTTCAAGAAAGTTTGAAGTAAAGGTTTAATATGTGGATGTAAACGATGTTATCATTCAAACGCTAGAGCAACCATATGATACATCACCAAATCAAACTAAAAGAAATTCTTAGGAACCACATCCACATTTTCTCACATGTAGTTAAACATATGTCCATCAAAGTTCTACTTGCAGTTGTGGTGTCCATGGATATGGAGTTGGAGTAGCTTGATGTGAATACATTCTTCTTCCATGTAAAGATAGTGATAGCTTGCTTTGCGAGGAAATAACTCTAAAACCTAAAAATTTCCAACTCAAATATAGATATCTCCAAAATTTCAACCTATACAACCAATGCCTTCACTTATTTAAATCACCAGAAAATTTTGATTCTTCAATTGACTCAAACAAATGGAGGAGAAAATCTTCACAAGATAAGAAAAAGGAGAAAAGAGGAAACCCAACTTTAAGAGAACAAGAAGCTTACTTGGATCAATTTTTTATTAAATTATTTTGATCTCCTTGATATCTACTCATAAGTGAGACTGAATAAAATAAAATAAAAAATATGAATGACTAAACTTAAATTTGAGAAAAAACGTAAATGATTTATAATTTCAGAGAGATAGGATTTTATATAAATGAACAATGAATTATTTTAAATTTATTTATAATCCTTTTTTTAAAAAATATTTTCATTCTTCATTAATTCAAAACTCATAATTTATTTATATATAATTAACGTAAAAAATACATAACTAACCGATTATAAATAATTTTGGTACAATTTTTAAAATAACTATTATAAAGTCAACTAATTATTACATACACTTATATAAGTATAACAAAACCCTTCTATTTTTAACATATAAGTTGATTTTAACATAATTATTTTTACATTCTTTTTTATAACTATATTACTGGAATAAATATCTTTTCAATGATTAATCTCCTTTAAAAATTAAATAACTATCTTTAGTGAATTGTTGCTCTTCCAATAACATTTTTTTTTACAATAGTTCACTACAAGAAAATATTAAATAGAAATCAATTTTAGAGACAAAAAATAATTAGTTGTTATATTGACTAAATTATAAACAATTTTAAAAACTAAAAAAAAATTTGATTTCTAAATTAGTTTCTATTATTGTTAAATAGTTTCTAAATTGATATCTAATTAGCTATCAATATTTTAACTATCAATTATTTAGATTCTAGATTTGGTAGAAAAAAACTTGATAGCTAATTAGATACAAATTTAGAAATTATTTAACAGTAATAGAAACTAATTTAGAAACCAAAATTTTTCTTAATCTCTAAAATGATTTTTAATTTAGTAAATATAACAACTAATTATTTTTTTTTTCTAAAATTAATTTCTATTTAATGATTTTCTTATCGTATTTCAACATGAAATTTTATTAAAAAAATCAATTTTAACACCATCTAAACAAATTATTTATTCATAATTATTCAGTATATTTTTTTATATAATTATTTCCATAAAACAAAATTGAAGTATTATTATTATTATTTTATTCTCCCATTATAAACCAAACACATAGTCACATTTTGGAAATCCTTCTAAGATTCTTTCCCTCTTCATGTGTTCATAGTTGTCACCAATGTTAATGGCGACATTGAAGCTGTCAGATAGTAACACTTTGTTACAGAAAAGTGCAAAAAAAGACATTACTAGTCTTCAGGTTCTTTCTCTCAAATCACATTTCTGATATCATTCAATTTCATTACAATAATTGATCCATATATCTAATGTGTCAATTGTGCAATCAATGATAAAAGTTTTTCTTGTACATTTTTAAGCTATGATTTCATAACTTTTTGGCTTTTAGGGTAAAATTAAAATTTGTTTTATGTGACTCTAACATTTCAAATATATTAAGTATGTATTAAAAATATATTAAACATAATTTTAAGTCTATGGTTAATAATAAAAGAAAAGTTGATGGAATGACAGTTTTTAATACATGAATTTTATTATTAAAAGTGATTTTTTGGTTAGATGCTTAATTAATCCTCTGTTAAGACTATATAATTTATATAAGGTTTCTTTATCTATTATTTATTAAAAAATTAGAAATTATATTTACATTTTAGAGAATTAAAAAATATATTTAAATTTTAGAAAGAAAAAAATAATATCAATATTTTTCTGGAGATGCATTTAATATTTTAAGAACTGGCCAGGATGCAAAATATAATTTAAATTTTCTTTTAATAACAATTTTTTAACTTTTTAATCAAAATCCTTAATTTATTTTTACTTTTAAATGTTTTTTCTTCATTTCATTGTCTTTTTTATACCTTATTTCTTTAATTTTGTAAGATGGTGTAAAAGAAAATAATTAATTGTTCTTTTAGTATTTATATTAACTTTTAGTCCTTATATTAAAGATAAAAAATCAATTACTATCTTCCAAATTTTAGAATATCTGATATGATTTAAATTTTTTAAAATAATTTAATCAGACAACTACATTAAATTATTTTTAAAAAGTTAGCACATTAATTTTTTTTTTAAATTGATATTACATTGATTTTTTTTTTTTAAATAAGATAAAATATAATTTTTTAAAATATAATAATTAATTAATTTTTGAATCTTGATATATAGGACCTAAAATACAAATTAACAGAAAAAAAAAAATCCTTGCATAATACTTTATTCACTTTCCTATCTATTCATATTTAAGAAACATGTGCATAGAATAATTGTGATTTTGTACTCTATTTTAAAGCACGATGAAACCAATAACAGTGTCTTTGGATTGAACGTGCATTTCACAATTTTAAAATAAATATATAAAGTATTAATTTCTTTTCAACCATTTTATTTTATACATGCAAAATATCTATAAATTTGATTAATAATTTTTTTACTCAGAAAATACAACTGTTTTTTTTAATTCTTTTAATTATTTTACAAAAATCAAAATTTTACTAAAAAAATCTTAGTTTAATTATCTTCAAACCAACTATATGTTGGTATTGTTTTTGGACAAATACATACTTATTCAACATCCCATTACTTATGATAAATAATATTATATAACAATCGATGAAAAATAAATATGGTGAATTTTTTTGATTTAGTAAATATTTTTTTATTTGAGATTTGGAATTAAGGAGAAAAATCCACAAACAATATCTTAAACAAAATCAATAAGTGCAACACTAACAATATCTATAAAAACACATTACTAATTAAAGATTTGGAACAAATTTGTAAAGTTTTCATTGATAATATCGAATCAATGTAAAATCTCGAAAATAACTAATATGGAATATGCTACATATACACTATGTAAGTTTCTTGCTCAAGTTAAACAATATTTAATTACACTTTTGATCTTTCTAATTTAATTTATAAGTAATTTTAATTCTTCGTGTTTTTATAATTGAATTAACCAATTCTCTCAATTTTTAAATTAAATATTTTCTTCTAAACCTACAAATTCACATTTTGTATTTCAAAGTTTTTATCCATTGAATCAATTAAATTCTTTTATATAGCCAAAACTTATAAACCTAAAGAAATTACAAATTTAATCCCAAATGTATAAAGAAAAAGAGTTCTCAAATTTCATCCCTAATCTTACATTGTATAATTTCCTTAACTTTTATAAACTTTTTACTAGATTAATTCTTATTTAAATTTTTTAAAAATTATTTAATAATTCAAATCTATCATAAACATCTACACTACAATATATATATATATATATATATATATATATATATATATATATTACTTAAGAGATTAAATTCGTAGATAGATAAATTTGCATATAAATTTGTCAACTGATATTATTATGATAGAAATTATTTAGGCATTGGAAATACACTTTCATGCATTGCAATGAATGAAAAAAAATATAAATTAATGGGAGCAAATTAGCTTGGTCTAATTAAAGAGGAGTAGTAGATGTACTGAAAGTATTTATTTTGGTTCAATTAAAGGTTTGGTCTTAACTTACATCAAAGTTACAGTGTGCGTTTTTTTTCTTTTCTAATTGATTGGTGTTTAGATCCACTGGTTTGCATAGAGATGATCTCATGATGTATTCTGTTAAGTCGTCTAATTGCTAGTCTCTTGGTGAATTTCTATGAGTTAAGTTAAGAGAGTTCTGTATAGTCATACATGGAAGTATGTCTAGTAGGAGAGGTTAAGGTTATGATCATGTATAAGGTTAAACCACCCCTAAAATGATTTTTATTTATTTATTTTTTATTGTTGATAAAAAAAAAAAAAAAGCAAATTAGCCAGTTCCAACCACTGCATTTTGCATTGATGAATTTATCTGTGATTGTGACATTTAGAACTTGCATTGATTTAATTCACAACAACATAATCACACCAAAATCACTGTAACCTACTTCAAATTTGAATCCCAACTAAGTCTGGGCCAATCAAGCCCAAATAGTTCAACGGCCCATTCTCTAATTAAACTTTAAGGTGTCTTTTGAGGATAACCAAATAAATTTACTCTTCAAACTAAAAAACTACTTCCTGCACCTGATTAAATTTGAACCTGAATTTTTTTTTTTAAAAAAACATATTTTTTGCATTTTAAACTTTTTTCCAAAATAGAATTTTGATTTTCGAATTTTTTATGAAATTTTATTTCCAGAACACAAGAAGTTATTTTGAATTTGTTTTTCTAGAAGGTATTTCTGAAATCCAGATTTTCAATTCCAAAATAAAAAATAATTTTAAAAATTTCATAAAATATCGGGTGCAGGTCACAATTTGTAAGAAGAAAGAAGAATTAGCCTCAAACTAAATTTGAAATATCCAAAATTAAATTAAAACCCAAACATAACCTTAAAACTAAAGTTTATAACAGTTTTTTTTTTATCTAAGTCATTAGAAGATACATATTATTTTTTTAAATAAGCATATCTAAAATAAATTACATTAGAATAAATCGTGTTTTACATTGATGACGGTGTATTAAAAAATCGTATTTATATTTTAATTTTAATTTTGAAATCACATAAATTTGATATATGATAAAGACAACTGTAGTTTATGTTTTTTCTCTTATAAAAAATTGTAAAATTGAAGATGATGTAAAATCAAAAGCGTACAGTAATGAACAATAATGCACATCATCATTATCATAAGGATCTTACAATTCTCATATACAATTAAAAAAGAAATAGGCACTTACCTTATCCATGAGTGATCAGTCACTTTATCTCTTCTTTTGTCCCAATCTATCTCTTAGCAATCTCATTCTTGTCACACACTTTCTTGATGGCTAATAGTGAGACAACTATTATTTGCAGAGACAGAACCTTATTGCTATTATTTCCTAATCTCCATTAGATGTAGGTTTTCATTAGGTATCATCAGATATATATTTTTCACGTTAACCAATGGGCCTTTAATTCTATTATTATTATTAAATCACGTATGGGCCCAAAGCCCAAACTCAATGTCATGTGAGTCACATTATAGAAATTAATTTACATAATTTCTTACATTCTCCCACTTGACTCATATGAGTTATAATACTTTCATGATTTAATAATTACATAAATCATAATGTGCATTTAAAAGGCCTTACATAAATTTGGTTCTATCATTAATCAAAATCAAGGATACAGAAATAATAAGAGTCATGGCGGTTACATGTCATTTCAATCAACACATTTCCTTCCATGTACTACTATATCATCCTTTCTCCTTAATATGACTTTATAATGAGAAATCCATAATGGGTTCAAACATAATGTCATTTTTCATCAACAACAACATAATTTGTTCTTCACAACATAATTTGTTTTCCACAACATAATTTGCATGCATATACATAAAGTAGAAAACATAAATTTCAAAAACTTTTATTTATCAATGAGCTTAGAGTGTCAAATAAGCATTAATTACAATCATTAATCATTCACTAGTAGACATAATGCCCATATTTTCAACATGACCAAACATCTTGGCGGTAACTCTTTTGTTAAAGGGTCAGCAATCATAAGATCAGTGCTAATATGTTCTATTGACACTTTATGTTTCTAAACTTCTTCTTTTAACGGCAAAGTATTTTAATTCCATATGTTTAGCACCTTTGGAATACTTGTCATTTTTAGAAAAGAAGATTGCTACGGAATTATCACAATAAATTTTCAACGGCTTGGCAATACTGTCAACAATTCCAAGTCCTGAAATAAAATTCCGCAACCAATTAGCCTGAACTGTGGCCTCAAAGCATGCCACAAATTCAGCTTCCATAGTGGATGCAGCAATGACTGACTGCTTCGCACTTTTCCATGAAATCGCTCCTCCGAGATACACATAACCAAATGTAGACTTTCGTGTATCCACACAGCCAGCAAAATCTGAATCTATATATCCAATCACCTCAAGATTATCAGATCTCTTATAAGTAAGCATGTGATCCTTCGTTCCTTGTAAGTATCTCAATACTTTCTTTGCAGCTTTCCAATGATCCAATCCTGGATTACTCTGGTATCTACCAAGCATACAAACTGCAAAACTAATATATGGTCTTGTACATGTTTGAGCATACATTAAACTCCCAACCACAGATGCATAAGAGATATTCTCCATCTGTTTTTGTTCCAAATTATTCTTTGGACATTGCATAGGACTAAATTTGTCTCCTTTCTGTATTGGAACAAGAGATGTTGAACATTTATCCATTCTGAATCTCTTTAAAACTTTATTAATATATGCTTTCTGAGATAAACCTAACAGTCCTTGTGATCTATCACGAAATATTTCAATTCCTATCACATAGTATGCCTCACCCATATCTTTCATATCAAAGTTATTAGAGAGAAACTTCTTAGTCTCACTTAATAGACCAAGATCATTAGTTGCAAGCAAGATATCATCAAATCAAAAATATAAACTTGCTCCCACTGACCTTCAGATATATACACCGATCAACAGTATTTTCCTTAAATCCAAAGGACACAATAGTATCATTAAACTTAAGATACCATTGTCTAGAAGCTTGTTTAAACCCGTATATTGACTTCTTAAGTTTACACACCATGTGTTCCTTTCCTTCTTCAATGAACCCCACTGGTTGGTCCATATAAACATCCTCTTCTAAATTCTCATTCAAAAAGGCAGTTTTAACATCCATCTGATGTAACTCAAGATCATAATGAGCTACTAATGCCATGATAATTCTAAAGGAATCTTTCTTAGAAACAGGTGAAAATGTTTCCTTATAATCAATGTCATCCTTTTGAGTAAAACCTTTGGCAACAAGTCGGGCCTTATAACGTTCAATATTGCCATGAGAGTCACGTTGAGTCTTAAAGACCCATTTACACCCAACTCTTTTGCATCCTTTTGGCAATTCCATAAGGTCCCATACATCATTCTGTGCCATTGATTTAAGCTCATCTTTCATGGCATCTAACCACTTATTAGAATTATCATCATTAATGACTTCTGAAAATGAAATTGGATCATTATCAATACCTAAATCATTTTCTGACTCTTGTAGATAAACCACATAATCATTCAAAATAGCAGACTTTCTTTCTCTTTGAGATCTTCTTAATACTATTTCTTGTGGTTGTTCTACTACAGGTTCATTGTTAACTTCATTATCATTAATTTGTTATTCTTCTTCAACATTGAGTGGTTCAACTACATTAGGAACAACAATACTTGAAGTAGAGGTACTAGTTAAAGAAACTTGTACTCTAACTTCCTTAATCTCCACATTTTGTGAAGCATCACTCCCACTAGTTTCACCATTTTCAATGAACCGTGCATTACCAGTTTCAACAATTCTTGTGCTATGGGTAGGACAGTAAAACATATACCCTTTTGACTTTGCTGGATAACCAATGAAATATCCACTGATTGTTCTTGCATCCAATTTCTTTTCTTGCGGATTGTATATTCTAACTTCTGCCTGACATCCCTAAACATGCAGGTGTCTCAAACTAGGTTTCCTTCCTGTCCACAATTCAAAAGGTGTCTTTTGAACTGCCTTACTAGGAACCCTGTTTAACAAATACATGGCGGTTTTTAAAGCATACATCCACAATGATACGGGTACAGATGAATTACTTAACATGCTCATAACCATATCCATTAAGGTTCGATTACGCCTTTCTGAAACACCATTTTGTTGTGGTGTATCTGGCATTGTGTATTGAGCACAAATACCACGTCTCTCAAGGAACTTAGCTAACGGACCAGGGTGTTGTCCACTTTTATCATACTTTCCATAATATTCAGCACCTTTATCTGACCTAACAATTTTCACCTTTCTGTCTAATTGTCTTTCCACTTCATTTACATAAACTTCCAAGGCATTCACTGCTTGAGATTTTTCATGCAGTAAATAGACATAACCATAACGTGAAAAATCATCAATGAAGGTGATAAAATACCTTTCTTTATTGAAAGAATGTACATCAAAAGGTCCACATATATCAGTGTGTATAATTTCAAGAAGCTGAGTACTTCTTGTGGCTCCCTTCTTTGTGTGTTTTGTTTGTTTGCCTTTAATACAATCCACACATACATTCAGATCAGTAAAATCCAAACTTGGAAGTATTTCATTCTTTACTAATCTTTCCATCATTTCTTTGGAAATATGTTCCCAACGTTTGTGCCACAAAAAAGTGGAATATTCATTCACTAAACTACGTTTAGTGCCAACATTATGATGCGAGGTCATAAGAGTTTCAGCATATAGATTATCGAGATTCAATTTATATAATCCATCATAAAGAGTACCAGATCCAATCAAACAGGTACGATGATATAAACTGAAACAACCATTCCCAAATTTAAAAGAGTGTCCGACGAAATCAAGTTTAGACAATGAAACTAAATTCCTAGATATACTAGGTACATAAAAAAGTATCCATCAAGTCTAAATAAAATCCAATGTCGAGGATTAAACGATAAGTCCCGACAGCTTCCACTGGAACCTTCTCTCTATTCCCCATAAAGATGAACTTTTCATTTGGCTTTATGGTTCGGGTTGAAAGGAATCCTTGCATCATATTAGAAACATGAGTTGTGCATCCAGAATCAATCCACCAGGAATTATGTGGAACTTCAGTTAAGTTTGATTCAAAACATACATAATGTATGAAGTGGTTTCCTTGATTCTTAAGTCTAGTCTCTTCCTGAACTAACATGCTATGCAATTCATGCATATTCCATTTATCTTTCATGGTATTATAGTTCATCTGGAAAGGACCATACTCAAACGGTAAAGAGTTCAAGACAAACTGTAGGAGAAAATTCTCATCCACTGCCATTCCAAGAGACTTAAATTTTCCACAATATTAGTCATTTCAATGACATGTTCATGCATAGTACGAGAACCATCACACTTCATGGTGGTTAAGGTACTCATTAAAGTCCCAACAAGAGACTTATCAGCAGTTTGGGAGCGCTCTTCCACAAATTTCATGAATTCTTTTGCACTATCAGTTTTGGGAAGTTGCTATGCTCATTCGCATAAACATCAGGCTAAGTCTGTTTGACTTTTCCCAAGCCCTATAATGAGCTTTTTCCTAATTGCTACTTTCATCAGTAATAGTGGCAGGTCTCTCACTTTGTAAAGCCAAATCAAGATCCAATACACCTAAGTGAAATTGGACTTGTTCACTCTAGTCAAGAAAATTTAAACCATTAAAGACTGGAACAGACGTAGCATGTGAATGTAAAGATATAGGAACAGATACTGCAATCACATATACTTAACATTAATACTTTGAGTCATAAACTAAACATACAATATAGATTCAAATAACAAAACATTCTATTCATACTAATGTTCTCCTTTGGGTGATACATTAATACACAAAACATAATGATGCTAATAGTATTAACATTATTTGGCAAGATATATGCATTAACTAGAAACACTTGTTATCTTTGGATATACAAGCAAAACTAATAACACATACTCACTACCAACAATCATATCCATTATATCCATTAATTATAAGGACAACTAATCAACCTTTGGGTGATCCAAAAATGTCTTATAATAATGAATTTCCATTTACCCATATATAAATAATTTAGCATCCATTCTATAGATAAGTGAAATAAAATTCATTAGTAATCTGGAATTAAATAAAACTTAAAGATTTGACCACTTTGGTGATTAACAAATCTATCATACAAATAATTCCATAAATAATATCATTAATTGAAATAAAATTCATCCATAATTTGGAATTAAATAAAACATAAAGATTTGATCACTTTGGTGATTACAAATCTATCATACAAATAATTCCATAAATAATATCATTAATTGAACTAAAATTCATCCATAATTTGGAATTAAATAAAACATAAAGATTTGATCACTTTGGTGATGACAAATGTATCATACAAATAATTACAAAAATAATATCATTAATTGAAATAAAATTCATCAGTAATTTGGAATTATATTAAACATAAAGATTTGATCACTTTGGTGATTAACAAATCTATCATACAAATAAGTCCATAAATAATATCATTAATTGAAATAAAATTCATCCATAATTTGGAATTAAATAAAACATAAAGATTTGATCACTTTGGTGATTACAAATCTAACATACAAATAATTCCAAAAATAATATCATTAATTGAAATAAAATTCACCAGTAATTTGGAATTATATTAAACATAAAGATTTGATCACTTTGGTGATTAACAAATCTGTCATACAAATAATTTCATAAATAATATCGTTAATTGAAATAAAATTCATCAGTAATTTGGAATTATATTAATCATAAAGATTTGATCAGTTTGGTGATTAACAAATCTGTCATACAAATAATTCCATAAATAATATCATTAATTGAAATAAAATTCATCAGTAATTTGGAATTATATTCATAATAGAACAACAGAAATAAAGGGATAAATTAAACCTTACAATTTATCTTTTATGATGCAGCGGAAGACTTGAATTGAAATCAATTCATAATAGAGCAACAGAAATAAAGGGATAATTAAACCATCAAAATTATTCTCAAATAATATTATATTCTTTACTTTCATAATTTTAGAATTAGGGTTCATAAAATTGGGAAAAACATCATTCATGGAGAATCATAAAATAACCACCCTGGCTCTGATACCATATGTAAAATCAAAAGCTTACAGTAATGAACAATAATGCACATCATCATTATCATAAGATCTTACAGACTATGATTATCACATACAATTAAGAAAGAAATAGACACTTACCTACATCCATGAGTGATCCTACTTGAGCATTACTTTATCTCTCTTTGTCACAATCTATCTCTTAGCAATCTCGTTCTTGTCACACACTTTCTTGATGGCAAATAGTGAGACAACTATTATTTGCAGAGACAGAACCTATTGCTATTATTTCCTAATCTCCATTAGATGTAGGTTTTCATTAGGTATTATCAGATATATATTTCTCACGTTAACCAATGAACTTTTAATTCTATTATTATTAAATCACATATGGACCCAAAGCCCAAACTCAATGTCATGTGAGTCACATTATAAAAATTAATTTACATAATTTCTTACCCATGATTTTAATTTGATTAACTATTTGTTAATACATTGAGATCTTACACGAAGAAAATAATTTTTAATTGTTATTTTCTTTAAAAAAAAGTTAAAAAAATTCAATCTTTAATAAAGAAAAAGTTTTAGTTAAACAAGTTTAATTTAATTTATTGGAAGTGGGAAAGCAACCTTATTTTCACGATTCACGATACTCTCAGATTCAGTCGTTGTCACTTGTCGTTGTCACTTTAATCTGAAAAAAAAAATAGATTAATTTGATATTGAATTTGAAGAATATGATAATGGAATCTATAGTATTATAGAAATGAAAGTCTAAATGGTTGGACTAACATTCTCACTCTATTTACTGAGGGGCATGTGGAGCTTTGGAAAGGAAGAGTTTGCAGTGCTCCCTTCACTAACCTTTCTCTTTTCTTTTTCCAAAACATGTCCCTGTTCCATGTACTCATTATGGGGCTTCAATGTAATCACTACTTTGCTGTTACATACTATATATAGTCCTCAGATTCTGGCACAAGACATGCACTTTTGGAAAAACCTTTTTAACGTGCTTTTCCTCACTCCTTAAATGCCACCACAGCTTCACCAGTTTTCAACCCAAAAACTCTTGCATTTTACTCATCTTCTCACTTTCAATCTAACCCCATTTTCTCACCCTTTCCCTCAACTATGACCATCTCCTTTTCTGGAATCACTGAAGCCACAACAAGGTGTAAGGAACTTCTTTCCATCTGGCTTTTGGCTGGCAATGGCAGTTATGCACTTCATCAGTTCATGAAAGTTGTAAAGAGAGTTGTTTTTGCTGAATTTACTTGCATTCTGGCATTAGGTGATGTGTTAAATTGCTAACTTTGCCTTTTTCCTCATATTCTAGTTACTAGTTCAGTCCACATGGCTAACTGAAGCATGTTACATCATATTATGTTGCACATTTCGTATAGTTTAGGAATTTGAGTCTAAACCAAACATTCATCATTACCATCCCTACAACCTTGCTCTCTGTAAGACAAAACTTAGTGTTTAGCATTAATCTTTGCAACATTAAAACACAAACAACAAATTTTCATCCTATCTGGTGAGATCAGTTTTATATATATATAGATCACACACCTTCCTTATGTTGGGCTTTTTCAAAAAGAGTCACCAAGAAGATTACACATCAATGACTCATGCATACACCAGACATATTAAATGAATTGATGTCCAATTTTTCCAGTATTTTCTCTTAGAAAAACTTAACAGATCAGACTTTTAAATTGTCAAATATTCTTCTTCTTGAGATTCCTCTCAAGGTCTCTCTCCTTGCAACATTTACCAAAACATTGGAAATAATCCTTTCTATGGTGTTGTAAGTAATGTTTGATATTTGGCACAGGAGGGTCCATAATGGGGGTAATTGCAGGAGCCATCTGTGGCCAGACTACAGAAGCTGGTTTTCTTGATGGTGCTTGCAAAGGAGCTGTGACAGGGGCAATTGCTGCACTAGAATTGCTAAATAATGCTGCAGTTGCTGAGCCTCTATCAAAGGTAATAGATAGATTCATATAATCATATTATTTCACCAATGGCTAGTGGCTAAAAACACTCTGCACCTGTGCTATTGGTCACTCACTGCTCTAATTAAGTCCAAGGGCATACTGGTTCAAGTATTAGGTTAGAGGTAATGATACAATTACATATTTTATTGATTGTTTAATCAAATATTTGATTAAAGGATGTGTTCTTGAAGTTATAATAATTGTGCTTTTTGATTAAATAAGTAACAATTTAGCATAAACTGAAACATGTAATGCAATTGAAATAAAGTGAAAAGTAATGATGCTGAAGCAATTATTTATGAAACAGGAATGAAGACAAAAAAAAAATTGAATTGAAAACTAGATATGAATTAAGATATAACTCTTTTTACTTCAAAATATAACTGTTAAAGTGACATAATTCGATTGTGATGACTCATAGAACAACTGATAATAACTGTGACAATCTCTTTTGAAAATCAAACTTTTGATTTTTGCTCTAAACCATTTATATATAAGCTTACTAGAAATGGCATTCTTCATCTGTAAAATGTGAAGTCTTAAATTTGATGTTGATTTGCAGGTTGCCCTATTGAGGAGTTTGTTAAATGGAAAAGTATTTATGGAATGGATATGTCCAGTTGTTGCACAAGCCTATCAATGTCATGTAAGGATAGTATATACAAAACAGATATAAATTTTGAAAACTGTATAGCCCTGGAGTTTTTTACATCATTTTTTTATGAAATTAATGCTTGCAGATCAATGCACATGGAACAACTTACAGAGAAGAATCAGATATTTATAATGGCATTGTCAGGGGAATCACTGTCAAAGGGATGGCTTGGAATATCATACAAGACCTTCCTGTTCAACAATTCAATTCCAGTAAAATGTTGAAACTATACAATGAATCATGCTGCTCTATTTGCTTCCAGGTGAGAAAATATTTATGAGCCTATCAGAAAATTCATGAGTTTAAGCAGAGCTAACTTTTCTAGAAAGATATTATTTTTACAACTACATAATCAAATACACTAGCTTATAATTTTTCAGAAAATTTCAATCTTTTCATATAAGTCCATATTTCAATAAAAAAAAAATATATTCGTTTACTTTTAACGATTGTAATGTGAAATAATTCACTATTGAGTTGTCAACATATTATAACTCATTTTTTAAAGATATTCGTATACTCTGAATTAGTAAGTCATGATAAGTTGATAATTCAATAATGAATTACTTTATCTTACAAGTGCTATAAAAGGAAAAATATTCTTTTACAAAATAAATCTTAAAGTAATATTTTTTAAATTTAACATTTATATATATATATATATATATATATATATATATATATAATTTATATTTGGATTCAAATATAAAAAAATGTGATATAATTTTAAACACAAACAAATTTATCAACGAGTCATTGGTTGAGGTGTTTAATAAGTTTCCTAACAAAGATTAGTCAAATAAAAATAGATGAATGTTTTTCCTATAATATTCTTTATTCAATAGTAAATTATATGGTGCAGGATTTTGAGGATGAACAATTTGTGAGGACACTTCCAAACTGTGGCCACTTTTTTCACTTGGTGTGCATAGACAAATGGCTAGTTCAACAAGGATCATGCCCCAACTGTAGAATTAATTATGTTCCACATTTATGAATTTGCAGCTGTATTGTAGTTGGTTTATATATTTTCACAGAAAAAAAAAAAATCAGCATTATTCTAGTGTTTTTGTTTTTTAACAATCCATTGTCTTGTGGTACAGAATAAATATAAATAATGATATAATTAATTTTAGTGTAAAAGTAATTTAACTTTATTTATATTTGAGTTTCAATTTTTCTTTTGTTGTCAATTTTAATTGAGTGATAATATATAAAAATTTACAATGCATATTATGAAAAAATTCAGATTCAGTATTTTAAAAAATTTCTTTATGGACATGCTAAACCTTTGCCATAGATAAACAAAATAACTGACAATTTCAATCCTTCAATATATTAATTAAAGAAAATTGTAAAATAATATTAAATAATTAAAAATTATAATGTCGTAATATAACTTAAAAACATATAACAAAATATCATTTATAAATTTTCAACTTTCAAATCAAAACATATGATAATACTTAAATTTAAGTATGATAACAAAGTTCAGTAACAATACAATTCCTTGGATACATATTCAAGCACAAGAAATATCTGAAGAAATGGGAAGAAGTGAAAATGGAATGTCCCAAGCATAGCTAAATTCAACAGCACCCTCTGATATAGGTTTTCCACCATTAACAAGACAAACATTGCCAAAAACTTCCAAAATTGAAGGGTCTATTGGTTTAATGGATTGAAATCCTGTGCAATCCAGTTTCACATTTGATTGAGCACAAGAACACCAGTTTGCAACAGTCACAGTCAGTTCTGGCTTTCCCTTCACTGTGAGTCCAGTTATTGCTTGGCTTACATGAATATCCTCCAAAGAGCATCTGCTATAACCTACTTAACATAATCATGCAATAAAGAAGTTATGAAAATAAAAATTTACAAAAAAAAATGTATGTTTCATAGAAGAAATCATCACCTTGAGAAAAGAAGAGAATTATGTTGAAAAGCTTGATAGTTGAGGTGGCCATTTATCTATGACACAGATGTAAGGTCTGATTCCTGAATTTGTTTAGCCAAACAAAACCCTAAACAACATTGAATGTTGTGTTATTTATAGATGAATTTGATAAATCTATTTGAATTGTATTTTGGACTATTCAAAACTTATTAATTAATTAATTATTCTATTTCAATCCATGACTAACAAGTTAAAAAAAAATTTAAACAGTATGAAATTAAGTCTATTTTAATTATTACATGAGTATTGATAACCATAATCATCACAATTTTATTACATTAAATATTTAGTAATTAAATAAATAGTTTCTATTAAATATTATTTTCATGATTAGCTCTTAATTGATACATAGAAGAGTAAGCGAAAAATTAATTAAAGAAATAAAACGTACATTAAATGTTATTAAATAAAATTTAATGACATGTATTAAAAAATAAAATAAAAATTTAAAATCTATAAATAACAATCACCATTATTAAATGCTACAAAGGACCAAATACTTTAATTAAGATAAAATATTTTAATAAAATTATGATAAAATGCAGTATTATGTAGATTACAAATTTATTGTGTTTAAACAATGGAACACATGATCTTAGAAATATTTTTTATTTTTTTTATAAAGTTTTCGCACATTATTATACAACTACTTGACATTTTAATTATGCTAAAAATATTATTTATTAAAATACATTTTTGTTCATAACTTCAACTCTATAATATTTATGTGATTTTTTTTTAACATCTGCAACAAAAAAAATACTATTACTTTTAACAATAGAGATACCACTAAGGAAAAAAAAGAGATTTCGTCAACTTCAAAATTGGTATTGTAACTTAAATTGTGTAAAGTTCAAGATTTATAAGAAAATCACGAGTCAACGTGGAAAACTCATTATTTTACATCCATGTTCTATTTAACTTATATGAAAACTTTCTTGACTCAATGTATAATCTATGTAAAATATGTTATAGTAATACGTATTTTAAGTTAATTATAACAATTGACTTTAAAAAGTAGTTTTTTTAATACAAATTTTGTTTTAGAAGAATTCGAATCTATAAAATAAGAATCTTAATTATGTAGTAATATATAACTTATTGAAGTAACAATAAAAATTATCTTATCTATAATTATGAGTAACTTCAAGTAAATGACATAATAATGATATTTAAAGTTGTGAAATGGATTGAGTAAATCTTTCTAGACCACTTAAAAATTTTATATATGTTCGACCTAATCTATTTTCTAAATAAGTTACAATTTTCAGCTATATCCAACTCTATTTCAAACCAATAGGTTATTTTGGTTTTCTTTAAAAAAAAAATAAAGAATAGAATAAAATAAAATAATTTAAATAAAAAATATGTATTTTTAGAATTAAAGTCGTATTAATGAAATTAATTTTAATTTTAGATATAATTATTTGATACATAAATAAATATAAATTATAATATTGTATGTATTTTAAAAAGTAATATTACTTATATTGTTTTAAAATATAATTATTATTTTATAAAATGGACAAATTCATAAACTTACAAACTTTTTGGGTTACACAAGCCTTTAAACACTACAAGAAAATTATTAAATAAAAACTTATAAACAAAAATAATTAGTCATTATTTGACTAAATTAGAGACCATTTTATAAAATAAAAAAATTATCGACATCTAAAGTATTTTCTATTATTAATAAAAATTTATAAAGTAGTTTTTAAATTGGTATCTAACCATTAGCTACCAAGATTTTAGCTTTTTACTATTTTATATTCTGAATTAGTTTTTATTAGTCTTTTAGAGATTAATTTATAATCCAAAATATTAGTAGCTAATTTAGATATCAATTTAGAAACCATTTTATAAATTTTTCTTAATAATAGAAATAACTTTAGATACATACAATAAGTTTTTAGTATCTAATTTAATCAATATAGTAACTAATTATTATTAGTCTCTAAATTTGATTGTTATTTAATAATTTTCTTATAGTGTAAACATCATTCACAACAACACAAGAATATATTAGTGTAATTAAAAATCAACAATTAGAAAATATAATTACGAAATATGCAATAATACTAATTTATAAGTGTATTTTTTAAGTTCATGCCACACTTATAATTCCTTAAGTAAAACAATTAATAACAATGTTCTTAGGATAAATAATCACAAGTTGTCAATATCTTATCAATGTAAATAAGCACCAAGATATTAATATGTAATAACAAATTTTGCATATATCTATTGTTTCTTCCATTTTATTGCTTGATTTTTATATTGAATTAGGCTTGAAGAATCCTTTAACATTAACTCAGTTAATTTATTTAAAATCTTAAAACAATAAAAATTATATGTTAATCATACCATAACTAATAATACAATTTAAATAAGAAAACGAACATCTAATATCTACTTACATGGTCTAAAACTATAAAACAAAAATGAATAGACAATAATTGTCCATTATCATTTCACTAAACTCTAAATCCTAAATTCATCATCATTTTACTAGCATTAGTGTACATCATGTAGAGGGGGAAGTTCTTCTTGTATTCCCCAAACTTGTTTGCGTCCCAATATACTTGATATGATCAAATGTAAGGTTGTGGGTGCAACATATAATGAAAAATGCACTTTCTTCCAAGTTCAACAACAATAACCTTATCCTAAGCAAGTTTAGCTTAATTCATTGTTGCTCAAGATCCTAAACATCATAAACAATCAATGTTAGCACATAAATTTTTCAAAGGACATTAAATTATAATAGCTAAATAAAATACACATTTTTCTTAAAACAAACCTTGTTAGATTTGTAGGTCAAGCAATAGATCTTAAGGGTCTATCCCACTAGCATCACCTCTTCTATGAGCACAAATACTTAACTTTTCTCATCTTGAACCTCTTCAACCACACTTTGACTAAATTAGTTGCAAAAGGCACATCGTGGATGATTTATGCCTCCTTACAAAGTCTTCCACTTGATTGTTGTCAACATACAACCTACATTTATCTAGCTAACCAATGTTAATGTCTTCTTCTAATGGATTAACAATAGAACCTTACACAATTCCCATTCGTGCTAACTCATTGGTGATGTAGTGTCAACATTGACAGCTAGAGGACCATGTTGTATTATACCTATAGAAGGCAAAATAGTGTAGTATACAAATATGAATTCCTCATGAAACCATGTGGTAATTGCTGATGTAAACTTCTATATGAGGGTCATCTCCAATCGAGTAGTATTATTCACTGCGTGGTGATATGGTGTGAGTATGATGAGATGGTGCACCAAGTATTGTTGAAAACACAGATTGACTCCAATAACATATACACATAAAAGTTGTTTTGTTTTGTACGTCCTACGATAATTGTTAGTATATCTCGATGGTCATAAGGAACAAATGTTTCTTAGCTGCACTACTCCTGCGAAGAATCCTAATGAACCATTTCAACATTATGTTAAGACGTCAATATATTTGTCTTGTGTACTAATTGAACTATATATCTTTAATTCAAATCAAAAGTTCAACTTACAATATTCTTAGTAATAATCTAGACGTTTTTATAAGTCATTTCACTTGTGGATTTTGTGTGGATGAACGATGGAGAAATGTCATCCTAGTTGATCCCAAAAGATATTGTTTATGTCTCTATCAACTTACTCTTCTACTTTATTATTTTATTTGTGAGCAAATTATACCTCCACTAAGAAATAGGATGGAGAATACACCCTTATTTTTTCTTCTTTTTTCCTATCAACAATTAAACAAATTAATGTTATTGATGGTAAACAAAATCAAGAGGATTAAAATCAAACCTTCCATTATACTTTACTGTTAATGGTAAATTATATGTGTGATTTTTTATATTATTCATATACATGTAATATTATTGTTTTTTTCTTATTAATAACTAAAATGATTTATTTTGCACTCCAAAATAAATTAACTCATTTTAAAAGAAGGGATTCGTATCCTAATTTGACATGGCTTTAGACATGTGACAACTCTATATTCTTAGCACGTGTTTCTCATCACTTTTTACCATTCTTTCGTGAACTCATAAATCTTGCACACATAATGTCACATTCTTTAACATCATTTCATCCCACGACATCATTTATCCATGCACATTTTTTTGCATCCTTACATCACTATATACAAGCCTAACATTTTCTTCTTTCATCTTCCATCATCACTCAAAATGACATATTAACAAAAACAATGCAAGGGCACAACATATCAAATTAAGATTTCACCACATGAAAATTTGTTATTACCTACTGATAATTTACCTAAAGATTTGGATCCGTAAATAAATTAGAACTTACATATGGATTTTACTATAAAATACTATTTGTAGGTAAAATCAAGTTTATCTATAAAGTTTTTCCTATGTAACAATGAAATAGTTTGACGACAATAATAACTAAATAAAATACATACGTAATTTTTTCGCATTGTGGAAGAATTTTTTTTAAAAGATATTATTCCTAAGTAACGGTAATACGTATTACCTACTAATTTTATGAATTATAATAATATTAATATATATTAATAATAACAATAATAATATAAAAAATTAATATTAATATCATTATTGATTTTATTAATATTAATATTAATATTATTAAATTGTTATTAGTATTATTAATATTGTTATTAATATTACTATTAACAATATTAATATTATTATCAATATTAATATTAGTGTTATTATTATTGACATTATTAATTAATATTATTATTATTCTACAAATAATTACTATATATTATAAATTTTATTTGGTATGGTAGTTAATGATTATGTATTCGAATTTTTGCAACAACAAATTAATAATAATAATAATAATAATATTTATGATCATTTAGTAGTGGTTAAACGTTCTATGAGTACACTCTTAATTTAAAAATGTAACTCAACCAAATAAAGGCTAAACAATAACTAAAAGAGTTGAACTATGTTTTCTTGTAATAAAACTACCACTTTTAAAAATTACTTTTTGAATTACGTAACAAAAAATTTAAAGATGCAATCTTGATAGTCTTTAAGTATAAAAAAAATAGAGAACAATAAGATATATAAAGAAGAAAAAAATAATGAATATAAATTTAATTATCTTTAAATTTACATTTACTTTAATCCAGTTAATCTTATATGAATTATTTTACTATTCTTAAAAAGCAACATAATTACATACATTTTATCACAAGAAATATGTAACACACTAAAACACATGAAGTTTATGAAAAACGTATCAAATAGAAACACCAACATTTTTATGAAACTCAAAGATATCTTAAAAAGGAGATAATCTTGAATAATTCTTGAAATCTTTTCATTAAACTATGTAATTTCTAATGTCTGTATTTCAATTTTGAAAATAAACTTATATATCTTCTTTAAAAAGTAGAGTTAATTAATTAATACTTATGATCATTAATTATACTGTTTCTAGAAATTTATTAGAAACAAAGTAACATTATTTTAACCAATAACTAAGTAAGTAATAACTTTGAAAACTTCTAAATAATCAATAATTTCTTAATCATAATCAATTATTTATTTATGATAATAGTTTTTAAAAAAGTTTGAACATATAGATTATATTTTTTTTAATAGACTAAATGGTTATTCACAAATTTTCTAAAAATATTTTTAAATAATTGGTGTTTACCAATCTACCAAGCTCATAATTTACTTAAAATGATAATGCATCATTTTTTTTATCGGTAATAAAAAATAAATAAATATGAACCACTTTAGGATTGGTTCAATCCTTATATATGAAAACTTTTACCCTTCCCACTTTGACTAAATTCAAAATGAATTACCTAAGACTATCACTCATACACCTAAAAAGTACATCATGAAATCATCCTCATGTAAACCAAAGGGTAGGCACCAATCAGAAAAGGAGAAATGCGCAAAAGGTGACTTTGATGTAATTCAAGACCAAACTTTTAGTTGAACCAAAGCAAACACTTCCAACACATCTATTACACCCCTTTTAAAAATTACATTGTTTTTATACTTCTAAATCTCGTTGACAACTGTAATCCAATTCACTTCTCAAATATGATAATGCATGATATATCACAAATAATCAAACATTAAAAAAAAAATAACACTCATTTAAATTTATTTTACAATATCAAAAACACCATTTCTAATTCTTCCAGCTTCGAAATCAACATTTTTAATAAATTTAGATAATTAAAAAAAGCCACAAAATATTCCACAATTTACTCTTAAATTGGTGCTTAAATTTACATTTGGATAACACAATAGTGTTATAAAACTTAGTAATAAGATCTAATTATAAAGTTTTACGTATTCAAAAACTAAAATAATTATTTTATTTTTTTCAAAGATTAAATTATCAACATTTCACAACATTAAAGATCAAATTATTTATTTAATGAATTAATAAAACTCATGAAATAACACAATAAAACAAGAAAAAAAAATATTAAGAGTAGTGTGAGAATAAGAAGCTGTAGTGTGAGAATAAGAAGCTCCATGAGAGAATCTAACCGAGTTAAGGGTAATTTCGGAAAATTGAAAAGACATTGCAAACGTTAATAGCAGAGCACAACGTTGTCCCAGAATTTTATAATTTCACAGTGCGTGTCTGAAGAGAGAGATGGCGTCATTTTACGCCGCAAGGACTTTCCACATTCCGGCGATGAACGGCGGCGCTTTTCGCCGGCAGGCATCCTGGGCCGCCGGAATTGGTGGAGCCACGGTGGCCGGCGCCGCACTATTGCGTTCGTGTTCGTCTAAGCGCTCTCTGCCATTCGCGTGCAGGAGCATCTCTAATGATACCCGTAAAATCCGATTGTTTTCTTGGTTTTTTTTTTCAAATTTTATTCACTGTGGAGATTTTTCTTTTAATTTTATGCGTGAATAAATGTTCAATTTAGTTGCATTGCTTTTGTTTGTGGAAAATTTTAGAGTATGCAAATTGTTCCTGAAATTGTTGTTGACTTCTAACAAGTTGACACCTTCGCTTATAGTTTTGACTTTTTGCCAAGAACTTCGTGACTATGATGCAATGCGTAAAATAAATCTAAAATTTACACGTAATAAAAGTGAAATCATGAGAAAGAATTTGCATTGTTATTTTTATCTTAGTTGAAATCTTGAGCTGTCAATAACTTTTTCATTGATTGCAGGAGTAAAGGAAGCTGTTCAGACTGAAAAGGCCCCAGCAGCATTGGGGCCATATTCTCAAGCAATAAAAGCCAACAACCTTCTGTTTGTGTCGGGTGTTCTTGGCCTTGTTCCCGAGGTTTGACATCATCCATCTGAAGTTCACTCTTCATTTTAATTTTTTCCTACATATGTGTGCAGCTGTGTATTTATGCTAGTTGCATCATGTTAAATGTTGGATTGATGATATATGTTTTGCTCTCTAATGCAGACTGGAAAGTTCATCTCTGAAAATGTTGAAGATCAGACAGAGCAGGTACTTAAGATAATTATGAAAATGAACCTTTCATTTGTGATTTAGGGAAAATTTCTTTGTAGTTGTAGTTTGTTACTTTTCTCTTGGATTGAGCTTATGAGGTTTGATTGATCATTTATGAGAAGTTTGGCTTTGAGATATGGTTTAATTGGATGAATGACTTCACTCCTAATTGTTGACTAATTTTCACGGTATCAAATGTTCACAATGTTTTAAGTGAAATCTTCCCTATATACTTATTTGGAAGTACTGAATGATTTAGAATGGTCACTTGGTTGAATTTGTATGCAGCTAAGTTAACTATTTCTAGTTTGAAAAGAACTTTGAATTGGTTAAAATATGCTAGTGAAACTAACCATGATGCCGTAATCATTTAAAAAAAAAAAAACAGATTATTTTAAGGGAACTTAGCTTTTGTAAGAGCTTACTTTCGAAATTTCCAGTAAATTGATTGTTGGAGCGATCACTATTAGTATATTTCACTGATAAAGAAAGATGTAGAGGACCACACTCTAATACTTTTTCTTCTATAAGAGAAGAATTTAATTGGGACAAAGGTAGGGTAAGAAAGGACTATAAGAAATCATCAATAGAATTGAAAGAAATCGAGCAACACTAATACTTCTTTGTATACTTATAATCTTGGTCAGGTATTAGCGTAGTATAACTTACACAAGTCCTTAACCGTTAAGACCCCTAAAAGCATATGACTTTGATTGGGACAACTCCTATTTAAACCAGGTAGAATGTATTATTGATAAAGCCCTGCAAAAGAAAAAGGAAATGCTCCATTAACCGTTAAGACCCCTAAAAGCATATGACTTTGATTGGAACAACTCCTATTTAAACCAGGTAGAATGTATTATTGATAAAGCCCTGCAAAAGAAAAAGGAAATGCTCCAAGCCAAGGTAAACACCATTATACAAGCGGAAACTGAAAATGGAAACATCTCCTACCTTCTGTGGCTCTGAACTGTGATATATGACAGATTCGCTCTCTCTCTCTCTCTCCTCTGACAAACTTACCCTCCCATATGTTATTTAAAACTTAGTCCCTCCTCCAACAAAAGGAGAATCTGCCCACACAAGCAGATCATTGGGCTTACCAGGCCCCTACTAGTTACTAACCAGATCAAGAACCTATCAGACTCCCAAAATCAATAACTATCACAAGAATGCTAATATTTTACCATTGTTAATGCTAATTACATTACTTAATCTTCACATTTTGTCTTTCTGCATAACTGGAAAACTACTATATACGCAACCTTTGCTACTTACATTCTTTAAATGTCATTAATCATTGTCTGATAGTTGCATTTAGATTTGTCTCATTTTAACCGTAAAACATGCTAGTAATGTTGTTTTTGACGTAGCATTGCTATGAATGTATACTGTGGTGAGGCAGATTTTGTCACTGACAATTGTAAAATAATTACATATTGCAGGTTCTCAAAAATATGGGGGAGATACTAAAATCTGGGGGTGCTGGCTATTCATCAGTTGTCAAGACAACAATATTGTGTGAATTCTTTTCTCTTACTTTGAATTGTATTGAGTGCTGCTGGCAAGACAACTATGTTTATACCGTTTATTTTCTCCAGGTTGGCTGACTTGAAGGACTTCAAGAAAGTTAATGAGATCTATGCTAAATGTGAGTCCTACTATGGTAGTGATTTTGATGTTGCCTTGATTATAGACTTTTTTTGTAGTTGTAATGACCAGGACCACCATTCTAAACTTTTGCACTTCAATTGTTATCTCTTTTGATAATAGTAATTAGCCATTTGTTTAACATTGCAGTCTATTAAACCCTTGTGCAAATCAACTACTAAATGTGCTACACCATACTTTACCAATGAATTCGTTTCTGATGATAAATTTACATTGTGCTGTAAAAATTAATCTATTTTCAGTTTCTTGTATTTGAAGATTCTCGTGTTAGTTACTAGCTCTCTGAATATGTTTAGTCCCATGTAGAAATGATGGCTTCACCATTTTTTTCCTCAATTTTGCTTTCTAATTCCTGCTAGTTCTGGTTTCAGACTTCCCTTCACCTGCCCCTGCTCGATCAACCTATCAAGTTGCTGCCTTGCCAATGGATGCCAAGATTGAAATTGAGTGCATAGCAGCACTTTGAGCACCATTTTAATAATATAATATATATGACTCTTCAATAAACTTAGGTAAATAACGAAGGAGGGGGACATAGCCAAGCATGATTTTTTACTTCTTTTTTTTATCAGCATTTTGACTTGGTTTGTATGATGTTGGATGATGATGGTCATGTCCTTGCAATCAGTCCAGCAAACCCGCTGGAAATATCTCTGTAATTCTCATGTTCTAAATCTTGTAATGCCATGTTACTTTATCATGGACCATGTTTGGATGTCTACTCTCAAATAAAACCATTTCTACTACATGATCATTGTAACCTTTCTTGGTCATTAATAGTTTCCTTCCACAACTAGTATGAAGACAAAAAAAAGAGAGACCAAACTTAAAGTGAGTTATGTTTATGAAGTAATTGAATAAAGTTGGATGCAACACATGATGCAATCGCTAGAAATAGACAAATCATGTGAATTTTCCTGACCTAAAGTTAGCAAAATGTGTTAACTCCTTGTTCAATCTAATTGACGCACTTGCTAGAAATGGAGTGCATGTATTCATACTCACGTGGAGGATTTGTTACTTCATCAAAGCGTGCAAATTTATTGGCCTAAAACTCCTACTCATTTCTATGCTATTTGTTTTTCATCTTGTACATCATGAAAATTAAAAAGGGGACAAAGTAATATTATGTTGATTGTGTTCTAAATTAAAGTTATCTTCTTTCCAAGTAAAAAGGAATAAATAATTTATGACTTAATTAAGTTTTAAGTATATTTGGATATTTTATATTAAGTTTTTATTAAAAGATTTTGTTTTATTTAATGTTTAAAATGTTTTTTATTTTTGTTTAAGTACCGAATGTTTATTTCTTTGTTGTGAAGATGGCATGAAAGTTACTTTTTTTTCATGTTTTTAACTCATCGATTATTTTTTTTTCTTTAAATTTTTTTAACTAGTTGGTCAACTTGCCCTTTTCTCCTAGGATTTTATTTGGAAAATTTAGTAAGAAGCTTCTTCCTGTTCTTCAATGACTTTGTGAGGCTTCTCCATAAATTTAAAAAATTCAAAATTGTCTTTTAGTAAAAAGTTAAAAATAAAAGGCACAATGTTTTACGGTTGATTGGTGAGTGAAAAGAGTGTGTGGGTTGAAGGTGGTGGTGGCAGTAGTTGTTGTTGTGGTGGTGGGTTGTGTTGACGGAGGTTGGTGATGGTTTGTGGTGGTGGTATCATTTTCAGCTGAGTTTTTGACATCCTTGCTTTAATAAGTATTCATGGATTTTTTGTGTTTTGGATTGGGTAATTTGACACACAAATGGATTAACTAGTCTGTAAGTTTCAAAATTCAGTAATTATGTTCCAACTTGTGTAACATGGAACTAACTCCCAGATCCGAATTAACATTCCAACTTAGGCAATTCGTAATACATCATTGTATTTTGGATGAGATAAGCCGAAAAGTTAATCCGGATCTAGGACTAAGTTCCATGTTGCAAATTTAGAACATAATTATTGAATTTTGGAACTTATGGATTAGGTAATCCGAAAATTGACCGAAATGGAAAATGAAGCGAGCTACTAGAATTGTTGTCTAGGATTACCACTTTTGATTTTTAATGTGTTACCCAATATTAACCTACTACCAAAAATATTCATCAAATTGTTGTTTTCTATCAGATGCATTTGACTTTGAAATTTGTTTTCTTACAACATTGAAATGACAACTCTTGAAACTGAAGTTCATGAATCATATTTTAATAAGTAGGTTTTAGTCATTATGTGAATTGCTTTTGTTCATTTTGATGACCTATTAATTTTGATTGTGCTAATTGGTTAATTATTGGTTGTGCTATTTAAGTTGCAGTGTGACATTGTTGTAGAACAAAGTATTTAGGGCTTGTTAATAACATCTTAATCGAGAAACAAAAAATTTGTATTTAAGCAACCCCATTTGCATGGCTAATGTCATTGGGTAAGAGAGTGAAAAGGAGTAAGACACTATTAAGGGAGCTATGTTTGAAATGGGTTGAAAGGAAGGGAGGTTTTTTTATAAGGTATGTACTTGTTCCATTTACATTTTTAGATGTTTGTGTAGGTTTGGGTGTGAGGGTAGTTGGATAGCAGGTTCATTTGGCCAATTAAGATATTGAATGTCATGCTAGGAGTATATTCCATAATACACATGTGAATGTACACATGATTTATGATGAACTAATGAAACATGCAAATGATTGTTCTGATAGTATCGTTTACGAATTTTGTACATTATACATTTTGTTAGGTTTGTTAGAGTTTATATTCCCAAATAGAATGGGGACAGTGTTTGCAGGGTTGTTTAAGATAGTTGATAACATAGACTATCTTGGTAAGTATAATTGGGGTAGTTTAGTTTATGAATATTTGGTACGAATTTTGTGTCATCCTTCGATGTCCATTACCAACAAAGGACATTCAACACCTTTTTGTATTGTGGGTTATGTTCACTTGTTGCATATATAGCTGATAGTATGATATTTTATAATTAATGGAGGAATTGTATTATAATTAATGTGTAAATGTGGTGATGATTTTGTGATGATTTTTAAATTATGTAGATGAGGATATTGGAGCATGTGTTATTCCCTAACATGAAGGAGCAAAGTAGACGAGGAAAATTTTCCATGATTTTATATTGGAAGGATGTCAAAGTTGTTGACAGTAAAGTGGTTTGTGCTTTCAAGATTAATTTGATTAGTTCAGTATTGTAATTATATCTAATTTTTTGAATGTTTGTTGAATTTGAGTGAGTGGTTTCTTTGAAATGGTTGTGGTCTTGATGAATAGGTTATAGTTGAGGTGATTATCACAGAGGAAGAGCTTGGTGAAGATGTTGTCAAAGAAGCATTGAATTAAGTCTCGCCTCTAAAAAAGGGCAACCTAAAAAACTAGTATGATATTGCGGACATTGTTAAAGAAAAAAAGGATTTGAATCATCTCTTTGATGATCATGAGACATTGATTGGGAGGCTAGAGAAAGCTATAAGCCATTTACAACAAGTGTTAATGAAAAGACAAAAATGTCATATAGATGATAATCCTTCTACAATAGTTAAACCAATTTTAGTGGATGTAACGAAAACGTAGTTGTGTACCTAGGAGGATAATCTTTGCAACCTAATGGAAGGTTCATCCTATGGCTAAATCAAGCAACTAATATGTACATGCGACAGGAGTGCAAACATAGAAAGCGGTATAAAGATGTTGCCATTAAAACACATTGGATTTCTTATTCCCGTCAAAGACCGAAGCGTTCTTAATGGCATAGGTGTAGTTTTTAGTCATTACTTGAGTAGTCGTATATGTACATTGAATTTTTTTAAGAGTCATGTGTTTAGTTTATTTAGGGATGAAGATTGTATGTACAAGTTTGGTACATTAAATTTTGGTACCTTTTGGAGGATCAATGGTATGAAAGTCATGTTTTATTTTTTTTTCATTGTTCCTTTTTAGTGTTCATGTCATTGTTTCAAATGGTTGTTAGTTCTGATTTTTGTTCACATGATTCATAAATATGGAATCAAAGATATGTACGGATGCATACAAAATGATGGCCAATAACAAAAGTAACAATTACACAAAAAGATTACATGGTGTTTTATACATGGATATATCCTAATTGTTGTTGCAAAGTTTTTATAGACAAAAAATTATGAATGACATATTGAACTTTCCTTTTACAATAATGCAATATGTTTATGGTTTTTTTTTTTTTTTGTACACTTGGGTGGCGGAAGTTGTTTAATGTACTGCAAACATTACATTAAGTATTTTAGTTGTGTTGTTGTAGGCATTGTCGTACATGTTTAATGAAATTATTCTCATACTAATCAACTTAGTAATGGACTTGATCATGGACACTAACTAATTTTACTGTGAATGCTAAAGTGAATTTCTTTTATGCAAATAATGGACCAATATGATAACTTAAGTCTTGATGACATTAGCCTGGTTGAAGAGGGTTCAACATCAGTCCCTGTTAATGACACAATTATGGATACTATTGATTCATGTGTACCTGCAATTGGAATGTCTTTCAACAGTGCAGAAGTTATGAAAACATTCTACAAAGAATATTTAAAAAGGGATTTGGAATTAGGATTAGAATTTCTAAGAAAGGAAAGGATAATGCTCTCAGGAAGGCAAATATGTGTCTCCTCTCACTACAAACTTGGAAGACTCTTCCCACCCAAGCCAATGAATGTCAGGCCAAGATTAGTGTTGCAAGAAAAAAGTCTAAATGTTATATTATGTATGTTGTTGATGAACACTCGCATTACCTTAGTCCGACAAAATCAAGGTTATTCCACAAGAATAGGAAAATTAATCTAGGTGTCAAAAGGACTTTTGTGCTTAATGACAACACAATAGTCCAAATTAACAAAAATTATGGATCAATAGTAAGCACTGCAGGAGGTTACGAGAACCTTGAATTTGTGGAGCATGACGTATGGAACTATGTAAGTCACAACATAAACAACTCCCTAGTATCACATTTGACCACATAACACCAGCAATGGTTATCATGCACTGTTAGCACAAACACCAATGTGTTACCAAAATGAAACAAATTATTCTAACCTTCCTAAGCATGTATTTTATATTTATGTCCTAAAACAATCACTCACAAATTTAGCAAGTAATATTTCTTCCAATTAAAACATGACATTTGGGTAAAAAAATTTGTAATTCTTTTCATTCCAAGCCATGACTTTGGATTTGAGCTTCTTCATTTCTTCAATAATACTAGTCTGTAAAGAAATGGAATAAGATCACTACAACAACCTATATTTTTAAATAAATGTTGCCCATAATTATGAGTCAAACAACAATCATATTATACATACCACAAAAAAAAAAATTCAAGCAAACTTGTTTCACAATGTGACTTTCATTTTTCTTTTTGTGATCGTACATCATTTTCCTAAATGCAAACAACATAACTTACAAACCATGATGATCGGTCAGTTTTATATCAAACATTATATGTAAAATTATCACTATCAATTTTACCATGTTGTCCACTTTTCCTCTAGGCCTAAGTGAATGGATGTCGCCCTCTTTGAGGATTTGTTTATTCACCTCAACTATGACACTACATAAACACAGACATCACATTAACAAACCATGTTTTTACACCATAACACAAAATTATTCCAAGTTTATTATTCACAAACCTAATGTTTTATCCATCACAACATGATGTCAAAGTCCGATAAATATGGTCACCATCAACAATTTACATCATATCGTACTCAATATATCTTGCGACCTGTGTTCGTGTTGGTGACATATATGACGATGACTCCCCTTCACAACCTTTATGTGAGCCCTTCCTCATAGAAATCTTATTTGTTCTTCAAGGGCGATAATGTGACTGTCCTTTTGTTCAGCCTTTTGCCAACACTTTCGTTGCTCATAAAGATTACTTTCAAAATCAATCGAATTCAACAAATCATCATTTTCATTAAATTTTGATGAGGACTCTCCACCACAATGTAGTGTTTCATTCACTATATCCAACGCATCTTCTTTCTTCCTTGGAGAGAATCCAATCCCATACAATCTACAAAAAGTTCAATAATTCAATTCAGCTAAATGAAAACTACCAATTCAAAAGTTCAATGATTCAATTCAGCTAAATGAAAACTACAAATTCAAAAGTTCAATCACCAATTAGTCTACCAAAAAATGAAAATTATCTCATTCGATGTAAAAACACTATGTATTTTACTTGAACGATCATTTACACGTGATCATAGAAGAACACGCGAAAAAGAAGATGTTGCACTCACATGACCAACACATACGTGTTGAACCGTCCACAACTATTACAATGAAAACCCATAGTTATCAAATCCATTTGTCCATTTCAAGAATATAACATTTGTCCATATTCAAATATGAAAAAATACTTACACTAACTTGCAACACAGTAACACAACCAGCTGAATTCTTCTGCAAGTTGAAATTTTCAAAAGCCTGACGTAGACTTCTAACAAGTAACATGTGCATGACTTTTTCCTAATTGTACAAATTAAATTATTTAAGTTATCTAAGAACCTTAATGAAAAACTATTGAAACACCTAGATATTTAAGGGGAAAAAACAACAAATCCAAGCAATATATACGGCCTACAAAAAATATCAACATGTTTCTTTTTTCTTATTTTACTTTCCTTCAACTTGTTAACAATACCAAGTATTGTGATCTTCTTCCCACCAAATAAATTTTTAACCAAGCTCCCTTCATCATCTTCTAAGTTAACACTTTTCTCAGTAGTTCCCAATCCCAAACAAATACAAGCATCGAAATGACTAAATGAAGATGTTGTTTTATCCTAAAGCATTCCTCCTCAATTGACCACCTACTAACCAGTTCCCATAAAATAATTCTTGAAATAATTAATGGTTGTTCTAATACAACCAGCCCTTTAAATGGAGTGCTTTCAATTTTTTAATGTTAGAATGAAGAAAACATACTATTAATCTCAACAATATATTTTGTATACTCTCTCTGTCTTACTCTAATCTTTGTATCTTACCCTAATATGCTAAACAATAATTTTTTTTGTGATCAGGTTTTTAAAGGAAATCGTATTTGGAAAATACAATTTTCATTGTTTGTTTCATTTTTTTTGTTTCACACCTAGCAACCACAAATGATTTTGGCTAAGAAAATGATTAGTTGATAGAATGTCCAAAGATAGATTATGTTTTATAAGTAATGTAAGGACAAAAGTGTAGTAGATCTGACAAAAAAAAAGGAAGATGCAATTATCACGTACATACTTTTTAAAGGGTATAAAATTAAGAATTCTATTTTTAAGAGGTGCAGAATGTAAAGCCCTTCGCAACCACCTCCAAACAAAGACAATGTTTTCAAACAAAAAAAAAACTCCAAAATATAAATAGTAAATAGTAAATTACTTACATTTTAAAATTAGTCATCAACACTTATAACAGCTACCAATGTTAAATTATTTCTTTCCATTTTTGCAACTTACGTATTATGATCAATTTAACAAAAGGAACATTGTCTTGTTATAAAAATGACCTTATTGCGAAGTTTAAAATCAGTAAGATGAAATTACGAACTAGTGAATGAAACCTTTCTAAGGCAATTCCTTCCTGCACCCAACACTTTTGAACCTGCACCCAACACAATTTCAAAAATTTCAAAAATACCCTTTATTCCGGAAATGAAAATCCAGAATTAAAAATAATGCATTCCAGAAAAGTAGATCCAGAAGAGATTATTGTATTCCAGATATGAAAATCCAGAAACAAAAATTAAACTTCCATTCCAGATAAAAAAATCCAAAATTGAAAAATGTGTTCCAGAAAAGGGGGTACGAAAAGTATTTTGTACATACCCATTTTTAAGGGTGTTTTCGTCTTTTCACTTGGCATTGGTTGCACAAACCTGGTGCAGGAAGCAATTGCCCCTTTCTAATAATTCATATTCAATAACAAAAAAAATTGTTTGAAATGAGTATAAAAAAAATGTGAAGCTAACCTTTCACAATTTAAAATCAATTTTTCATGTTAAGAACCAAGTCAAACACTTTACACATTGAAACTCAATTTAAAACAAATATCAGACCAAAACTTTCATTTAGCTTGTATGTTACCATCAAATAAAACATTACTTAAACACTTGCTGTACACTTCCTAATGTACAAAAAATAAGATAATAACTCAAACTATCCGTCTCTAAGTAAACTTCTTTCCCATTGGAATAAGCCAGATCTCTCTAAATCTACAGGGGATAAACTAGCCGACTCTAATTTCTTTCCTCCAAGAACATTAGAGATAATCACTAACAAAGATAGGCAAGCATGATATGCCTCCATCTTCTGTGAATCAGTGAGCTCCAGAGAATCATCCTTCCATGGCTGATAAAACGACCTAAACAACATTCAGGTCCCAATATGATTAGTTATGAAGCATACATAAATACTAAGAATCCAATTAAAATTAGTTATAAAGCATCCACATCCTAGTTCATTTAAGTATGAGGAATTAGAAGGCCCAGAAAAATTACCATCTCCAACTTGGATTAACTTCAGGAGGACACCGTACCCTTGAACTGTGTGATGATATTAAAGTGTCGTAGTCTTGCAATAAATCAGTTTTGCCTACTATAGAATGAAATAAAAGGCGTAAATATCTGGCCAGAATAGACATTTTAGTTGGATACAAACATCTAACTAAAATGTCTTTATGACCTATCACCATAATTGCATTTAGTAAACTAATTAAATGTATAAAGTACCATACCTGCAAAATTAGAGGCACCAAAAATCAGGAGACAGAGAGCACATACAACTGATGGTAACACTTCATGATTGACACCAAGACGCAGTTGGAGATACAAAATTGTTGAAGCTAGTAACTCCTCAGCACCCATACCAATATCATTTCTTTGCCCAGAGGTATTTTCAACATACACAAGTAAAGAGTTCAGGGATTCAAAGTTGTGTGTTTCAGCGACTCCTGAATCCCTGTAATAAGATTTTTTACGGAGCTTCCCAATGATTACTGATGCTGTTAACCAGCGCAGAAGTGTTGAAACTACAGAGTTCTCTCGAAACTCTTCCCTAAAATCATTTCTGAAGAACTGATACTCATTGAACCCCAGCCTTCGTATAGACTCTGACTTTAAAGCAGTGGTAGTTGCCCAGATAAGAAAGCTTTGAAGTCTTTCCTGATTCTGTATACATAAAAATTTTATGGTTATTCATACCGACTCAAAAAAAAAGTCAATATAGAAGTATTCACTTAATAAGAACTAGAGATTTAGTCTGATAGATGCGATTTCTCCAAGGAATAAACATTTAAATTATAGATTGAGAAAAAATAATAATAATAAGACAAATCTAAAACCCACAATAATTACAAATGCCAAAAATATTTTTAAAATTAACTCTTTCACAAGAGTATGATAGACTAAAATAATTTATTATATACGATACAGGAGTAACAAAAAACCTTATCATATAACATTTGTACAACTTTAACCACTTTTGAAGCATGAAGTGAATTTCATTTATTATCTTAATCCTCAGTTCATAATATATAAACAATACACTGTATGAAAATCATTTGCATTGGTGTAGCTAAAGTATAATTAAAATATAAAAACATAAGCAATCCAAGATTGAATTCATTGTATGCCTTTGAACAAACAATTTTAAAAATATACAACTGAGTAATCCATGATCAAGTATTTATAATACAAAAATTAATGAGGGGAATCAGAGAAAGTACCATGGAGAAAATGGAAACAGGAGATGCATTCATAAGTATGGCTTCAAGAGCAAGCTCTGGTTTAATGCATTCTTTGCCGTTATTATACACACTACCAGTCTGGTACATCTGATACAAGCCCTCAATTGATAGGGTAAAATGTGGCTGATATATTTTCCTACTCTGAGATAATTTCAACGATGATGCTACCATTTGTAGAAAAGGATTAACTAGAAATAAAGTTTCATTTGCCAATGTACCATCATGGAATAAGAAATTAAATAGATTGGACGAAAGCTCCATCAGCTGCCCAAGACCGTGATTTTTCAACCACTTGGAGATTCTTCCAAATGAAATAACATCATTGACAACCTAAAAAATAATAGTTGGACTAAGTGAAGTAAAAGAAATCTGAGTTAAACGTAAATCCGTAAAATATATCATTTCCAGTCAAAGGAATAAAAAATACAGCTCTGAACAATTTTTTGCAATAACCCTTGTTATGTTGAAGGTAATTCAAGCTCATAGGTAGAGAAAAACATTCATAGTAGTCAATAGTAAATAGCGGAGCAGAGAGGCTACCCCCAATAACGCTATAGTGGTGGCAAGATTACAACAATTTTATTTGTGTACTTATTTTGAAAATTTTAAATAAATGAATTGTCATTAAATTTTTTATGTATATAGTTTGTATTATATAACAATATACGTATTTGTTTAATAATATTTTATACTCTTTTTTACTTGTTATATAAATTTCTAATCAATATATTATTTATAAATTGTTATTATTATTAATTAATTTGTATGTTAACATTACACCTTGGATATTTTAAGAAATGTATAGTTATAGTTTGCTAATTTACTCATTCTAAAAAATAAGTGGGGGTATGTTAGCACACTCCATACCATTTGCTAACTTAACACATTTACTTTTAGAAGTAAGCAAATTACACCTTGAGTGCATTTCAAGAACTCTGTAGTCATAACTTGTTTAACTTAATTCTTTTGAAAGACAAGTAGGTTTAAGTTAGCAAATCTCATTACAACCCTCCGCAACAGTAGTCATGAGAGCAGCGCTCTGGCTTGGAAAGGAGAACCATTCAGAGGTTAGAGGAGTTGCTAATGGTAAGGAATTTGTTTACAAAGGCGAAAAAGTGGGGTTTTCTTTACCTGGTTGGGATTTATGCACGATTGAACATGGCAAATCACAATCTCACTTTCCAGCATTCTTGAATACAACCTAGCTTGCTAGAGGTGCTTGACTCAAATCCATGCAATCTTACAAGTTAGATTGAGATTTTAACAACAATGATAGGGGGTCAAATTATGTGTTGATAGTTTCCTCATTGTCAGAGTATCAAACTGCTACTCTTTTACCCTCTTCATCACTATGCTTGATGAACAAGCTTGCTAAAAAATTATGTAGGCCTACAAGTCATAAATTTAGAAAACCCCAACACATTTGAAAGGAAAATATTAACAGAAAGAGTTAGAGAAACAAAATAAATTGCAGGTCATGATGGGGGGAGGGGGATTACAAACTGCATGAGAATCAAACGCTCACCTTCAATGCCACCAACACATGTTTCAAGAAGAGTTTATTTTCATCTCCATTAAAGCTTTGTCTACTAACTGAGATGAGAGACGAAAACCATGAAAAAAAAGAACAGTGTTTCACCAGATGACAGGTAATCTTATGTGATTTAACAGATTTCCTTATCACCTGCAGAATAAATAAGAAAGGCTCACGTTATATTGGTAGAAGACAAGGGAGTAGTCACACAAGAGAAAAAGCATATTTCATCATACCGCAAAGCATGAAGTATGAGTTTGGGTAAACAACTTATTAAGCACTATTCAACAAGCACAAGCACAAGCACAATTTAGCCCGTGAATGCCCATTTCTTAAAGGAGAAGCACCTGTTAGATGTATTTTTCCAAGCTACAGTAAAAAAGAAAACTCCTTGAAATGCCTGTCACCGCAGCTATTCAGCTGATAACACAAATTATTAATAACAGATAATGTGATTCTGGTATGCCACCTCATGTTAATACCTAATAAACTCAAAAGGTGAACGAACATTGGACAAGCTAGACGGTAACCACAGCATTGTGCTAAAAGATCAAAAGTATTTTATGGTTCACACTTAGTAAACCCAAAAACTTCTCCCTGCCAAATACATTAGTTTTGTTTGATAGAAGAAACTCGTCCATTCTTTAGAATGTCCAGCTGCTAGATAAACATGTACATCATCTTCAAACTTCAACACCTTTTGTGACAGTTGCATGTGTCCAACTTAATTGGAACAATATTAAAATTTTGTAGAAGCAGCATCCGAATATCACTACAGATATAAGTTTTGAGCTTTGACTAATGAACTGTTTAACTAAGATTCAACCCAAAACAATTCAATTAAAAAATGGCACCTAATTAGTGATTTGATTCACAATCTGACTACCAAGTTAAAAGATGAAAACAAGCTGAGTAGAAACACAGCTTTGAGTAATTTTCAGTAATGCATACCCCAAAAGGAGATATAAACATACTCTGACACTACAACAAGTTAAAGTACAACTGTAGACAGACAGGAAAAGAATAAAACAAATTTTAAGATTGTTTACCTCAATAATCAGGTTCTTTGACTCAAAATCGGAAAGAGGAGAGACATAAAAGCTCATTAGGGTCCCAAGGATAGAGTTCCTGATATATATCATGGCATCATCATCTGAGTTCAGCCCGGCACATACTAGCCGAAGGATCCAAGACCTCTCTGCTTTAAAATTGACAGAGGTACTCCAAAAGAAGTTATCAAACATAGGGATAACCTACAAAATTGAAGCAAATGGCACATAAAACTATATTACTTTTCAAAACAAAGGAAAAATTTCATGTAAAAAAAGAAACTCTACAACTTGCGAAAGAAATTTCAATGCCATACCCTCATATTTAACTTAGAAGAGCGTATCAAAAATGTACTTATGGCAGCATAATGATCATTTGTTGGATCTAACAATACACAAGATGCCTCCGCAGCAAATAAAGAAATAACTGACGGGATTCTTTGCCATGGCTCTTCTATACTATTTTGAACAGAATTTAATAGTAGTCGAAGTCCCATTACATCCTTTCTCTTTTGGCATTTCTGCAAGACATTTTTATTGTTAATCAACAATAATCTTTCAACAAGGAATATATGCATATATTCAAAAGAAAAAACAGAAAAGCAATAATGAATACAATAAAACTTGAATTTCATAGAAGCCTATTCAATAATGTTGTATTCTCAAATAGTGCATCGTTAAAGAGAGCACGGAAGCTACAGATCAGCCCCTGGAAAATGCCCAGGCCCAATAATACAACAAATTTTCACTTTGGCCCTGGTTTGCCAAAGGCCTGTGCTTCTAGGCAATGGTTTAGAGGCTTCCACAAGCTTACTTACAGTCTCATAAGATTCTCTAGTTGAACTTTCCCTTGTTTTGGACAAAATTAAAAGAAACAGCATAGTTGTCTAATTTTTTTTTCCATTGGAGATCCCACATAATGGTGGGTATGGATACAAGTGACCCTTTAATGGATCTAGGATAGGCTCAGATGTCATCTTACCATTTTTTGTTTGGGTACAACTCAGCCTCATGAAACCTGTTTGTAATAAGAGCATTGCCTTCCACCTATATATTTAAATTTACTCATATTTTTAGACAATGTGGGTTTTCCAACATCCCATGGTACTGACACTAGATATCTCGAGCATGAGGTTTACAAGATTTTAAATCTATTGGTAGTCCAATAATGGCAAGATAGCAAGTGACGTGATAGACCTAACAAAATTCACTAGAATAAGTTTTGATACCATTTTAGAATTTGGGATTTAAATTTGTAGAATGAAAGTTGTTCCCCACTGATATACTACATTTTGGTCATATTTCTAATCAATATAGGATCTCTCCACCACTTTCCATATCAGTAATAAAAGTTATCCCACTAACATGAGCAAAACAACAAAGACACTATAAACACTACCCAATCCCAAAGCACTAAACACCTATAAAAATAGTGACATTTTTATCTAATCAACTGACCAAATACAGTAATACACCAAAGAATTCACCAAAAATAACACTGACATATCAAGAATCCTTGTATTGTACTTGCAAAAAACATTTGAAATGAATAATGAGAAACTGCCCCACGGGAACTGAACAATCAACATACGAAATACAGTTGTACACAAAAAGCAAAAAAAAGGGACAGATATGTGGCATCATTGTTCTTGCCAAAACATTTGAAATGAATCATGACAAACTGCAGGGAAATGAACAGTTATCATACCCATTTTCACAAACCCGGATCAGATTATTCCATAAAAAAAGTAGCTCCCCATATGGAAGTGAAAGTATTAATAATATACAAAAAAAAATGTAGAAACTGATAAACCTGTTATCAACCTTGGCATAATTAAATTTTATAAAATGATAAAATAGGCATAAACTGATAAACCTGTTACCGACCTCCAATGCATTCTTAAATTTATCAAGAGTGCCATAAGCTAATCTTCTTATCCCATTGTCCAGGGAAGACATGCTGACAAATGCTATTGCAAGCAACCCTGACCCAGCAAACTCCACAGGCTCTATATAAGCCTTTGAGAGACTATAAATTGAAAATCGCAATATAAATGCAGGATCATAACGTTCTCTATCTTCAACATGAGAATAATGTACCTGTATGGGATTTCATGAAGTTAGTTAACATAATGAGATATAAACTAGGACAGGTACAAAACTGCAAACAGGAAACACAGATTCAGGCAGGCAACTTAAAAACATGCTTAAACCTTTTTCCTGACAGTATCTGGTTCAATCTTGTTTGCAGATGGTAGCTCATCGGAGATACTTCTATCAAAGGGAAAATAGAGAACAGTTGACACACATAAGTCAGGATCAATTGGAAAATTGTCTCTGTGATGGCTTCTGTACCATTCTTCAATTGTTTCTGAATCTAACTTGACATTCTGAGACAACAGGCAACTCATAGACTCAATTTGTTGCATAAGATTGTATATCGCTAAATTAATCCAACTGACTGTTGCACCATAAGAATGACGAAGCAGTGCATGCAGCTCTTTTAAATTTATCTTAATATCCTTTCCATAATCTGAATCAGTTTGGCGAGCCTTCATCCATAAGAGTATCCAAAGCATTTTAACAATTTCCAATGGTCCACTAGAAAGCACAGTTGTTAGCCCTGTCTGTTTCACGTCACTTTCACAATAGTCAATAGAAGGAATCACAAGACATTTTAGAATGCTGGATACAGGCTTCAAAAAGGAACCTGCTGGTTTGTGAACAGAACGGAGAGTGGGGGCAAACTGAGAATGTGCAAGCAATAACTGAAGATATAAATCAAATGAAAGCCTTCCCTCATTAAGCTGTGATAATATAACCCGGAGAGTTTTCATTGTTGTAAAATCACCAAACCTGTAGAGAAGAGCAGATCTGACTAATTGCTCAAGGAAGGAAATGGATTGCAACTGAATAAGATCATTTTGCATTTTCCCAACCAATTCCTGAATACTCTTCAACAAAAACCCTTCCATGTGATTATATAGCAATGAAATATCTGTGCGCTTTGCAGTTCTAGATTGATCAGAGGCTAAAGAAAATTTCTTTACAATAAACTGCCAAATGTCCACCAAAGTATTTATGAAACGTATCCTAGATTTTCTCATTTTGCTTTGCATTTTCACAGAAACATCTTTCAAACCCCCATCTTTATTTTCATGAAACAATAATATTCTACAAAGTGATGTTTTTGAAACAACACGATTGATGATGTTCAAAGACTGACATGGAGAATAACTATCAATAACTTGACACTCACAGTCCATCAGGTCATCATGTGAAGCAAGTTTTGGGCAAATGGATTTAAATAAATTTAATCTCTTTTTCAGTTTTATGGAATCTCCATTAAGAGCAAAGTGGTAATGCAACATATGAATTGATTTCCCAAGAAGACTGTGATCAATAAGACACAGAAGTTCTTGAACAGATGATGGAAAGAGTTCCCCATATGGTTCCTCAAATATATCTTTTGATGAAAAGCTCCTCCACTGACTGAAACCTTTTAAGAGCACTTTTGAATAAAAGTAAGGTATAGGTTCACAATCTTTGGGACTCTGCTCCCCAAATCTCTTGGAAATTAAGTTCAGGTATGACAAAGAGGCTGGTAGAAGCAGTATAAACTGATCTTCTGAGAGAGTAAGATCAGAGATATGTTCCATCACACCGATATCATTATGTAAACTTCTATTCACTATACCCAAAAATGAATGCCCAAAGACCAATGAGTGCAGGGAACTCAATTCAGTAAGAATATGCAAAAATCTAGCTTTCTTAGCATTTGTCTTGTAAATGCAATGGGAAAGAATTTTCAAAGGAGTAACCATTATAATTTTCCACATGATCAACAGCAAAGGATGAAAAGTTTCTTCCTGCATATGTTTCTGCGTAAACAAGGCATTGACAGCTTCAAGCAAGCATCTATCAGCACTATCTACTTCAAAACATACAGAACACTCAACTACCCTGCTGTAAATCTGCTCAAAAATATCAGCTTTCATATTCTTTACATCCATTTCCCAAAACAAATCATAAGGTGCCCTGTTTTCAGATGACTGCTGAAAGTAAATGGATAAAGCACTGAAAGCATCAGCAGCTAAGGAACATCCAACAGATAACAAAGATTTCTTAATAGGCAAATCATCCACTTCAACTCGACTGAACATCCAATCCACTAATTCAAGGAGCTCAAAAGGGGATAAAAACTGATGCAAAGTATGTAAAGTACACAATGTTGGAAGGAGAGGCATTACATCTTCAGTTCGAACACACAGCTCAAATCTGTCTCTCACATCCAAAAATAGTTTTTGTTGAAGGCCTTTAAAATCCTTCACAAATAAACTAGCAACATCTTCAGCTGTAGACGCCCAAAGGTGGGAACTAAATAAAGACCACATGTGATCAAGAGTCATTGATAATATCTTTACAATTGGATTACCAAATTTATGAAACCCCTCATTGGATACTACATTTAGCATATTGAAATCATCCTCTACATTTCCATTTGCAATGTTCTGATAACTTCCCAAAGAAAAAGATAATGACATCAAAATACAAGGATGGGAAAAAACGGTTTTAATCACTTCTCTAATGTTATGTCTTGAACAAAAAAAAGAGTTTATAGAGCAGCCAGAACAACTTGCTGGGACCAATAATTGCACTAACAAGTTCCCTACAAGAATAACACACACATTCAGAAGTTGTTCAATTTCAGCCATTGGGTTAACTTCATAACATAACTGCATCCAATGAGTCCAGGACAGCACGAGTTGCAGATTGGGAAGGAGCAAGCAATCATTTATGGACACAGATAATTTATGCAGTAACAGCTCTTGTATTTTAGATAGCTTTGATATGTAAGGACCATTCATACACATCATTGCAGGAAATATCACATGGAATGGAGCCTGCTTTAGAAAGATACTAAATGTAACAGCATCAGCTTCAGAAGCATCTAAAAGCTGGCTACAAGTTAGAGACTCTGGATACAATCTATGATCAGAATTCCCAACAGGAGCTGCATTTTGACTACCAATACCAAGATTTGACATGGCCATATCCAAACCAGCATAAAACACTACAGGCCACAACTTTGAAGCATGGTGGAGAACACTATAATCAAGAAAAAACACAGACAATAAGAGGGAGAATGGAACTCCAACCAAGTCACGTGGAATGACCACATGCAATGGCAAATTTGTCAACATTTTACCCGTACCTTCCAATATAATGGAGGATATGAAAGCTATGGTTGTTGCAACAACTGCATGACCAGACCCACAATTCAGCAATCTATTTACACTGCCTAGAGCACTTCCCAGAGAACTATCAGGAAGGACAGATTCTTCATTTTTAGAGAAGATGGAATAATTCCGATGGTGTAATATGCTCTCTACAAAGTCCATCAAATCCTTCAGAGGCTTCCACTCAGGAAAGACTTCACCACATTCATAACTGCCACCAAGTCTCTCTGTCAAGTCTGCATGAACTAAAGCAGATAACAATTCAGGGTTGACCTATCAGAAACACAGATCTAACATTAGATGTGCACAAACTGCAAACAAAAAATAAGCAAAAATCTCCAACAATGAATTATGTACCTGTGTTTGCAAGAGATACTTGACTGTACTGCAAGTGTATAATAATACAATTGATTTTTTAGGCAAAGAGCAGGATCCTGATTTAGGGCGGATCACCTTTAGACACTTCTCCAGCACACATACGACAAAAGGGCTAAAATGAGGTGATAAATCTGAAATGAAACCACCAAATCAGCAATGAAGAGCCAAAAATTTCTCCACAATTTTTGGCAACATCAGATGGTAACATTTCTAAGGAGATGAAAAAAAAAAACTAGTAGATAGTAAGACCATAGAAAATGATATTATGCATATTTCATAGCTCTACAGAAAGATAATGGTCCTATGAATTTACAGAGCCAGATCAAAAACTTATGCAGTAGAACAAAAAGGGAAAGAAGCAACATATGATATACGTCATTTTAAAGTTAATTGAATACACAGAATTAAAATATGAGAATATAGAACTGATTACCTGTACTGCCTTCCAAAACATGCGCATGACTCTTAACAATATTCCAATATTTAACTAAATTATTCCCAAGTGTAGAAACGGCGTCACACAAGAATGATATGACAAACAAAGTAAGACTCTGTAATGCATCAACCTCCAAGATTTTGACAGGGGGTTTCTTTCCATGATAACCTGGTAAAAATAAAAACCATGCTTCTATCTCATGAAGGTTCCCATCGAAACCGCCAGTACTGAACATAGCCGCCAAGGCCAGCCTGTATGCCAGATCCCGTGTTTCATTGTATGGTGAAAACATTAACAATTTAATGAATGGTTGCAGGTATTTGTACAACATGGGTGGTGCTCTTAAAGGAATTTCATTGTCAGGACACCATTCAATGTATTCTGCAAGCAAAGACAACACTGAGACCTGCAGATGACTTGTCAATTCCAATGGGCTTTTGAGAAGACTCTTGAAAGTTTCAAAAGAATTATCCAAAGTGAAAGGCAGAGAGCGCTGCATAGGTAAGACAGAAAAGGAATATAAGATAGCATCATTTATAATTGAATAACTAAGAAAAAAATATAAATTTCTAGAAAAATAAAGTAACAATAACAGCAGATTTCCTTTTCCTTCATTAGGGTAGTGAAACAGTTGGCTGTGTTAGAAAGAGTCCCTCTCCATATTTTATAATTTTCAATAAATTTTTACCAATATTAAATTGTGTTAGAAAGAGTGTTGCTAAGACTCCTTTCCTTTCATTGCCAAACTCCACGAAGATGTATAAGAAAGTTTAGAGTTCAACTAAGCCAGTCAATTTACACAAATGATGCACCATGTACAGTGAGCAAAAGACTAGAATATAAAAAGGCATTTAAGAGAAGAAACATCATAGGAGACTTTTACTTTCTGAAAAAAGAAAAGACATTTACATTTTTTTGAGAAAAAAAATGAGATACCTATAATATAAGGCACGCCAAGCACCCCTAAATAATAATAATTTATTAGGTCTTCAGAGAAATACAACTTAAACTGGTTTGATCAGGACTATTTGGTGATAATGGAGATGAGGATGCTCAAGCCAATGCAATCACCAAGACACCAACAAGGAGTTTCTAACAGAAAGAAGAATAAAGACACAATCTCAATGATGTTTACAGTTTCTGATGGATAAAGTGAGAGAGTTAAAGTGAGATCCATAAAATCAACAAACTAATGCGTAGCAGATCAGCTTTCTTGTTACCATTATGACTATGAGTATCTGTGGAGCCAATAAAAATTAGGGAAGACTTAAATCCACATTTACTTGTGGACAGTCAGAACGAACTCTTATTTAGGAATTTAATCCTAGAAAAACACATCACAAGCATCCCAGTATATGCTAAAACACAACGCACTCAACTATACATTGTTATAAGATATCATTGCTCCTAGAATAAGTGAAAAGAGTGAGGCATATTTCATGAGTCATTACAGGTCAACCACTTAAATTGGTATGGGAAAGACCAAAAACTAGATTGTCTCTAAATCATTGAATGAGACATATCAAGCAATGATATATCTCATCGAAGCAATTGAGTTCCCAGTGCAGAGACAAATTCGTTAAAAGTACTTGAAATAAACAACACACTTCTTCAATCATCAAAGAAACTAGAGGATCAAGCCACCATCAAAAATCAAAAAATTATAAGTTATTGCTTAAATTATCCTTAATTAAGTAAATCAAACAACATAGTATTACAGACACCTACAGAAATACCAAAATGCTAAACAGAAAATTTGCCTAAAGGAACTACATAATAATATAATTCAGTAGAAGTATTTAAATTTGCTTTCTATTTTGGTTTGATCACGAGCTATTTTCTGTTTACTTAACAGTATTAGTGACACTCAGTGGCTTGAATAAAATAAGAATATAAAAAAAATGAACATACACGATAATATCTGAGAGCATCAAGAAGTTTAGACAGTAGATATGAGTCCACGTCTGTCCATGTGCTAATATCTAAGGAATGGAGGTCCACACCCCAAATTTCCCCTATGATATTCATCAGATCCACTTCATCATCCAAAGTATCTGCTCTTAGTCCAATATCAACTGTTTCACTGTTGTCAGTCAAATCAATATCAGGAGTAGAACTTATCCCAGAAACAACTATATCTATAACACCACTCTCTGAAGTGTCCAGTTTTAACTTCTTTCTCCTACCGCTGTTATCTTCATCATGGGATGCATTTCTCTTCAAAGTTGAGTTACTGGCTTCAGAACTGGCATCTAAAGAGGAAAGAAGATTTAATAGAACCTGCAGATCAGGAAGAAAAACCTGAACATAATTCTGAATTTCATCCTTGATACACATCATATGCTGCATGAATGGATTGTTGGAACTAGAATTATGGTTCAAACCACCAAAAAGAGAGTCCAGCAATTTCAGTAACTCCAGAAGAAGCCTTAGAGTACCATGTTTCACATAAGGTTCAGTATGAGGCAATCCCTTATTAAACACAGACCTATTGAATGGACGAGGAAACAGGCACTTTACAATGCTGAGTAAATCCATATTATATAACAACTGCCCTGGACCATTTGATTGAAAATTTGCAAATTCCTTAGATATGTCATTACCAACCAATGAAACTAATTGAGCAGCCACGGATATTGCAGGAATCCTGAAAAACATATCAGACCCCGTCCAAAAACAGGGTATGAATCAAAAAAGAAAAATAAACATGTACATATCAAATAATCGCTAGCAACACCAACTTCTAACTCTCTTTTAAATACACTACCATTGGGCAAATTCTCATGCTAGCCGATAGGATAAATTATTAGAAGTCTCAAAACACCACACATGCATGGTCTCAACCAATCTCTACGTGAAACAAAGTCAACTATTTTAATTTATGGAAAATGATGAATAACACCAATTACATAGTATGTGGAGATTGATTGAGACCATGATAGTCCCGCACCATGTAATAATTTCTGCTACGATACTGTTAGCTAATCCGTTTCCAGTTTTCATCTAATATTTTGGGAGACTACTTAAAATAGAGTCCATTATTGTATTGCTAACATGGTAACATTACTCATACTCCTGCACATAAACATAACAAATAACACAACAACAACAACAACAAAATTCAGGTGAACAATTCTAACCATGAAGAAGACTTGAAATTTTCGATGTTGTAAGGAAACTCCTTCAAATACAACAACCCAAAAGAACCCTTGGCCTCAACAATAGCCAAAAGCAAGTCCCTGTGATATTGAACCTCCGTCACCCGCAGCTTCTTCATGAAGTCCAAGACCCTCTTTGTATTGCCCCTCAACCGCATCTTCGAATCCGGCATCAAACCATTACATGGATCAGTACAAACCCTAACAAGCACCCCAAACGCAACCTCAGCAGCATCACCACCACTCTCCCTTCCACAAACCTCACCCAACTGCTCCAACGTGGCACTCCCAAACAACACACTCCGAAGCCCCGGCGGGACCAACGACTCCACAACAAGAACCCTATCTCTCAACACCGTTAACACAAACACTACAGTCTCATCATCATCGCTTCCCAACCCTCTCAGAACGCCAGAATACATCTGTCTCTGCTGCAAAATCCACCGCAACAGCCCTGGCTTCCCGACCTCCAAAAACGACATCGCGAATCCAACAAACGACTTCCGCAGCAACCCTACCCTCGCCTCCGGCCTCCTCCTCCGATGCTCCGACGCGATCCTACCGAACTCCGCCAGCTTAAAATCGAAGCTCTTCGAGACCTCCGACGCCAAGCTCGCGCCACGCCGCACAATTGACGCCACGAGCAATAGCGCCGCCTTCTGCCGGCGCCACTCCTTGCTGCTCACCTCCTTATGGATACCACTCAACCGTTCGGAAATGAGTAACCGTGCGAATTTATCCAAGTCTTTACTCACGCTCACGCTCTCCGCATCGCTAGGGTTGTACTTACCTTCACTCTGGTTGAAAATCGCGGAGATTAAGTCGAACACGTAGTTCATGCCTTGCTTTCCTTCACGAAGCTTCCACGCCTCGAGAAGCTCCGAGCACTTCGGGGACCCACGCACGTACTCTCGGAGTAGGGCACCGCCGTTCGCAGACTTCAGAAGCTTCGCAAACTCTTTTGCACCGTCGGAGCATAGCTTTATCTCGAGCGAGGTAATTCGGTGAAGCAGTTCCTTCAGTTTCGCTTCATGGCTGACCTTGGCCTGGAATGTAGGAACCACAGCAGGCTCGGCCATGGACGCGACGGCGGAAGACAGCGGAGTGATGAAGGTTAGAGCGCCACTCTAACGTAGAGTGTTTTGTACTCTGACTGTTTTGCTCTGAAACGAACAGGGACGTAGGTTAAACCCTGACATACATAAACAACGTCGTTTCACCTCGTTATTTAAGTGCAGTTTAATAAAATGGGAAAAATTATTAACAAAAGCGAAAATTAAAATATAAAATTTTGATTAAAGTGAATTTTTTACTTAATTATAAAAATACATTCGATTCAACTCAAACCATATTTATACACGTGTAAATATTTTATTTATAAATTTATGACATTAGTTATACTTATGTTATTATTTTTATAGATATATAAAATTATGGCATAACTTGTACTTATTTGTTTATAATATATTAAATTAGAAATATTTTTTAGTAACTAATTGAGTTAACATTGATAAATATAATTACTGAATTGTGTAAAATTATTTTAATATAAATATTCAAAAATCACATATAATTTCTAGCTGAAATAATCAAACTTGAAGATATTGTTGCTATGAATGATAAAAAAAATCTGAAAATGTGTAATATGGTATTTGTAGTATTAGATATACCATGACTTATAAGTAAGATGTTTGATATTTTAAATAGTTATTTATTTTTTTATCCTGTTATATGTATAAATGATGGTGTATTTTAGAATTATTTTTCAAACAAACATGTTTTTAGATTTTCTTAAACAAAAGCATTTTTGGAGATTTTTTTGGCCACAGCTATAACTTTTTTAATCTCTGTTTCTATGTTAACTTTTAATATTTTTATGAAATTTGATTAATAATTATATATATATATATATATATATATATTACATTACAAAATTGTTTACCATTTATCTAAACTGTAATCTATATTTTTATGTTTTTTTTAAACCAAATCTATCTATTTGTTGTGAGAAACTGGTTAGAACATCATTTTATATTTTAGAAAAATAAAAACATGATCTATTATTTTAAGGGAAAATGAATTTCAATCACATATGTTGGAAGTAGTGTTCCATCACCTAATCAGGACAATAAGCAGAGAAAGAAAAACAGATTAGGATGTATCTTGTATTGTGTCAAATGTGGAACAATTGTTATTTTATAAATTTTAAGTAGTCTGGTATAATTTGAAATGACATATGAACTTTGATCTATGAATAGATGAATGAATGTCTTCTTTTATTATAAATTTGTGCATATATTATTGAATTACTAGTATTTATGGAATTTAATTAAATTATAAAATTAATTTGTGAAAGTTAATTTTATGAAAACATATTTAATTATATTAAAAAAATAGGTTTGATTAAATTATAAAAAAATTCAATAAAATATTAAAAATTACAATAATAAAAATTAAAATATTTAATACTCAAATTACGATAATTACAATTAACGTATAATATTTCATAATTTGATATAATAATAGATATTACAAATATCGTATTATAACTTATAAAGTGACATTTAAATACACCTTTATTTGCTCTAAAATTGTTTTGAACAATTAAGAAATTACAATATTTATAATTAATATAAAATACACGCTTAAAATTGTCACTTTATATAATATGTTATATGACACTATTACGACAATTCTCAATAGACTATCATATTATACTTAGTGACAGTCAAATCTATGGTGAAATACGGAACCACCACACACATAAATAACAACATTTATAAACCACACTATATAAAAAAACAATCTTGATCATATTCATATTTTTTTATAATGATTTCATAGTACTTTTAGATTATGGAATTTAGAAAGGATAGGTGGATATTTGTTTTCGAAAAAGCCTTTTCAGAAAAGTTTATTCTATAAAATATCTCATATATTTTGAAAAGTTTGTCTCGTAAAATTTTCAAAATAGGTAATCTATAATATAGCACGAAGGCTAGAATGACTATTTCAAAAAAATTATGGGGATGCAGTTAATAATGACGGGAGTGCAGAAAGAAAATTTTGTAAGTAACGTACCAATTGGCCCAGTCTTGTTATACTTATATTAACACCCCTTTGACTAATTAGTTAAGCAAGTCAAATCCATTTATTTTTCTGTGAAGAATTTCCAGAGTTAACTGTTCAGAGACTAATTCTTTTTGAATGGTGTGATTAAACACAAATTTCTCCACAGTTTCTTGACATGTTCCCCTTACATCTAAACTAAGTTTTTTTGGACATATTGGCTATGGTATATTAGGAACAATTGTATAAATAAACATAATTTTTACTAAGTCGTGTGTTACTTAAAAGAAAAGTATATTGGGAATTTAAGATTTTTAATATTTTTTTCAACTAAAATAATTGAAATTAAATGTAAGAGTTGGAATGAAAATCATACTTAGATTTGAAAATAGCTTTCCATAATTGTATAGATTATAGTTTTCTCAACCATACTCATTGGAATAAGAAAGTGGTAACAAAGTAAATTATGCTACTTCTATTTTCATGAATGAATAATATTTAAGAATATTTTTTTAAAGCAAGAGACTAGTTATTTAAAATAATATTTAGTTGTGTATGAAACTCTTCTAGGGAAAGATTATGGGGACCTTAATCAAAGTTCATTTTGTTTGTATGTGTGTATGTTTTAAAGTTTTTATTTATTTGTGATGATTTAGGCCCTTTTAAACAACATAAATAATAATACATTTTGATTGTGTAAGTTGATCTCTAATAATTTCATGGTAAAATTATTATCATAAGCCTTATGAATAATGTACAAAATTTTGTTGAACATGGTACACATTTGGTGTTGAAAAAAATAATTTTATCTTGAATTTTAAATAAGCAATTTCATTTTACCTTTCAATGTTTACCAAAAAGAGTACTTTAACCTCATTCGTTTCTCTCATTAAAAAAATATTACAATACATTTCTCTAACCATTATTATTTTAGGTGTTGATTACACTTCTTTCTCTTTCATTTCAGTCTTTTGATCGGTTAACAAATTAATTAATTAATTAATTCTTTGAGATTTTTTCATTTAGATTCGTTCAAAGCAACTTATTATATTATGAAGAATTTATAATTTCAAAACAACATCTACAAGGTGAATCAATTCTTTTAAAAAAAGTGTAGCCACGTGTCTCAAGCTACATATTATATCTTACTATTTATCTTACATATACTATTCAAAATGTTGTAGAATGTTTAACTAGTTCAAAGATAATGAAGATAAAAATAATATTATTTTTTTAAGTGATAGGGTATGAGATACTCATATTTTTTTTCTAAACTATATAATTTCTAATGGAAAACTAATTTTGTAATCATAAATGTAATTATTATATTCGACGTAATATAATTTGAATTTGAATATTCTACAAATTAGTTATTACAAATATAAGTTAATAACTACTTAGTAAATAAAATATAACCATTTGAATATTTTATTTGATTACAAGAACCTCAATTCGATTCATATATAAAAATATATATTTTGCATCCTTAAAAAAGTTGAACAGAACATTTAGTTTGTAATAGGAAAATTAGCATTTATAATATAGTGAGACTAATTCCGTTACCAGTTTTTTCTTCCTATACAAAAATGTTGAAATCATCGGAAAATCAAATATGGTGACATAAACCACATGATCATCAGACAGCTAGCATTTGAAACATAGAACACAATACGTCATCTTATAAAATGATAATTAATTGAAGGATATGATTGAAAATTAGGAATTATTTTTGTATAGTTAATTTATTAGGCGTGCATGTGTTCACTCTCATAAATAATAATAAAAATCATAATTGAGCACGACTTAATTAATTATTACAATAAAGGTTTATAAATTTGAATAATTAGAAGACCAAGTAAGTAGGAAGGGTAATTCGAGTACAATGATGTCCTTCTTTGAGTTTGAGTATAATAGTGTCTTTTTGATATTCGATTCGACTCATCATTTGGTTTAGGTCTACATAGGTATAAATTAATGTACCCTTTGATGTCAATTCTTTCACCAAATAAATCCATAATCTGTTCTTAGGGTTGGATCTCGTGCCCTGGTATTTGGAGTTTCTTGAACATTTTTCATACGAAACTTCCTTGGTTTACCAACGTTTTTGTTACCGTGAAGTTTTCTATTTCTACCATGATGATCATAGGGTCAACTTGTATAGGGTTGATTTCCTTAAAATCAACATTAGTAAAAGTGATCGTGGGTATTTGTCTTCGCATTGATGTCGTAACAATGTTCACATATTGGACCGCTCACAAATGTCGTTCACAGATAATGAAGAAAATACTAGGAGAAGGGTTTAGACACATCATGTCGCATATCAAGTGCAAGGTTTGCAAAGCCGCCCCATGAGTTCAAATGAAAATTGCATTAGAACAACGTTCAAAATCCAAAACACACCCACGGTAACTCGTAAAAAAAGAAAACAAATATGAAGGTCAATAAAAAAACATGAATAAGCAAAAAATAAATCTGAGACAACCTCCTCTCGGTCATGACAGACGTTGTTGATATCACACCTTTCAGCTGAGATGATATCGAACTAGGCATTTCGACCCAACATCAGAATGCTTGCCATAAAAGACTCCACCGTGGACATCCAACGATACCTAGAAAAGTGGTATGCTACCTTTTTATCTACCCAAGTATACCCGAAACACTGAGGCAATTCAGTCTCAGCCTGCTCTGCAGCCAACTGTCATGCCTTTTCAGGGGCATAAACCCGACAGGACCTCGTTGCGAAACCCCTGCCCTTTCATCATTGATGACTCCCCATAATTTGTCAAGGAGTGCCCACTCGAAGAAGACAAAGAGATGTTACAAGACAACACTAACCTGGAGGGTATAGAAATTCTACACGCCTAACCACTATACGAAACATAGAAAGGAGAAGTTGTCCCCTCACTTTGAAGGTGCCCTTACTTATAGGCAATAAGACTCGAGCAATTTAAACTTAAAGAAACATCATAACTATTATACCACTTCATACCCAACAGTCATAACAAAACTTGAATATCAAGAAAGATTCAAGTTTAAATTCTCACCAAAAATATGGAACATTAATATCCTACTTCGTATAACACATCCGTACACCATCCTTGGGCACCCATCAACACATCACCCCTATACATTTGCGGATTAACCACCTTCCAGCCACATCAACCACTTAAAAGTCTTCATGCTAAAGCATTTCGAGCTTGAGAGCAAGTGTACCTACCACACAGGATCGAGGCACCCTGGCGATGAACAACTAAATCGTCAAACCTCACCTTGACACCTTAATAACGAGTTTAAAAGAGGATTAGATGTGAAACTGTATATAGTGTTAGAACATTAACCACGAAAATCGTGCTAATATAGGCCCATAAGGATCCAACTCATCCCTATAAATAAGTTGACCAACATCATGCCAAGGTACACATTTAAGAAAATTTATTACTCTAAATCATCAATGATCAATTCCTAGCTTAAACATTAAAGTGTCTTTTGTAAGTACCACGCCCCTAACCGAGATCGGATACCGACGATCAAACAAATAAAAAATATATAAAGCATACACGATGAATCTCTTTTAAGCCTTGTGTAAAAACAATATCTTATTACGATCTTATGTAAAAAGAATATCTTATTATTTTTTTAAGTGATAGGGTATGAGATACTTATAATTTTTCTCAAAACTATATCATTTCTAATGAAAACTAATCTTGTAATTATTGTATCAATGTAACATAATTTAAATTTGAATATTCTACAAATTAGTTATTACAAATATAAGTTAATAACTACTTAGTAAATAAAATATAATCATTTTAAATATGTTATTTGATTACAAAGCCTCAATTCGATTCATGTATATAGAAAATAGATTTTGCATCCTTAATAAAGTTGAACACAAGATTTAGTTTGTAATAAGAAAAATAGCATTTATAATATAGTGAGACAAATTCCATTATTAGTTTTTTCTTTCTATAAAAAAAAAGTTTGAAATCATCGGAAAATCAAATATGGTGACATAAACCACATGATCATCAGACAGCTAGCATTTGAAACATAGAAAACAATACGTCATCTTATAAAATGATAATTAATTTAAGGATTTAATTAAAAATTAGGAATTATTTTTACATAATTAATTTATTAGGCGTGCATTCACTGTCATAAATCAATGCAAAAAAAAAATAATAATTGAACACAACTTAATTAATGATTACAATAAAAAAAAGTTTACAAACTTGAACAGTTATAAGACCAAGTAAAAAAAGGGTATTGAGATTTAGTAGAGATCAAAATCAAATTTGGGAAGTATGGTGAAGTCAATTACAAGAACAAAAGCAAGTGAACTTTTTTATGTACCTTTTCTTTGCATAGATTAGAAAACCTGCAGAATACAAACTTTACACCTAATTATTAAAGAAAAGTTACTTTAGTGAAAATGCTTTATCAGATCCATCAATCTAATTACCTAACATTTCAAATCCAAACGCGCAATTAACTCCTAATTAATCTCTCACAAATCTTAGTGCTTTTAGAATGCTATATGACCAATTTGTCAAAACGAATCCCAAAGAGTATGCATATCCACACACACATATATATACTGCAGATTATTCACTATAAATCAAAATTGAAGTTTAAGTTTGAATTAATGCAGATTAATAACAGTATAATTTGGTTAAAAAACAGAGCTATATCTTATGAAAGTGTTCAAGTACTCCTTCCATTTCCTCACATAATCTGACATCCAAGAAACTCAAAGAAAAGAAGAAAAAAGGAAAGAGAGGAAGAAAATTAATCACAAGCCTCAAAGCATAGTAGCACAAAGGGCACTCCCTTGTTTTGTATATGTACAAAGAACAAAATCTGCAAAGCACCCTTGTTTTCCCCTATAAAATACAAATATATAACCCTCAAACACCAACCACATAACTCAAAAACCTCTTTCATCATGATAACAAGAATCAGGATTGACCCAACAGGCCAATTCTCTTTTTCATCATCATCTCCAACTCCATGCACTTCATCATCTCTAACAGGCTACATATATAGATGAAGCTCTCAACTGTCCTCAGGGATGCTCTGAAGTGCTGGTCTCCAAGGCCTTTGAAGTGATTGGAAGCCTCCACTGTGGTCCATCAACTGTGACAAAACCTGCTCCACCTTCAACTCCCTCACGTCCACTTTGCTCAACAACTCCTCAAGCTGCTTCTTAGAGATCTTGATCTTCACCTCCGTGGTGACAGTAGCAAAGGATCCCTTATCTGCTATGAAATCCCAATCATCATCACTATTGTCATCACTATCATATCTGCAAGACGATTGGTGTTTCAAGCAGTTTCCCATTTTGCAAGAAGCTTGAGTGTGCTTATGCAAAAAGAGAGAAAAGGAAAGAGGGGAAGAGAGAGAAGGAAGAGGGACAATCAAGGTTTGTTGTGATGAATGAAATGATTTTAGAAAAATGTAAGGATGGATAGAGGGGTATAGAGAGAGTTGGAGCATATATAAGAGGTGGGTGGTGAAGGGTAGTCACATGAGAATGAGTCAACCCTAATTTATTCCACGTAAGGAGGTGTTTGGTTGTGTTTTTCTTCCCATGTTCTCTTACGTGGAAAAGTTGTGGTCAAATGGAGCCCACCGTGGAAAGTGGCGGCTTTTGGCTTTTGGCTTCTGGCTTTTCTCTCCGATGGAAAAGGAGGTTAGAGAGTAGTAGTGTGCATGTGTGATGTAACGTTATTGGGTGAATTTTAGGTACCAATTTAGTACGGTTTGTTTTTTCTATCTACTATTGCATGTAATTGATCTGGATACTTAATTAACTTAATGTTATTAGATGCAAAATATTTAGTATAAATTTTATATCTTAAATTTTGAATTAAACTTTGTTTTAGTATACTTTTGTATTTAGTAATGCTTTGATTTAATTTAAATCTGAGTAAATTTTATTGATAAAAATTTATATTTAATTTATCAGTAAAAAAGTTATTTATCTATATATATAAATGTTATCTCAAATGTAAATTTTTAAATTAGATATTTAAAGTTAATAATAACTTATTATATATTACGTACATACACACACATACCTAGAAGTGTAAAAAAAAAAATTACATTTACATGCATTGTATTTAAACTAAATTATCGTAACATATTTATATTGAGATTTTGTTTTTTTTTTAAATTAAAATTTAATTTAGAATTCTAAGATAACAGGAAATTATATAACTGCAAATGACTATTTGTTCCTTTGTACTGACTAATTTTGTGCTGACCTTTTTTAAATCAATGGACTTATTGGAAAATTAAACAAAATATATTCTTTAGAAAAAAAATGCTTTAATTATTAATTTTGGGTTAGATGTAATAAAAGTTTTTATATTATCTTACTGATGAATTTCATATTGTTTTTTCAAAAATGTAAATTTAATGTACTTTTAATAATTCATTCATTTTTAAATTAAATTAAATTAAATTTACATATTTTTAAAGTTTATTTATTGAAGGACTAAAATTATCAATATGAAAACATATATAGATATAAATCACGTTTTTATCGAAACTAAAGGAATTAAAAACATATTTGTTCTTAAATGTTTCTGAATATATTAATTTAACCATTAAAAATGAAAATTTTAATTTAAACTTTACATATGTAAAAAATTTAAATAATATTTTACTTTTTAAAAGATAAATTAAAAGTGTGTCATGTATTTAATTACTATAATGATAATTTATTTTATAATAATGAATTACAAAGTATAACTATGTGAGTATAAAGTAATTTTGTTTACATGTATTAAACTTTTTTTAAAGAGATAGGGAGACAGTCAATACCAATAAATTATATATAATTTTATATAAAAAAATATTAAGATATCACTTGAAATTAGAAGGGTTCAGAACTAAAACGATTAAAAAAATAAATAAAAATTAATAACTAATTAAAATTGATATTTTTACCAATTTGATTATTTTTCAAAATCATCAAGTGGTTCAATTTGATTTGCGATTCAGAATCCATCGAATTGAATCAAAATTAACTGTTTAAATATTATTTATTATTTTACTCGTATATATGATGTAAGTGTGAGACGATAATATCATGTATTTAACTTAGTTTATGTCTATAAATTTATGATAGAGGAGTTACACAATATTTTTAGAGAATAAAAATGTTAATAAAAAATTATTTAGTTTATACACAACATTGAGAATATGTATAAGGAAATTATTTAATATCATACAGGAATTAATATTCAATCATATTAATAGAGAATAAAATTATTTATTATGATATAGTATTAAACTAGACATAATATATATTAATAAAAAAATTATATAATAAATCCAATTCAAACCAAACTGTAAAAATTAGTTATTTTGATTTGATTTTAAGAAAATAATATTATATATTTTCTTTTAGTTTGGAAATTGTTTTGACTAAAAATCAAATTAAATCAAATTTCAAATATCTTTATTTTTAATTTTCAAAATCTTTCTCCCCATAAAAAATGAAAAACAAAAAAATTATATTGTTATGGTATTGTTAATATAGTCATACATCATTTAAAAATAAGGTCAAAGACAATTTATATATTTCATTCTTTTTCAGTTCATTGTGTTTTTTAAGAATAAAATCATGAAAAAATACTTCGAATATGATGATTGAACGTGTTGTCCTTTGAACTTAATATCAATTTTTTAAAAGAATTTTAATATTTTTAGATTTTTTCTTTTACAAAACAACATAAATTAGCTACGATTATATTGCCAAATTTCACCTACCAGTACATTTGAAATTTCTAATTGCATGGAATAAATTGGAAATTTTAAAGGTCGTAAATTTGAAATAAAATGTGACATTACGGTTTGAAGACGACAAAAATTATTATTTTTTGTTTCGAGCGAAATTAAATGTTTTCGTTAGTACTTTATTTTACGTTAATAAGGGTTTTTAAAAATTAAGTAATTCAATTTACGACAGTTTTGAATAAATAACGAGAGCTAAAAGGTTTTAAATATAAGAAAATTGGTAGCAAGATTTTTTTTTTAAAAAAATAGCCTTAATTAATTTGTGAAAAATAAATAATTTTTTCTCTCCTCATAATCTAATTTAAAAAATAATAAAAAGACAGTATATAATTACACGAGAGTAACTAACTAGTGTATGTATGAGTGCTGTCTAATTATAAATACGTTGCATTTTTTAAATAGTGAACTCAAAATATATCTAAAAATTATATTGACATATAATAAATTTTAATAATAAGTGTGTGAAAGTTTAAAAAGAGTGAACCTAATATCTCTCATGCACAATGATTAAAGCCATAACATAAAGTTAGTGTGTGTTAATTGAACAGCAAAATTAACACATTATTATTTATAGAGAACACATGCCCAAAATAAAAGGTATAATAAAGATGGAAATTGGGTGGTTTTAGGTGTGAAAAGTGAGATTAGGAATATAAAGATAAATTAGAAAAGTAGAGAGGTGTGAGTGTGAACACAAAGGAATCTTTGAAGGAAATTGGAGGGTATTGTTTGGCTAATACTTTCTCATTCACCTGAAGTTAATTAGTTGCTCACCCAAAACTACTTTTGCCTTCATCATAATCCCAATTATATATGAACTCTCTATATGCTCTAGTCAAATTCTTGTTGCTATTTTTAATTGCCAAAATTAATCCTTTTTCACAACTATAAATTTATAAATGTAACAAAAGAAAGGGTGAAATTTATAAACCTATTTAACGTGTATTTGGTTTATATTCTTTTATATATATATATATATATATATATATATATATATATATATATATATATATATATATATATATATATATATATATATATATATATAACTACACTTTAGTAGTACTTCTATTATTATATAGTAGTTGTAACATGCATATGATATATATATCCTTCTCTCTCTCAAATCTATTCTATTTTTTTCTCTTATTTTTTTTATCCTTCGTATTTTATCTATTTTAAAATTTAATCTTACCTTGAGGAATCATGAATCATTTATATCATGTAAAATTTTCAAATAAAGTATGTTTTTATTTACTTTAAATATTCTTTCTTTTTTTATTTTTCTTGTAATTTTATTATAAATTTTAGTTGTATCAGATTAGAAAAATATTTCTCTCAACTTATTAAAACTCATAAATATATATGATAATGTTTGAATAACTTCTCTTAAGTCTCTAGATTTAGAATGAAAAATAAAAACGTAACTTCCCCTTAAAAATAAAATAGTTATATAGTAACACTTTAAGATAATACTATTTCATAACCTTTTATATGTCTATAAATATACTTAGATTCTTAAAAAAAAATTAAAAAAATAAGACACTTTAAATGTTTCTCTCCCTATTTTTAAAAATTATATATATATATATATATATATATATATATATATATATATATATATATATAAAGTAAAAGCAATTTGATCTGCTTTAACTTTAGCCTCCAAATCTTCAGTAAAGAAGAGCGAAAAGCAAATGCAAATGGTGCGAACATACATTATCTTTTGACTCAAAACATTCTCTGTGTCTGTGTGTGTCTATATATATATATATATATATATATATATATATATATATATATATATATATATATATATATATATATATATATATATATATATATATATATATATATATATATATATATATATATATATATATATATATATTATATTGCTACCACATGCTTCTTCAAATGCCTCAGAAAAAAAAAAAAAGCTTTGATAAAATAATTATCGATTTTATTTTCAAAATTAAATTCATTTATATAAATATGGCGTATAATTAAAATCCCTTATTGCTGTGTCTTTTCGGGGGGCAATATAATTAATCTGTAAAAGTTCATGTGAGCAGATATATTAGGAATGTGTATGAACAAACTTCTCTATAAATATTTTAGTCTAATAACTTTTTTGAATTAATATTGATTTATAAGTAAGTTAATTTGTGAAAAAATTTTCATATATTTTTTCTAATTGTTTATTTTAAGTTGCACGTAAATTAATTTTAATTTATAGAAAATTTTCCTTCCATATAGATAAATTTAGACAACTTTAAAAGTATAGATTAAGTCATTAATTGAATAATAAGCATTAGTTTAAGGAATTAATGGTAACTGCATGAGAATATTGTGATATCTTAATGTGATGCGAAGAAGAGCTCCCAAAATTTAATTTGACTTTTCTTCTTCTTTTTCTCCTATTTTCCTTTAAAGAGTCAGATAAATATTTTTCAAAGTTGTACCTCTTTGTTGATCAATTACGGTTTGTTTTCTTGGTAATTTCCTCACCGCATTTTTATAAAATAATAGAAGGATAAACATTTACACTCTAAAAGTATAAAATATTGTCAAAATTTATATTTAAATTAAAGAAATTCAAAAAATGTGAAATGAGTTTTTAAATTCAATTTTTTTTATTGTTATTAGAGTCCTTAAACATATATTAACATACAATTTTTTAAAATTTTGTTTAATGGCTTGATGTTTCACAATTTTATTTATAATTTTCTTGAAACTAATGTGATAACATGTTATCCGTTTTCATTTACTAAAATGATGGATTATCAAAAAAAAAATTAAAATACATGCATATATTTTAATGATAAATTTGGTAACATTGACCAATATTTCCATAAATATTACAACCAAATTACAAAAGTCCTGTGATTTTTATTAATTGTTTAATTGTATAATGCATAAAACATGAAGAAATTACGCGTCGTAAACGTTATATTAAAATATTAGATAATATACAAATGCAATTGCATTGTCGATGATATGACACTTTATAAATTTTCTATTTCGTTTGATAAACATGAATGATGATCACACTATAACTGGAAAAAAATTTTAAGCTAATGTAAACATAAAAAATATCCTCAAACCTTAATTTTGTAATGCAGGGAATGCCTTTATTATATGTTGTCAAAATATCCGCATTAAAGATAAGTCTAATCAAAGATTTTTTGGGAATTAACTTATAAAGTTGCATTGTCCACTAAACATTGTTAGGAGTGACAATATGGACTGACCTATCCCGCATAGACTCGTCCTGCACTTAGTCTGTAAAAGGTGAGTCAAGTTGGCCCGCCCCACATAGAATCTGCAAGCTATTTTCTTGGTCCGTTCTGCATAAGGGTTAGCCTTCGTGCTTGCTAGCTAGCCCGTATAAGAAATATTTTTTTTAAAAAAAAATTAAATAAAAATTTCAATTTTTTTTTATTTAGATACATAGGTAAATGGTTTTATAATATTATTTTCACGAAACATGCGTAGTAAGATGTTATTAAAAATTTTGGAATGTGAAATATGAGGCTACATAAAAAAAATATGGGGGTGCAGAGTATAAATTTTAAAGTTATACAGGTTATGCAGGTCAACCCGCTCCGTCCCATTCTTGGCCCACGTGGAATGGGATTATGCGGGGCGGGCCTAAACGGGTTGAAATAAGCAATCTGTCCCGCAATTTTTTTTCAACGGGCCGGCCTACACGGCCCACTCCACTTTGCCACCCCTAAACATTGTAACAAAATATATATAAACTATAGTCCAACTATATGGCCAACACGATGTGTACTCTAATCATATTTTGGTGTAAAAAGTTATGCAACATAGGAAGATAAGTACCATCAATTATCAACGATGTTGCATGATGAAGAGAAGAGCAATTAATATTGCATAAAGCACATTCAATGTTCTCTACAAGCAAGCTTGATAGACGATAAAAAAATCACTATAAGAAAATTATTAAATAACAATTAATTTTTTAAAAAAATTTAAAATATTGACTAAGTTAGATAATATTTTATAAACTAAAAAACTATTAGTATCTAAAGTAATTTTTATTATTAATAAAAATTTATAAACTAATTTCTAATTTGTGATTTTCTTGTAGTAACTCAACAAGTGTCTATATAAAGACATGCTTCAAAGAGAAGAATAAGAAAAAAGTCATTGCTTGTAAATGTTACAACTTTGTCAAATTTTCTTTGTGTCCAAAAACCTTAACTACAAGAAAATAATTAAATAGAAACCAATAGAGAAAAAAAAAATAGTTGTTATATTGATTATAATATAAATCATTTTAGAGACTAAAAAAATTTTTTGTTTTTAAATTAGTTTCTAAATTGGTATCTAATTAGCTACCAAAGTTTTAACTACCAATTATTTAGATTATAAATTTGGTAGCAAAAATCTTGGTAGCTAATTAGATATCAATTTATAAATTATTTAACAATAATAGAAACTAATTTAGAAACCAATATTTTTGTTTGTCTCTAAAATAATCTATAATTTAATCAATATAACAATTAATTATTTTTTATCTCTAAAATTAGTTTCTATTTCATGATTTTCTTATAGTATTTGTAAGAACATTGTTTGTCTTTGTATTCAATTTTTAACAAACTAATATAAAGTTTTTAACCTTGTAAACATTGAAATGTGTCTGATTAGGTAAATTTAAGTAATTATCAAGATCTATACTTAATTTCTTTTAACTAGTATATAAATATTGAATAATATTTTATTTCTTAATTTATTACATTGCATATTATGTTGTATGCACGAATTAAAGAAAAAATATTTAAAAAATGTATTTTAAAATATTTATTGACAAATTGCGTATCATACAAACTATTATTTCAGTGCCTTATATAATACTATACTTTATAAAAAAAAATAATTAAATAAAATACAATTCATTCATCCTTTTTTATCTCTCTTGTTTTATACGGCTAGGGCTAAAATATAGTATATATAAAATTCTTGTTATCCACATTTTCAAAATATAAAAGGAAACAAAAAAATATATTAGAAAAATTATATAGTTATATATTTGATCAAATACTAAAACTATTTGAATTTAGTAAGGAATAAAATTATCGAACTAAAAAGTAATATAAAACAGTTATAACAATCATATCCCATTTATCTAGGTACAAATAAAATGTAAAATTATTTAATTAAAAATGACACAAAATCAATTACAAAAAATTATATTCTTTTATATAAGAGCATAGCTATTAAGAATAAATATGGACAAAAAAAAAATTATTTTATAAAATAAGTCGTTTTAAAAATGGTGGTGATTGAGTCTAAGATGGCTCCGTTAGTCTAATTAAGTTTGCCGGTTGCCATTAAAGAATACACTGTCCACCCAAAACCTCACAATTTTAATCTGCTGCAAAGATTCGGTAGGAATATTCATTATAAATAGATTCCGTATTATTTATTAACTATAAATTCTTTTAAATATTTTTAAAATAATATAGTAAAAGTTAGTATTTTAAATTATATAACACTTCATAGTTAAATAACAGTGTAGAAAATATCTATTATATTAGCGTATTTCAATTAACATAATTCTATAATTATACGTAATCAAAACTACAGTGGAAAGTGATGAACAATTTTTCTTTCAAACAAGGCAAATATATCCCGTCTGAATGTGAAATTTGTAAAAATAAGATCACAAATGTAATTAACCAAATCAATTTTAAAAAAAAAATAAATAGAATGAACTGGGTTTTCCCTTGTGAGAATTCTAATTAGTTTAGTGTGGATTGATCTTTCAAAATGACTATAATTTTAAAAGGCAACTATTTTTTCTTACGAATAAATTACTATATAATGTTCTTGACCATTAACTTTTACATCCATGACACATAATCAACTTTAATTATTTTTCTTTAAATATTTAAAATTCAATTACAAATTACATTGATCTAATCTCATATCCGTTTATACACGTGGTATTAAGTTTTGGAGAGATGAGATTTATGTATACAAATATTAAATATTAAATGGATCAACTTCACTTTTATAAATCGATTTTGTCATTATTTTAATATGATATTTGTTCTAGTTAGATATTTAGTAAAAGGAATCCCTTTACAGATCAATAAATAGTAATATATTGATTTCCTTCAAATTTTCTCTATTCAATCAATTAAATTAAAAAGAACTTAATTCTCATAGTCCCTTTTTTTTTTTATTCTTAATTTTTACGAAAAACATATGTCAGGACTCTTGGTAATATCTTTCTTATTTTTACAAAACATGTATGATTTATTTGAGATTCTTGATTATGGTTTAGATTTAGCATGAGTTAACCAACATGGAATTATATGTTATTTGTTATTTCGAATCATTGACAAATATTTAATTAATATTGATATAAGAAAGTGGGCTGAAAAATTGATAAAATCAAATTAATATACACATATTAATATTTGAATTAAATTTAAAATTAAGTTCCTAGTAGTTCACCCAAAATAATCATGAGGACCCACAAATTATTTTTTAATAGATTAATTTACATCATCACCATACCTGAACCATATATTGATCCACAGGTGGCACCAACCCCTTGTTTCCCAAGTGTAAATGGAGCATACGTGCAGCAATTCAGCATGAAAATGTAGGGTTCAAGTTTATCTACACATGGCTCTATTCATCATATTTGACTTCTAAATTATTGAAGATGTAACATATTTGGCTTTTCAATTTGTTCAATGTTGACCACAACCCTCGTTCCACCCTCATGCACTTCAATCTTCTGAATCATCATTCATCACTTGCCCGCAGTCTCTTCATGGCATATCATCTTTTTGGTTTCATCTGATATCTTTTCTTGACTCATCTTTGAATCAAAGCATATAATATAGTTTAGGTGAAGACTTTGGTTAAAAACTAATAATACAATGAAAGAAAATAAAATTAGATTGGTTACTACGTACCTTAGTCACTAATAAATAATAGCCGCCATTATTTTTTTTATATTAATTCATCACTATAAAAAAAATTGTTAGAATGATACTTGACTCGTTTTTCTTTTCAATTTTTGGATTTCAGGATTAGGGTTAGAACGAATAAGGTGAATTCAATGCGTGGATCTCACTAATACAAATTGATTAATAAAAAGTCATGTTGGATTCAATTATATGCAAAAAATAAAAAATAAAAAAAATTCTCAAACCAGCAACTATACAATAATTTAGATTAGTATTAGTAACTTAAAAATATCACTACAAGGAAATCATCAAATGAAAACAAATTTTAAAGAACAAAAATAATTAGTTGTTATATTAAAAAAGTTATATACTGTTTTAAAGATTAAAACAATTATTGGTATATTAATTTTTATTTTTATTATTGATAAATAATTTTTAAATTGATATCTAATTCGATACAAAGGTTTTGACACAAAAATTTTAGATACCAACTTTAAAATCTAAATAATTGGTAGCTAAAACTTTTAGGTAACTTATTAGATACCAATTTAAAAATTATTTATCAATAATAGAATCTAATTTAAATAGTAATAATTTTTTTTAGTCTCTAAAATAGTATATAATTTAATCAATATAAAAATTAATAATTTTTTTATCTTTAAAATTGATTTTTATTTAATAATTTTTTGGTAATGTATTAGTACATGACAAGAAACACATGAGGAAAAAACCCTTGAAAACATTATTATTAATTAGGGTTTGTTTATGAAACCGATTTCAAGTTCATACAAAAATGGTAATTAATTGATTCAAGAAAGTGACAAATAATGGCATTTTAAATTTCAAACAAGGTATTGCATGTGCAAATGAACCAATGGTGGGGTTGATGTAAAGTTGAATGGTTCTACTTCTCGTTAAATATTTAGCTTGATTGAATCAAATTTGAATAATCAGATCTAATAAATTAATGAAGAAAATTGATAGCTTATAAAAAGAATGAAGATGAAAAGAAGATAGTGAAGTTTAGCTTTGAATGAAAAGACAAGAGTGTTGGATGGTTGAGCATGCCGTTGAATATGCAATTGTTTTGTGTTGACTATGTGAACATAGTTACTATTTTGGTTAAATAGTGATAGAATTTGACTAATTCAATTGAGTGATAACGTTATGTTGGAAAACATGTGCTAACACTACTCGAGAATATAAGTTTCAAAAATGGAGATCTTAACCATTCTACACTTCACGTGATTTCATGCAACAAATTCAATGGTTTAGTGAGTATAAATATGTAGGTTTTTTTTTCTCCTTCTATTTGCAAGGTAATTACAGACACTAACTATAAATTAATAATTTGTTTGAAGATTTGCACATGCACTTGGTTATGAGAGAGTGAGAAAATGTTGAAACTTTACAAAACGATTTTATAAAGTTAGGTTAGATGTAAAGTTTAATTTTAATATGTTAGTTAATTCATTTATAATTCATCCTTACGAAAATATGGGATATTAAAAATCTTATATTGATTAAAAAAATAATATTTTATAATATATAAGTGAGTGTAAATCTGATTTTATAAGGTTGAGTTAAATTTAATAAATTTTATTTTTTAATAAAAATATTTTATTTAAAAAAAATACTAAGTTGAAAGGAAAAATTCACATTCCTACAAATTTTATTAAAATGTTTTTGCTGTAATGAGCATTTGCCTTAACCCTAAGCCATTAATAACTGAAGAATAAACAATTTGAAGGTGGTTGTTCTTATCCTAGTCAATGTGTCCGAGTCTTAAATTGCTATATTTACTTCACCCTTTCTTGTTAAATTTAAACACAGAAAAAGTGGAGAAGACAATGTTCTAGATTGTCTGATGTCAAAATAATATGTAATTAATTCAGTTCAATAATTTGGGAAATTCACTCAACATTAAATTTATATACATATATTCCAAGACCAATTTAAAATAATAGTATTCTAGTTCTAGGGGATACAAAAGGAAAATTTCGTGTTTCTATACATTTTTTAAAATAAATTAAATAAAAAAGATAATATTATTTAAATAAAAAATGAAATTGTACAATTTTTTTTTAATTTGGATTTATATGCAATTAAGGGTTACCTTTTTTTTATATGTAATTGAAACATAATAGCGGTGAAGATTTAATGTTAATCTCAAAACACGGAGACAAAAATATAGACCTCATAATTGTTTTTGTGGAATTATGTTTATCTTTCTTAAAATTATGTTCATTAACACTAGTATATTTTATACTTTTAAAAAAATATTTATCTTTTTTTTTTGTATTTTCTATTACAATAATATTGTATTTTTTTTCTCTCATTTTAAACAAACACATGTTTCCCTTGTATTCTTAATCAGTGATAATAAGTGGCAATAAGTGACAATCGTTTTTCTTATTTTTTACAGAGTGATTTCTCTTATTTTAAAATAATATACTAACTAAAACATAAAAAAAAATTATAAAAATTAAATAAATTTTATAAAAAAATAAATGATTTAATTATTATATATCAACCATATAAAAATTATATTATTACTCCATTATAAATTGTCTTGTAATATATACATTTTGGAAATATACTTATTTTGGAAAGTAATTTTCAAAATCACACGTTACAATATAATTCTGAAAAATAATTATATATAAAATAGAAATAATAGAAAGAAATAGTAAATAGGTAAATTTGAATAGAAATAAAATGTAATGAGTGCACTTAGTAAAATGAGAGTTGTAATTAATAAAATGCTATTTGCTATTTGATAAGCCCAGTGAAGTTGAATGGGCTTCGCTCAAACTCATTATTAGAAGCCCAAATTTTAAGCCTTTCAAATTATCCTCTAATGGATCTTTAATCTTTATTAAATCATTTTTATTGTTTTCGTTTGAAGGTATATAAGGACCATATAATGATTATAATAATACTAATACAAAAAATTTTATAATGTTATTTTTAAATTATATACTTATTTTGTTTAAACACTTAACCTAGTGAGATATATAAGTTTACGTATCACACTGTTTAAATAAATATTGATGCAATAAAAATATTATATAAACGTTTGAGTTTTAAAATTATTTTCAAGATTATATACTTACCTGGTGACTTACATATAAGTTTAGGTCCCTTAAGTTATTTAAAGACATGTATCTTTCTTAAATAGATATTAAAATTGACATAAATTAAAAATATAGATTAATGCATAGTTATATTTTATTTTAGGTCCATAACTTATTTAAATACGTGTGTTTTCACTAAATGGAGATCAAAATTGACTTAAACTAATAAAAATTACGTGCATACATTTCTTTCTTGTAGAGTGTTTTTATTGTGTAATTTAATTTATAGATACAGTAAAAACACTTTTTCATAATGTATTTAATAACTTTTCTATGTGGGTTAATATAGTAACTTTCTAATCAATTGATTGATTTTAAATAAAATAATACTTCATTGATTATTTTTTATATTTAAGTTTTATTTGTTTTTAGTAGGTTAACATAACATGAAACAACTTTTTATTTATTTATCAGCAAATGAAACAACTTAAAGTCCAAAAATATTAAATATGAAATATTACAAATATGTGAAAAATAATAAAAGAAAACAACTCTAGGATTTGGAATGAACATGGGTAAGACTGAGTTCAATTTGTCATGATTTTGACTTAATTTGGAATTTTAATTGTAACTATTAATTTAATCAACACTAGAAATAAGTGAGATAAAACTAGAACAATTACACTAATAATATAATATGTTAATTTTATTTAAAAATAAAAAATAAAGTCATATTTGTGATATTGTTTAGACTTGTAATGCTTATAGAGAATATCCAAATTAATTGGACATGTATTCCGTATCAACAATGACAAATTAAAAGAGCTTATATGTTTCATAAAACACATGAAATTTTAATTAGATTGCTTATTTTTATTATATAGTTTTTCATTCTATTTATTTATTTATTCATAGTAAGTTTGTTTATTATTTTATATTATATTCTCCAAACAAAGATTAAATATGTTAACTACGTTTTATTTTAGGGTTCAAGGTTAATTTGTTTTCGAAGTTTCGTAAATTAGTACATAATCAACATACCTTTTAATCATTTCACTGTCATATTAAAACTAATGGACACTATATAATAAAAAAAAATTAATATCCAAAAATAACTTTCCATTAAACAAGTTAGAAACTAAATTCAGCGTTTCTTTATCGTCGTTTTAATTAGTTAATCAATAAAAATTATACTTTTTCCATTTTTATGTTATATTGTTAACCTTCATAATGCTAATTATTAGCTCTTAAATGCTACTATTCAAAGAGTTGACTTTAATAAACTAATTTACTTTAATTCATATAATTTTTTTAATTTATTCTTATTAAAAATACACTTAATTAATAATAATTAACTTTAAATTAAGAATTATATACTCAAAATTTTGTAATCAATTTTTTTTCCTAATATGGTTATCAATATATTTATAATGTTTATACATTTTCCAAATAGATTTTAATTAATAAAAACAATATTAATTTAATATATTAGATATACCTTAACATTTTTATTTCAAAATGCTATTCATATTTTAAATTATATTAAAATTCCATAATTTATATAAAATACATTTAAATTAATAATATTAATAATGTCGAATTTTTTCTTACAATATTATTATTCACTAATTTAATATTTTATATTGAAATCAGTTTTGTATTGACATTTTTAATTATATTACCATAAAAAAATTACTTATTTTTTAATAATCTTAAAATTTTTAGTGATTGAGTAAATAATTTAAATTTCATTTATAATAATAATAATTACTCATAAATATATTTAATATTAATTTTTAATAATAATAATAATCATAAATTAAATTTAAATAATAATAGTTATTAATCAAAACCAATTTTACTAACAATATTTAATATAAATTCTCACTAGAATTATTTTTATTAATTTTAACTTTAGGTATAATTTTTATTAATTATATTAAATAGATTAGTTATTAATTACACTTAATAAAAGAAAGAAAAAAATTTCTTAATATTTTTAAAAAATAAAAAAACTTGCATAGAAATCAGTTGTAGTAGAACTTGTTTTCAGTTAGGCATGATAAAGTGGATTTATGCATCAGCCACAATAGTTAGTGTTTTTGACACATCAGTTCCTTTGTCTCCTTGGTCTGCTAGTCTATTTTTTTTTTTTTAAATTAAAATTTAAAATAAAAAATAATTTAAAAATTAACTTTTTTCTATCATATTATTTAAAATATATAAATATAATACTATAACTTAAATTATTAATATATCGATTAAAATATTAATTATAATGAAGTAATTTAATAAGTAAATAAAATAATTACTTTAATTTATTTAATTAATAAAAACTTAATTTTTTTTACAGAATTTAAAAAACTAAATTTAAGAAAAAGTTAGCCAAAACCCATTAGATTTAGGATTTAGAGTTTAACATTTCTACCTGAGTCCACCAAACAGGCTCTAATTTCTAACAAGTAAAATAAAACAAGATCAATAGAACTGGAGAAAAAATTCTGAGAGCTGGGAACGATTTGTGGATATGAACAGTAAAAATCTTTGGCAATTACTTAATTTTGCATGGTTTTTTACCTACACCCGATCAACTTTCAAATTTTAAAATTGTCTTTTATTTTAGAATTGAAAATTTTAAATTGAAAAATATATTCTGAAAATAAAAATCTGAATTGGATTTTTGTTTTTCAGAAATGAAATTTCAAAATTGAAAAATGTATTTCAAAAAATAAAATCTGAAAATATATCGTAAAGAATATATTTCAGAATTTTTTTTTAGAATTCAAAAGAGTATTCTAGAGTCCTGAATATATTTCCAGTCAAATCCAAAATATATTTTCATCCACCTCCCCTTCTTATTTAAAATCTGAAAAAAAACATTTTTATCATTTTCCAAGAGAAAAAATCGCACCAGAGAATGTAGATTTTGAGTTGGGAATATTAACGAAACAACCTCGTTGTTCCCTTTTTGCCAAACACCGCGTGGAATTCTGCTTTTGGTTTGCTGTCACTCTTACCCAATTCCCAACTTTCTTCTTCTTCTTCTACTTCTCATCCTTTCTCACTCCTCAACGCAATTCAATCTCTCTCTTTCACTGGGTATGTGTGATTCCTCTTCTTTTCTCTATTTTGCAATTACCCTTTTCCTTTCTCCATTTCATTTCCCTTTCTTTTCCTTTTGCATTCGATCTAAGCAAAATAGAATGAAAAGAGAGTGTGGTTTTTGTAATTGATTTCTTGTCTGTGTTTTCGTGGCGATTGATTGGAATAATTTGTTGAAGGGTTGATGTTGGATTGGGCTTTTATTTTTACTTTGCTCAAATATTTTCCCCTCTAGAATTTTCCGCCAATCGCATCTGTTAACGTTCCTAGTTCTGAATTTAAAAAAAAAAAAATTATTTAGCGTTTCTATTGCAATTTCATTTTAGTTTATATCAGCTTCTGGGTATAGTATAAGTTAGAAAACTGAAAACTATCCATATGGTATGCTAAAAGTTTGAGTAAATTGTCATATTTTTAGTCCATAAAATTGGCATAACTGGTCAATTTTTAGTCCTTGAAATTAACTATTAAGTTAGTTACTCATGAGATTAAGAAAAATATTTGGTAAGTATAAACCAATTTGATTACTGATCCTCTGAGAGACAAACAAAATAAGAATTTTCTAATATAAATAAATCCTTTTTGATAACCTACTGAGTGCTTATAATTAAACCATGAATAGATGACCTTTGTGGTCATATACAAAAGGCTCCTCTTGGTGTCTGTTTGATTCTGTCGCGTGACTACTAATACATATGCATGTTCATACTAATTTACTCTTGCTTGCATATAGAACAGTATAATTCATTCATTTAAAAAATTTAGTGTTCTCAAGGTTTAGGTTGATTTTACAACAACTAGTAATAGCTATATGTAATTTTGAGGCTTAGTCTTCATTCAGTTTATAATGTATTTGTGACATGAATTCTTTTTGATTACCTATTGAGTCCTTATAATTAGACTACGAATAGATTATAGACGACTATGTGTTCATATTTGAAAGGTTTGTCTTCTTATCTGTCTGAGCACATCCTGTGACCACTAATGCATGCATATATGAGAAATGCTATGCCAGTCAGAATTCAGGCTCATACCTTTTACTTAACATTTGGAGAGACGAAACACGGCAACACAAAAAAGAACCAATTGCACTTCATTTCTTGGGTAGTATGAACTTGTAATTGTACTGTGGAGTATTTATATGCATTTATTTACTAATTCACACATGTATGTATTTGAAAGCATAATTTATTTATTTAAAATTTTCTAGTGCACTCAAAATTTAGATTGATTTTGCAACAATTAGTAATTGCTATGTATATTTTTGCAGCTTAGAGTCTCCATTTTTGTTTGACTGGATTATGAATTTTAATGGCTAGTCGAAGAATAGTTTATGGCTTTATCGTATTCTGTAATCTGCTTTTAGTAATTAATATAGAAATTTATATACAGGCATATCATATTCTGTTTATATGAACAAAGTCTCCTATATTTAATTGTATTTATTCAGCCTGGATAAATCGCTTTGTTGTGTAGTTAGATGCACGAATGCCTTTGTTTCGCTCTTTCAATAGTTGTTTGTTTCTTATGTATTCTTCTGTTAGAAAATTTCTTATATTAGAAGGAGCTTGGCATCCGTATCTTGTATAATCATATATTTTGAACTTATCAATCGTATAGATCAAGGGTACAACTAAGTTCTTATTTTTAGGCTTTTGGTTATTTGTTTAAGTTTGTCAATCTGTCTTCCTGGCATCTTAAATTGGTACATCTGGAACCCCCCCTCCCCTTTATAATGGGTATTTTTAATTAATTTATTTCTTGTAGAGAAGTGTGCTTATTCTATTCAAACTCCTTGCAGCAATAAGAAGCAGCATACTTGCACTTCCAGTTTCCTTCTGTGTTACTTTCTTCTACTCTCCCCAGTCTTTTCAAAACGAAGCTCCTTCCACCACTCTCAGGTTATTCTATCAAGCGTTGTTGCTGCTTCTGCAAAACTCATCCTAATATTGCTGGTAACAAGTCCTCCATGAACTTGTTGAGCAGACTCGTTGGGTTGGGTAGCCCAAGGGCAGCAGAAAACATTAATTCAGCAGCTGCTCAAGGACCAGATGATGACATACCAGAACCAGGTCAACAGTTTGCTCAGTTTGGTGCTGGCTGCTTTTGGGGTGTTGAGCTGGCCTTCCAGAGGGCATTGGGGGTAACAAAGACAGAAGTTGGTTATAGCCAGGGGCTGTTGCATAATCCAAGCTATGAGGATGTGTGTACAGGGACCACACACCACTCGGAGGTTGTCAGGGTCCAATATGATCCCAATGAATGTAGCTATGAGAATTTGCTTAATTTGTTCTGGGCTAGACATGATCCTACCACACTGAATCGGCAGGTAAATTTTGATTTTTTTTAGTTGTGTTATAAACCTAGTCATGCTGGATTGAATGAATTGGTCTGGTTTGTTATTAGTACCATACCATGTTCTTACTGTTTCTGGTGTGATGTCTAGACTTTTCTGATTTGAATTACAAGTTTGGGCTTGTGGATTATTTATGTAAAGTTTCTTTAGAATTATTCACCAACACTTTACTTAAAATAGTTCATCTTTTTCTATACTTTCTTTTTACATCATGATAATTTGTCTAGGGTGATGCTAATAATTTCTGTTGCCTAATTGATGCACTTATGTTTGAACATCCTATGTTGTCTTGTTTTGTGATTTCTGTTTCCAATGTGTTCTCTGATGTATTGGGTTATATGAAACTGACGGGGGAATCTCTTGATGTTTGTTTCTTTCATTACTAATTTTTAAGCTGTTTGCCATGCCAACTGTGGGATTTTTTACCCTGAAGTTTGTTTCCTTCATAACTCATTCACATCATACATATGTGACTTCACAACTCACTCAGTTACGTTTTGAGAGTTCATTGCAAATACTAATTTTTACATGTTTCTAGATTGTGTTAAAGAACCAGTTGCTAAAGTAGATCCTACTCAGTTTAGATATACTACACAAACAAGTATGGCATGGCCTGCCTTTTTCATTTTGTCGGCCAATGTAATTTTTTCTTGAAAAGAAACGCTAGCTTTCATTGTTTTTGTTAGGATTCCAAGTGAGTTTGTCCCACATCGAGTCTGAAGAGCAATATATAAGAAAAAACCTAACAGTTTTTGTGAGAAATTTACTATCCTTATGTTGAACTTCGAATATGTTGTTGACCTCTAGTAATTATTGAACATGATATGTAGAGAAACCAGTTTGATATGGAGTGATCTATTTCAAGTCAAACCTTAGAAATATTTCTTAGGTGCTTTCAGTGCCATTCCTCAGTTAGAATTGGAGATACAACTCAGTAACTTATATTGACTTTTAACACAAACCTTTGTACTGCGAATTATAGAGATAACACTAATTTTATTGGAAGAGAATAACAACAAAATCATCTAAAGAATTGCATTCAAGTTTTATTACTCCAATTATGGAGATGAAACTTTAGTTCTGATTGAAGAATAATACTAAAAAAAAAAATCAAAGAAACTGCACAAGTTTTGTTCTCTCATATATTGCATTTTGTCTTTTCTTTCCTTTTCTCTGATCAAACCATTGTTTTCTTAAATTCTGTCTTTTCAGCACTCCAATTTTTCCCACTCTTCTCACCACTCTAATGCATGCACCTATGAACTTTGAATATATGTTGACAACCTGTGATCTATAGTGCTGCTGATGTAGCTGCACATTGCTGTTGCATCATGTGGCTCAAGTGCTAAGTAACAGTTTGTTCTTCCTATGTGACAGGGTAATGATGTGGGAACACAATACAGGTCTGGAATATACTATTACACACCTGAACAAGAGAAGGCAGCCACGGAGTCCCTGGAACAGCAACAGAAGAAGCTGAACAGGAAGATTGTTACTGAGATCCTTCCTGCCAAGAAGTTCTACAGGGCAGAAGAATACCATCAGCAGTACCTCGAGAAAGGGGGCAGATTTGGCTCCAAGCAATCTTCTTCTAAGGGATGCAACGATCCAATCCGATGCTATGGTTAGATTATTCATATGGGAACTACATCAAAGGTTCTAAATGACATTTAGATGTTGAAAGCATGGTTTTGTTGTAAAGTATTTTATCCATAAAGCTAAGTCACACTCTACCTACTCTCTGTATTGTATTTATAGGGTGAAGATCACTAGAACTAGAATCACTTTTAGAGTTATGAAGTAGTTTTATATGTTTAGTTTTCTAATAAAATAGTTTTATAATATGCCTTTAATTAGTGTCACTTCTTGACTTAAAATGTTATTTTTATTTTTTGGAGTTTTCACCCTAGATTTACGTGGATAATTACTCAAACATTATTTATATAAATTGGATTAATAAACTAATCATGGTTCAATAAGTTGAATTCCAGATTTATATGAATATGATTTAAGTGGGGCTAGTTATGTATAGCTAATAAAAATTAATAGATTTTTGTTAAGGAAGAAATCCATCATCTCAAAAGGTTTTAATTAGTGTTTCAAAATAAGGTACAAAACATGATCACACTTTGTTTTTGTGAGACACTGAAGTTTGATAAGGTCTACATAAGATCATATGAGTATCAAACTTTAGACGATACTTATAAAAAGTAAATTTTATACTTAAAATAAATATCCATATGTTTATAGAAAATATTTGATTGTTAAAGAGATATCTTCAAAATAAGATACTAAAGATCTTTCGAGGCCTAAGTTAAAATTATTTTTTTCATCAACTTTTTGATAAGATATTTTCAACTTTGACAACTTTAGATAGCTTTAGATGATAAGTATAAAATAAGAAAATTTTGAACTTAAAATAAATATCCATGTGTCTACCTTTTGTTTCTAGGGAATATTTCTTTGTTAAAACAAAATTATGAGTTTCGCAATAAAAAAAAATGTTTTCAATTTAGTTCAAAGTTGCATTCCTTTAAAAACAAAAGTTGCATTCCTTTAAAAACAAGTATAAATATTATAATTTTATGAAAAAAAGTAAGTTATGAGAATAATGGTGTAGATTTTTTTAAAGCAGCCTATTTTTTAAACTCATATAATCTAGAAAAAAAGATATCATTGTAAATTCTCTCTGCATATAACTTTTAAATGACAATTTTACCTTTATAAAGTGACTTTTCAATTAGTTACTTTTGAAATCTTTCGAATTATCTATTTTGAAAATCTTTTAAAATAAAATTTCTAAAATTTCTACAGAATTTTTATAACAAACTTTTTGGAAACATATGAAAACATTCCAGAACATTATTTCTAGAACAAAATTTTTGGAAAAACTTTTTGGAACATATAAAATATGTTTTCTAGAACACATAAACCAAAATTTCAAAATAAGTTTTCCAAAATGTAAATGATACTTTCTAAAACGAATTTTTTGGAACAATTCTCTTCTTTTTCTTTTTAAAGAGTGCAACACAAGATGAAGAACGAAGTAGCAGAGCACGATGCACAATAGAGAGTATTTTAGTCTTTTTCTCTTAATATTGGATGCAATTAATAGTTATGGATATGCAAATTAATAGTTATGGATGTGCAAATTAGTAGTTATGGATGTGCAGAAAGTAAAAGCCCCTTACTTTTCTTGTCTTTAGAGTAGTGGGAGTGATAAGCACATGTTTTTAGGCCTTTTCTTCCTGCACCTCCGTGATTTTTACCTGCACCTTCGTGATTTTTACCTGCACCTCATACCAATACAAAAAAACTAAAATACCCTCTCTCACTATACCACACCACTGTTGTCACTATCACCATCGACACCGCGGCACCTCCAACTACACCTCCCTTCTCCATAACCACAAAACTGTACTCTTTGAGAAGAAGAAAAAGAGTGTGTAAAATAGTGGGTTTTGTGGAAAACTTGTTTTGGAAAGTTTGTTTTCGAAGAAATCATATATATGTTCTGAAAAAATTGTTTTGAAAATCTTGTTTTGAAACACATATTGTATGTTCTAAAAGTCTTATTTTGAAAAGCTATTTTGAAAAACATGTTATATTATATATTATGAAAACTTGTTCTCAAAATTTTGTTATAGAAAGCTCCTTTAAATATATTTTATATGTTTGGAAAGTTTGACTAAAAAATTTTGTTCCAAAATTTTGTTACATGTAATACAAAAATCCCTTTTATAAAAGTTAAAACGGTTGTTTTTAAAAATTATAGATGTTTTTATTTTGGGATTTATCGTTGGTTTCCCTTATCACTCAGCAAATTTCGTTCCAAATCAATCTGAAATTATTTCTTCTTTGAATATATAAAGTGATTTGTTTGTTATGCCAATAATTAATTTTGTAATCGACATTAAAAGTATTTTTCCTTCTATATTTTGTCATTCAGCTAATAAGTTTAATTCTACTTTTTTTTTTTTTACGGGAATCTCATTATTCAGAAAATATGTACATAAAATAAATTCAAGTACTGTTTTCATGCTCAATTGTTTTTAAAATTTACATTCGTTAACTTTTTTTATCATTGTATTTTTTTAGTTTCCACGTATTTTATTATCCATTAATTACATAACAGAAGAAAAAAAGTTTTTTTTTATTAATTTGGAGTAATTTTCTTCTTTTAATTATTAAATTAGTGTAGTTTTTTCAAAACATTACAAATTTAGGTAATTCGTATCAACATGACACAACTTCTTTGTAAAAAATATTGTCATAATAGCACAATTTTTGTCATGTCAAATTGACTATACTGAGGATAAAGTCGTGTCATCATGACACAATTTTGATTAACAAATTTTTTTAAAAGTAAAGTCGTGTTTATGTGACATGACTTCAGTTTAAAGCAGGTTACACTAAAACCGTGCATAGAGAGCACTACTTCAACTTTTTGTTGATTTTTTTTTTTTAAATTGTTTGTTTGTTTTGAACTGAAATTTTACTTTACTTAAAAAAATTTCACTAATCAAAATCGTCCTAGGATGGTATGACTTTGTCATCTTTCTATTGTGTGTTAACATGACATACCTCATTCAATAATCACTGATAACAAAAATAGTTTGTTAATTAAGAACTAATCAAATTTTATGAAGGTCTTGAATTTTGTCACACCACTAGCTCAATTGAGCACCATCAGACCAACGGGAAAGCTGAGACTATTAATAAGGTAATATTGAACGAGCTGAAAAAGCGATTAGTGGTATTTAAAGAAAAATGAATAGAGGAATTACTCGAGGTCGGTGCATACCCCAATCGACAACACAAGAAACTCCTTTTAGTTTAACACACGAAATTGATGTCATGATCTTGGTAGAAGTTGGTGAACCCTCCCTGTGAAGACACATAACATGAAAATCAACAACTATAGCTTGATCATCAACCTAGACCTAATCAGCGAGTTGAGGAACAAAACCATATAGGGAGGTATAACTCTAAGGTTAAGCCAAGAAGTTTTCACTAAGCGAATCTTATATGGAGGATTAGAGTGATGCAAGAAAAACTGAAGGAAAGTTCTTGGCCAATTGAGAAGGACCATTTCAAATTCAAAGTAAGGCAAAGAATGTAGTGTATCGATTAGAGCATCTCTTAGGCAAAATAATTATGAAAACGTGAAATACAACACATCTCAAATTTTGTTTCAACTAAGTTGTAATGAAATGATACTTCAAGTGCACATGGTTGAGATCATTAAAATTTGACACCATTGATGTGACTAAGATTATGATTGGCTGAGTCACAAAAAACATGACCAAATGATCTAAGAAAATCTCGTCGAATACATGTTGGACACCTAAAATGATAAATAAATAATGATTAAAATCAATTAGAATACATTAATATGTATGTATTGTCAAATTAAACTAAAATTAATCTTGAAAACCATGTTAATTCATACTCACTTAAACAATATCCTCACTCACTTCTATAAATATAGGTTAAAATCATTTAAATGAAAGTCATATTTTTTATTCCAATCACTGAATACCGATTTTTTGAGTATCGAAAAATCTTTTATAAATATATCAAATGAAGACTAAAAAAAAATCAACAAATAGGATAACCAGATCAACAAGATAAATATAAAAACACGTTTTCAAAACCTACAAGAATAATATATATAATAAATTGAATTACGAATAAGAGAAATATAAAGACACGTTATAATATATATATAATAAATTGAATTAACAAATTTATGTAAATTTACCCTTTAATCTTGATTTGTAAGTAATAAGCAGTGGTCGGTCTTATTTTTGTTTTGTATGTAATGAGCATATGCTATTATATTATATATTTCGAAGAGCGTTGGGGAACTATTTTGAAAATGAGATAAAGAAATCTTATTTTAAAAAGCAATACTTTGTTTTTTTTTAAATCAGCAAAAGGCAATGGTTTATAATTATCATCTTTTTGTAAAAGTTTAATATATTTTGGATAATATTAGATTGGTATATATGTGTGTGGATGGATTTTATGTTTGGGTAGGAACGTTACAGAAAAATATGGCAACTTAATTCCTTGCAAATATTTGATTCGTGGAAGTAAATTCACAAAATAATAAAAAAACGATAAATATTCTGTCATGTTACTGCTATCTACTCTATTATAATTAATTTGTTGATTCTGAACATGCTGCCCCCACCAAATGTTGCTGTCATTTTTTCACACTGCAAAAGAACCATCACAAATTTTGGTCTCATCTGAATTCTTTTCAGAAGATATATATATATATATATATATATATATATATATATATATATATATATATATATAATATTATAAAATTAAAAATGAGAGATGAGAAAAGGAACAAGTGGGTGGTGCAACAAGGATTAGAAAAAGACATTTGAACAAATTGTAGTTGCAATTAACACAAAAGTGGAAAATGCTATGTTAACCTTGTTTTAGAAAGAAACATTAAATAAAGTTTGTTGGTTGAATTAAAATAAAGATAGTGACCAACATGTGATCTACACTAATATACTCAATCTATGCACCCTTCTTCCATCAACATTTATTACCATACATGTATTATTTCAACCCAAAAACTCAAACTCATATATAGTATTTTTTTTTATTAATCAGTTTTAATTACTTTTTTTAAAATCAAATACCCAAAACCTTAAATCTTAAACTCTAAACCTTAAATCATAAACCCTAAACCATCTATAAGTGTTGGTCTGATTGGTTTGTCCATAATTTCTCTTTGAATTTTTTTTTAAAAGGTGTTAATTTTTCTTTGAGCTTGACTTCAAGACCCATTGGTTGAGTAGGAACGAAAGTTAGCCTTAGTGATCCGACAGTGCTAAGGGGAAGGACTGTAGCTCAACGGATAAAATTTACTCTAGGGATAACAGACTGATATTTTCCTAGAGCTCACATTGACGGGAAGGTTTGACACCTAGATGTAAGCTCTTCGCCACCTAGGACGGTAATATGTTCCAAGGATTGGGTTGTTCGTCCATTAAAGTGGTACGTGAGCTAGATTTGGAACGTCGTGAGACAATTCTATCCATACCCGGTGTGAGCGTTAGAACATTGAGAGACCTTTCCCTAGCACGAGAGGATCAGGTCTAAGTTTGAAGTTCTTTCTAATATACGAGTTTCTCATACTTATTTGTATTTTTTTATTGAATAATATTTTTTCATGTAATTAAGAGAAAAAAATAAAGTTGCATTAAAAGTAACTTTATAATAAAATCTTGTTCGTAAAATAAATTAAAAAATTGGCGAGAATAATCAAGATATATAACCATCTTTTATTATTTATTTTTGACATTAGAATAAAAGGAAGAAGAAAAATCTTATTTCACAATATTACTATGCTTCAAAAAGAATTTGGAGTAACAAAAAGTTATTAGGTTTTGTATTTATTTGAAAGCTGAAAGTGAAATTGATATCTGTTTTCCAATGTTGTTGTTAAAGATATTGTTTACTTAAGAAAACATCAATGGAATGTCAAATAACAATTTACATTAAAGAACTTGGAGTGACCAAGGCTTGCATGGCTCTACAATAAATTTTGAAAAAATGTCATTTTGTTTTGAAAAGAGAAAAAAATTTTCAATGTAATTTATCTACTTTTTTTAAAAATAAATAAGTTGAATATTAAAACTCCTTACCATCAAGACAATTTTTCATATTAAAATATTATTCACCAATAAAATATTCACATCAATAATAAAAATTGAAGGCATATCTTTATAAAATATATGAATTTCATATATTTTTAGTTTTGAGATTTTTTTATTATCAAATATAAATTAATTTATTACATTAAATTGGATTTATTTAAGAGCATTTTTTTTTATGGAAATATATTGTAAATTCTTGGATCTTATTTCTATTCACTTTTCCTTTCTCATTTTGTTTCTTTGTTTCATAAAACAAAGTCCGTTGCATGTCCTCTCTAACTCTCCTCTTTTCTCTCAATTATGACTTAAATTCTTCTATCTTTCATAAATCAATGTGTATGTTTCTGAATATTAAATAAAGAATCTATCATATAACAAAGATTCTATTACTTCACTAATAATCTAAGTTAAGAAAAAATTATTTGCATATTTGATACTTATTTTACATCAGATGTCGGTATATTAAACTTATTTTGATTATTCACTTTTATAATTTGATGATAATTTAAATATTATATTAGATCAAGTATTACTCTCTAATGAAACATTTTTAATACGAGATTTTAAAAATATATTTAATTTATTAAATCTTTATATATATATTTTAAATATAGAAGAAATATAATTAATATATTGAAACACATTAGTTAGAAAGTTTTAGTTAGAAAGTTGAATTTAAGTATAACTAAATTTTATAAAAATAGTTTATAAAATGAGCTTTACACTTATTTATATATATGAAATGTTTTTATATGTGAGATCTCCAACATATTTCTCACACGACGAGATCTATCAATTTGTGTGTGAGATTATATAATACATTACAAGAAAATCATTAAATAGAAATTAATTTTAGAAACAAAAAATAATTAGTTGCTATATTAATTAAATTAGAGACTAAAAAAATTTGCAGTTTCTAGATTAGTTTCTATTATTGTTAAATAGTTTCTAAATTGGTATCTAATTAGCTACCAAATTTTTAACTACCAATTATTTAGATTCTAAATTTGGTAGTAAAAATCTTGGTAATTAATTAGATACCAATTTAGAAACTATTTAATAATAATATAAATTAATTTAGAAACCAATTTTTTTTAATCTCTAAAATGATTTTTAATTTAATCAATATAACAACTAATTATTTTTTGTCTCTAAAATTAGTTTATGTTTAATGATTTTATTGCAGTAATAAGTGGTTTGATAATGGTCCAATAGTGGGTGACCTATAAACTCAATAAATTTTTGTTAGAATAAACTTTATAGGATTTTAATATAATATTAAGAAATGAATTTTAAACATAACTCAACTTTATAAAATCGACTCATAATATATAATTTACACCCACTATAGTATAAAATGTTTTTATTTATAATTGATTTGAAATCTTAAACGGATACTATAATAAAAATAATTATTGTTAAATTGTATGTTTGTTTTAATTTTAATTAATTTTTCCTTTTATACGATGTTTTGGTTATGATAAATTATATTTAATATATAAAAAGACAATGTTACCGATTTTTGCTTAGAAATCTTAAAACAAATCTAGAATTTCCTTATCAGTTTTTGTTGATTTTTTCAAATGCTTATTTTAATATGTTTTGGTTAATAATATGTGAATCTAATATGTTTTGTGAATCTAATATTAGAGAAACTCATTGTATTCCATCATATTATTATGCTATATTTGATTATAGTATTGGAAGTGAATATTTTGTATTTAGTTAATCTATTTTGGACTGTTACATGCATCATACTTTAAGAGAATGACCACACAAAGTTATGAACTGTGATGATGGTGACCCACACACAAGTGTGGACCAAGAACAACCTCTTAGATTCCATTCCATGGATTTCATCGAAACTTTTTTTCCCACAGAACCTATTATTAAATGATTAATTAATTTAACTTATTAAACTAAGCTATCATTAAAAAATAAACTTAGGATTAGTAGCCGTTACATCCTTTTTCATAGTTTAATTAATTTAAACACCCCCTAGATCTAACTTGCAAAAATAAATCACTCCTACATTCAATAAAAAAGTGTTATGTCAAATCTAATCAAATCATACACACACGCTAAATAAAAGATCAATCATTCATTATGTTCCATCATAATAAGGTTCCACTCCACCACAATAAAATTGCTAAACGACAACGTTTTTCTTATACCACTCTTCCAAATTTCAATTACAACGTTCGAGTTTTATTTAAATTTATCTTACAATGAAAAATAACGTCATAAAGTGGCCAACTGTGCTTATTTAAACGTGTTATATATATATATTAATAATTATATTCAATTTATATAATTTTTTTGGTTGCATAAAATGATAGAAATTTTTTCTAGTAACTTCATTTTTCTATTTGACGAAGTTTAACGATGAATTATATTGAATGACTTACAAGAATAATGAATGACAATAACATATTTTCTTATAATATATGTTAAATACATTTTTCATTATCAGATCAAACTCTACGAATAAAAACATATTACAAAATATTTTGCGAAATTAATTTTTGAAGGGACTTCTTGGATTGAATAATTGATTAGATATTTTACCTTCATTAATCATGAGAGTGATTTTATACTATATAATGTGTTTAATTCTATAAATAAACATTTAAGATTTATGAATTTAAGTGCTTGATTACGAAATTTACTTATAAACCATAAACAATTGTTAGTTAATAAATTAAGGAAAAAATGTTTTAAAATATGAGAAGCAAAATTTAAAAGAAAAATGTAGAAATTAAATCATATTTAATCCATGAATGGAAGAGCATGCATGGGATGAAGTAAAAAATGAAGGTGGGGATTTCCATAGGAGCCCATGTGGGTGGAATTGTTAAATGGTTACACGTGGCGTGTTTTGAGGAGGACCACGTGACGTGTTCTGAGGAGGACCACGTGGAAGCTCCCTCGGATGGTTTGATAGATACTAGATTATGAAAGGAAAAAAAGAGAGATTAATAGATCTCTCTTTTTTTTCTACTATCTTCACACCTTTGTCACAGTATTTTATTTTTGTTTTCATATTATATTATATATTAATAATTTTTTATTTTGTTATTGTGATGTTTTTATAACTTTGTTTTACTATAGTCAATGTAGTTATTTTATTTTATTAAATTAATCATAACAATAGTATTAGGCTGGTACATGTTATTTGTTGTTGGTGTTATATTTACATCTCCATGAGTTTTGTTAAGAATTTTATTTCCAATTTTAAAAAAATGATAAATTATATTTATTATCACAGTTCAAGCATATATAATCACCATAAATTTGTCTTTATTGTGATAGCTTTTATATGTTGAGACAAAATTTCCATATTTTGTAAACTGGGAACAAAATTTATAAACAAAAGTTATTATGACCAAAATTCAAGAGATTGTATAGCTTTTTGAGGGGGAAATGCAATCAAAAACTATTTTTTTATATAAATAATAATTATGTTAAAAATAGATAGAATCATAGGGTATAATAAAGTTATTATGATTAAATTTTAATTGGAATTAGCTTATGGATAAGCTGGACTATTATTATTATTATTTTTGTGTATTTTTAGTTTTATTTATAAATCTTGAAAAAATCAATTCAGCCATAAAATATTTTGTCAAAAAATGTAATAAAGAAATATTTAAGACTTTAATACGATAATAATACGTTTTGAAAATAGTTAAGTTACTTTTCAAGAAATTGATATAATCATGCGTATAAGTATAGATGATTAGATTAAAAGAGTTTTTTTTTTTTGTGTTAAATGGGTTTTAAAATTTTAATTTGATTTTGTGAGATTCTGGGTATTTTTAACTTTCAAATAGATCTTGATCCCTTTTTAAAATGACTTTAAAAAAAAAAAAATCTCAGAAAAAAAGAAAATGACTAACATAAAATGATGGTTTTGTTGAAAGAACGGTTAAGGGGATGTTTGGCATCAATTGAGAAGTATAAGAGGGAAGTATGTTTTTTTTTATCAGCAATAAAAAATGAATAAATGCAGATCACTTTAGAGGTGATCCAACCCTGATACATGAAGCACAATCTTTAACTTCGCCCACTTGACTGAAATTAGGAAGAATCACCTAAGACTATCACTCAAACAACTAAAAAGTACATCATGAAATCATTCCCATGCAAACCAAAGGTTCGATACACCAATCAGAGAAAGAGAAATGCGCAGACTGTGTTTTGGTTGTAACCCACGACCAAGCCTTTAGTTGAACCAAAGCAAACACTTCCAATACATCTATTACACCCCCTTGAAAGATAACGTTGTTTCTATATTTCCAAATTTCATTGACAACTACAATCCAAATCACGTCCAAAACCTCATTTACCGAAGTAGACACATTACACATTCTAAACTGGAAGAAATTTAGCACTGAATCGTTATGAAACACACTCTGCACTCCCAGCCAAACACAGCAAAGATTCCACAATATCCAAGCAAATCTACACTCGAAGAACAAATGGGTACAAGTCTCCTCCTTCACTCCACAAAAACTACACATAGGACTTTCAACCGTAATCCCACGTTTTTGCAAATTAACCTTAGTAGCCAACTTATTTACCAACATCCTCCAAGCAGTAACTTATGCCGAAGGTACAACTTTACTCTTCCATAGTTTCTTAAACACCGTATCGTTCTCCCCTTCACAACCCCCCATTAGACTACGATACCCAACTTTAACCGTGTACCTTAACTCCTCCTCTTCCTTCCATAAGAGGGAAGTATGTAAGTCCTGCAGCCCTTTTTTTTTCTTTTTATTCTTCCTTCCTTTTTATATTTTTTTCATTTTCTTATTCATTTTTCTTCATCTACTTTCTCATTTATTTTAAATATAAATAAATTTGATTACGAATATAGAAAGGTCATTGAATGTTATTAATATTGGGAGGGTTGTGTTTTAAGATGTTTGGTTTGATTTAGTTGGATTATGTCTTTTTATAAAATTTGAATTTGATATTTGGTTTGAATGTTTATTATTAGCAAGACTAACAATAATATGCAAAGAAAATGTGTGGGTAATATATTCATTTATTTTAAATATTTTAGAATATGAAAAATGGTAAGTTTTGGTTTGGAGGCTTTGTCGTAGAAATTTATGGTTCTTTATAATCAGTCAAATGGATAAAAAATTCTCCATTTAATTTTATTCAAAGAGTATAAGTTTTTTTTATATATATTTCACCTAATGAAAAGTAATTCACTCAATGAATAATAATTTGCTTAACAGATGATAATTCATCCAAGCAAGAATGTTTAAAATGAGATTTCTTTAAGTTGATTGAAATTTAATATATTATGTCTAAATTGAATACCTAATAGGTCCTGATTTGGATTATTAAGTATATAAATTTTTTATTAATATTCATCAAGTAGATATTAATCGAGATCTTTCGGAAGATGTTATTAAATATGTTTTATCAGAGGTTAATATTTGATATAATCTAGTACTTATATTTATATTTATATTTATATGTGAATTTAATAATTATATTATCAAGGTAAGTTCAATAAAATATAGGTCATGTATCTACATATGTTGCAATGTTCAAGAACTTTTCCTTAAGCTTCTCACCACTTCTTGTCTTAGCTTATGATCATCATTGAAACAAATGGATATATATTACAACATAGATGTCAATACTTAAGACACAAATCAAACAATAATTCACATATAATCTCAGATATGTGACTACAAATTTATACAATCCCATCAATCTCAATAAGCATCACCATACAATATAACTTATTTAAACAAAAACATAAAAATCAATTAAATTTACAATTTAATATTTATTTCACATTAAAAATAAATATTAATATACAATCTAGTTTATTAAAGAGACAAGAAGAAAAGAAAAAAAAATAATAAAAAAGAATAAAAAAAATTAATTGTTAATTTTTTAAAACATTTTTTAGCTTGAGCAAAAATTTGGCCTTAATTTGGTTCTAGTTTGGTTTTAGTTTGATTCTTTAGTAAGCCTTGAAAATTGAAATAGTGTGTTGAGTTGTAGAAATTTTTATATGAATTACTGATGGTTAAATTGGTGAAATATTGGAACAAAAATTCATTAGCCAACTTTAAAGTAGTTTTAACATTTTGAATGGATAGAATATGAAGATGTCAAATTTGAACTATTTTATTTTATCTAGATTATGCTAGTCTATAAAATGTAATAGGTGTAACCTAAGAGGTTGTGATTTTAGTATTGTATTTTAGTGTTTCAATGTTGTAATTTTGAATGAAATGCAAACATGTATGCATATTGGTACGTGGAAACCTTACCTTATCTTGATTGTGAGCGTTTTGTGCATATCTCACTCAAGTGACAACTAATCACTTAAGGGAGATACATGTTTCTAAATCTAAATCTCATCACTCAAGCAACAAATGTGCTCAAATGATGAGAAACATGGACAGTTGTTGTTCAAGTGAAGAAAAAGCCACACACCTCTCATGTCTTACTAAAGGACATCACTCAAGTGATATGTCTCATTGCTCAAGAAATAATTTATCATTTAAACGAGGAGAGGATCAAATGCATCCTTTATTTTTTTTAGATATAATTCAAACATGGATACCTTGTTCAACCAATATTTCATTATTTTATATGACATGTTTTATTAATTAAAATTGCTTTCATATATTATGGCTTTTGCTTAATTGTGCTTTTATATGACATTTTTGTCTTTATTGTTGAAAAGCCAAGAACTATATAATAATAAATAGTTTGACAAATTGTGAATGTTAGTTATCTTTGAGGTAAATTAAATTGACCTAGTTTAAATATAACGTGAATATTAAGTATTGGAACCATTATGTGAATAAAATATTTAGACTATACTTGTAACATACATAATATAAATGAAAATATGAAAAATCAAGAAAGATATTTGGTATATCCTTTTATTAAGTGTATACTTTGATTAAATATAAGTAATAATGTATATTATCTTCGATAAATTTTAATTATGAGCTTCCTTAATAATTGTCTTTTAAAAGTTGTTTGAATGTATATTATAGGAAGCAAGACTCACTAATTTTAGAAAACATTAAAATATATTTAAATTTTTATTATTATGTTTCCATGTTATTACCTCAAATTTTTTTCATTCAAGTAAAAACTAGTATTTATTACTTTATATGTTTAGTATTAAGTTTTTTTTTCTTCAAATTGTAAGGTTTAAAGATTAGATCAAACATCAATAATAGGAAGGAAATTTTTTTTTATATTAGTTGTTTTAACATTTTATGTTAGTTGAGTTGGTTGTATAACTCATGCAAAATTTATCAATATAAAAAATGGTGAAATTTTCAATTCAGTTGACTATCAATATAAATAGTCACAGATATAACATCAATTACACAAAAGAAGTATTTTATATGTTAATTCTTTTATGAAGCATAATGATATTTTTCATATAAAAATATACGGAAAAATGACACTTTTCATATCCATTTGTATTTATAATTATTGTAAGAAGTTGACATATCATGTGACAGTTTTAAAACATGTAAATTTACATTCTTTAGAAATGAATATTTTTTAATTTAATTATTTCAAAATAATTTATTTTAAGTTTACTAGTTATTCTTGTCATTTTTAATAGATTAACAAAAAAAGAAATCTATTTTAGAGTTTATTTTTTATGTCTTATCAATCAATTATTTTTTAATGTGATGAAACAATTAAAATTCATTTTATTAAAACATTCTAAGATAACTATTATAATAACTAATAAACTTAACATGCTTAAATTAAACAATAATAAAAAATACCCATTGAATTAATTTCATTATTATATATTGTTACTAAAATTCAAATGGACACATATGTTCAATAAAAAGTAAAATACTGCTAAGACAAGAATAAGGTAACCAAATAAAAAATATGATAATTCATTGCATTCTATTTAAAAAGAAAGGAACCACTATTTAAAATATTTAAAAAATAAAATAGAATTTTCAATCCATATCAAATAAATATTATGATGTTTTTTTTTTCAATTTCTGATTATTTTATAAACTCCAACAACCAAATAAAAAATTATTTATCGTAAATACAAAAAATAGCCTTAAACTCTCTTAAGAAACTGAGATGACCATTCACCAAAGAAAAAGTAGAAATAGTACAAAAGTAGTATTTGGGAGACATGTAAAGTAAAGTGTAGCAGAGATAGGTTGACCGTATAAAGATACGCGAAGACCTATACAATAACGTATACTTGTGTTCTTTCTCTCTCAGTGTACTTTCAGATTTTTCTTTTTCATCACACAAAACGCAAACGTTAACCTCTTTCTCTCACTCTCTTTCTCTTTTCTCTTTCTCTCTCAGAGTTCACAAGTCTTCACCAAAGCTTCACCTAACCCTTACTCTCTCACATTTTCTCTCTCTATTTTTTAAGCATTAGTTTCCACAACACTTCCTTCAATGGCCTACACTCGACGGCGCCGATGAAGATCTCCGGCGACACCACCCGCGCGCCACGCTCATTCCTGTCGACCATTGCAGCTCCGTCGCCGGACTCCGATCTCCAGCCGCACCGCAGGCCATCCCGCCGGCAACCCCGAACTCCGGCTCGCCTCAAGCGGCTTGCCGGAGGTGCTGCCGGAAAACGGAGCAGGCCGGAGACCCCCCTGTCCAAGTGGAAGATCCACGGCGGCGCCAGAGAGGGGAGCGTTGGTGGTGGCGGTGATCCGCTCGTGGAGCTCGACAGGGAAAAGGAACTTCTGCCTCCCGCCGCTGTGTCGGTGAGGAAGCTCGCTGCTGCACTGTGGCGGCTGCAGCTTCCGGAAACGGCGGCGGGTGATGGCGGAGGGCGAAGGGGTTTGAGAAAGATCAGTGAAGATCGGTTGGGAGTTGTTCAGGTAAAACCCTCTATGTTTTCTGTGATCGTTCGTTTGTTTTTTTCTTACTTGCATTTGCCGATTCTGATTGAACTTTGGAGTTTCAGAAAATGTTTTTTTTTCTCACTTGCGTTTGCGGATTCTGATTGAAATTTTCATTTCTGAAAATGTCTTTTTTTTTCTTTCTTACTTGCATTTGTTGATTCTGATTGAAATTTTTAGTTTCAGAAAATGTTTTCTATTACTTACCGTTTTTGTTTTTATAAACTATTTACTCGTTTTACATCGTGATTCACTCGGGAATCTTTTAAAACATCTTTTATGGTAGTTCCTGAACAAATTTATGACTCTGAAAATTCTTGACTTGGGGATAAGTTATTTACTCTTATTTTCTTTTCTTATCTTACTTTTTATTGGTTTTTATGTAAGTTTTTGAAAATAAGTAATAAAGTGAAATTGGGGTGACATATTTGTAATTAAATTTGGTCAAAAGGAAGTCTTTTCTCATATGTATTTTCCTTATTTTGTTGTTGCTTAATTTTGAAGTTTTAGGTTTGACCTTTTTGTGAATCCATTTTTTTCCTCATTATTCTGCATGTTCCCTTTTGTGTGATGAAGGTCTTTTTAGTAGGCTTTTTGTGGAAATTGAAATGATTTACTCTCTCTCTCTCTCTCTCTCTGTATCAGGTATTAGTACTTTTGATAATTTTTTAAAACTTTTATTGGTTGTTTAGTTTTGTGTTAAATGTTTGAAGTTCATTAAGTGTAACCAGTAATGAATAAATGTTTGATAACTAATGAGGGACGTTATGCAAGAATGAAAAGATTGGCACTGGAGTAATTCATGGCCTTAAATGAAAGGGAAAAGAAAATAATTTCAAACCTAATAAATACGTGGTGTAGTTGACTCATGATTGATTGTTGGTCTACTGCAGAACTCATTATTGTCCTGGTAATAATTGGAGAAATGACTTGACTAGCCTCTGTCAAGATGATTGGATTTGTTACAAGTGTTGTTTAGTATCTGTACTGTCCTTTAAATGTTTGCATTTTCAATTGATGTGCTTTCAATGCTCGTTCTTAAGTGAAATGTGCAGTATGCTGATCTGTATTCTTCATTTACTAGAAGTCAGTAATTATATATGCATTTTGAATTATTAGAGAATTTTTCTTCTTCATTGCATGCCAGTGCTATGTAATTATTGTCATTATATATTTTATAGCCTTTTTCTTTTAGTTTAGAGCTGATATCACTTATCTGCAGCATGGAACTGGCCATGTAGACCATCAGCTTTTCAGCCATCAAGATGGCATGATGCATGGTTCTGCTATGAAGAATCCATCACAAAGTCCTCGTACGATTTCAGGGACTAAGGGTGGACATTTTTGTGAGGTATTATGTTTTTTATTTATTACTTACAAAGATAATAATGGCTCTGAACAACTGAAGATTATTATACAGCGAACACCAGATATATGGGTACAGACTGAGTTGTAATTCCCTTCCTGCATCACGGTCTTGCTCCTCAGTCAGTTCTGCAAATGCTTTAATTTCCCAAAACAATAGACAAACTACACGGAGACTAATCTATTGACAGGGGTCCCATTACAATCATGTGTCAGAAGACTATTAATAGAACAGTAGGTTGATCATTGCAGATTTGAATTCTTCTGACTGAATTTGCCGTGTGCAAGAACACTAGACTCTGCAGACATCCACGAGCCAATCCCTCTTTAAAAGCTCCTTAATCCTATATGATTTGGGAAGTGGAAGTATTTCTAGTAGCACAGACCTTGATTTTATTAGCTAGTAAACTTGATTAGTCTATGTTTTGGCCTACAGGTTTCTATGCCATTAAGTTAGGTTATATAATATAGATAAAAAGAAACTGAGAATATTACAGCAACGTACGGTCAAGAACTAATGTTGTGAAAATTTAATATGTCCAGCACTCAGGTAACACACATGCTCATCTAGGCTGGCATGACAGCCGCCCCTTTGATCTTATAAACAAGTAAACAAGTATGGTATAAAAGATAGATCTATTGATAGTATATATTTATACATGATATCAATTGTTGCTTATATATATGCTGTTTATATATGTAATTTTCTTTTTAAATATGCATTGTGCATATTGTTGGACAAACCAGAGTAGTGAAAGTGTCATTTAAAATATCAGTCATGAAAGAGTTTACAAGCGTCTCACTTTTACTTTCCCCAAGTGAAAGAGTAAACAATTAAAATGCTAATCTCTAACCTGTCTGTTTTCTTCTTCAGCTCAAGCCGTCTTTCCAGTTTTCGAGTACTGCAATGGAAGGTGCTACAAAGTGGGATCCTGTTTGTTTAAAAACATCAGATGAGGTGCAAAATGTCTACAGTCAAATGAAACTTCTCGACCAAAAGGTTAGTACTGTTCCTGCTGTATCTGCTCTTGAAGCTGAACTAGAGCAGGCTCGTGCACAGATTCAGGAGCTTGAGACCGAGCGTCACTCCTCCAAAAGGAAACTTGAACATTTCTTAAAGAAAGTGGGTGAAGAGAGGGCCTCATGGCGAAGCAAAGAGCATGAGAAAATTCGTGCTTACGTTGATGACATCAAATCAGAGTTGAGTCGAGAAAGGAAAAGTCGGCAGAGAATTGAAATTGTCAATTCCAGGCTGGTTAATGAGTTAGCTGATGCCAAGTTATTAGCCAAGCGCTACGTACAGGATTATGAGAAGGAAAGGAAGGCCAGAGAATTAATTGAGGAAATTTGTGACGAGCTTGCTAAAGAAATTGGAGAAGACAAGGCTGAAATTGAAGCGCTTAAGAGGGAATCTATGAAACTTAGGGAAGAAGTGGAAGAGGAGAGGAAGATGTTACAGATGGCTGAAGTATGGCGTGAAGAACGTGTTCACATGAAATTGATAGATGCAAAGGTTGCTCTTGATGAGAAGTACTCACAAATGAATAAATTGGTCGCAGATTTGGAAACCTTTCTCAAATCAATGAATGTGAACCCAAATGCAAAGGAGATGAAAGAGGCACGATCACTTCAACAGGCTGCAGCTGCTGTAGACATTCAAGACATCAAGGGATTTTCGTATGAGCCAGCTAATCCAGATGATATTTTTTCCATTTTTGAAGATTTAAATTTTGGCGAACCCAACGAGAAGGATATTGAATCGTGTGTTGCTTACTCTCCTGTGAGTCACGCCTCAAAGATTCACACAGTGAGTCCTGAAGCCAACATGATTAGTAAGGATAACTTCCGAAGATGTTCTAATTTATTTATGGATGACAATGGTGATATTGAAGAAGATGAAAGTGGATGGGAAACTGTGAGCCATGTTGAGGATCAAGGATCAAGTTGTTCACCTGAAGGGAGTACCCTATCAGTGACAAAGAATCGTCGAGAGAGCAATGCCTCAGGTAGGAGTGTGCTTGAATGGGAAGAAAATGCTGGTGTAGAGACCCCAATAACTGAAATTAGTGAAGTTTCGTCAGTACCGGCTAAGCAATCAAAGAAGGTATCCTCAATAGCAAGGCTTTGGAGGTCTGGTCCAAACAGTGGGGATAATTACAAGATAATCTCTCTGGAGGGAATGAATGGAAGGCTTTCAAATGGAAGGGTATCCAATGGGGGCGTAATGTCTCCTGATTGGAGACTTGATAAAGGTGAACTAAGTCCCCAAGACCTTCTGATCCAGTTTAGTTCTCCTGAGTCAGCAAATCTGCACAATCGAGGCATGAAAGGGTGCATTCCTCGCACTGTGCAGAAGAGTAGTTTGAAAGCCAGACTTTTGGAGGCTAGGATGGAAAGCCAGAAGGTTCAGTTGCGCCATGTTCTTAAACACAAGATTTAGAATGTAATGTGAGCATAGGCAGAGATATTCCTCACCTGTATGACTGAAGAATGACCCACAAGCAGCAGTTTGTTTTGAATTGTAAGAGTACAAGTTTACTGCTGCCAGAAAAAAACTGCTCAGAAATGATAGGGGGTCATGAATAAATGCACTTTTCCTGCCTCAGACTTTCACAATGTTTCAGTTCATCACCACCACTCATATTTAAAGCATTCAAAAGATGATCTTTCAGCCCCTTGTGCCACTGCCTCACTTATATCTATCATGAACGGCCTTGCTTTTGCGCAGAATTCTATGTAAGTTACAAGAAGCATGTTGCTTGTAGTGTATAATTTAAGTCTGAGGACAAAGATGCAGGGAAACCAAATCATCTTAAGGTATAGATGATAGCTTATCTTTTCAGCATTTTGATTTTCTTTGATGTGGCTTAGAATTTGTCATATAGATTGTAGACCACGAGGATGATTTCTGGCCCCAGGACTCAAAATTCAACTGTGACTCTTTCTTTGGAATAACGAGAACCATTTAACCATTTATCTAAAAATAATGAAAATGAGATTAGTTTTTTTATTTTTTTTTTTTGCCTTTTGTTTTATGAGTAATAATTAACGTTAAATAAGGTTGAGATTGCAGATGTATAAAATGAAAGTGAGCAACTTTAATTACAAGTAAATGATGAGACAATAATCATAGATATTATGTTATGTCTAATAAATATTAGATGTGTTGGAATATCAATAATTATATTTATAAACAATTGAGATTATATATTTTTTTATTGTTCTTTACTTTATAGACGAATATAATATGAAAATACATAGAGAATTAGTTATCGAGTGAAGCAATGAAAAATTTCCTTGAAGTTTTAACAAATTTAGCTCATTATGCATTTAAATTCAAGATTTTGCCTTCTTCTACTTCCCTATCATGAAAATGATTTTAAGGAGGAAGTTTCTTTTCAGAAATAACCTAAAAGATACAAAATAAATGAAGAAAAATTATTTGCTAATAATGGTGAAGATGATATTTTCTTCCAGTGGAAGATCTGTTAATGGTTATAACAATTATGCTTTATATAAAGACAATAAAAGTATGCACTTTTAATATTTTTTTAATTTTATTTCTTCAAGATCACCTTACAAGTTGTTATACTTATTATTTTATTTAGTTTTAAAGTTTGTTGAAAATATATTGTTTGGAAAAAATAAAAAGTTGTCTACAATATATTTTTTATTAGAGAAAAGACTAATTTGTATACTTTTTATATAATAAATATTTTAGTAAAACATATACTTCTAACTATTTAACATTAAATATTTTAGTAAAACAAGTAATTCTAAACTATTAACATTAATATTTACATTCAGAATTAAATGTTTTTAATTCTTCTAAATGAATTTTAATTTCCGCATTTTGTTTTCTATTTTTATTAAATTTAAAATATATTTTTTTTAGTTTTTGTAAAACGAGTGAATTTCAGTTTAGTTCTTATTAAAAAAAAAAATTAATTTCTATCGATTCAAAATCTAAAATCATTATTTTTAAGCTCTGACATTCATTGATAAATAAATAACTTCTTCCGACTTTAATATTTCATAATTTGAAATACAATATTTCAAACTGATGAGTCTGGACTTCTTAATGCAGAATCATATTCTAGATTCCATAATAATCATATTCTAAGCTCAGTAAATTGAATATCATTATATTTTAGTTTACATAATTTGTAATGTAATTTTAAAATTTAAATTGATTATAAGTGTTATGACATAGACATGTTGGTAATTTGGGAGAAGAAAATTCTCTCTTAGCTGTCAATAAATATACACAATAAACTATCAATTTCTTGTTGAAAAAACTAATCCAAACAATTTAACAAGTTGTATTTCTACAGCAACAAGACAAGGTTCACCATTTTCACATCTCTAGAACTCATACACTTTCAATTAAACAACAGGAATAGATGTATTTTATTA